>BSUD01000001.1:39508871-39641943 GCA_033239045.1 Fagopyrum esculentum | reverse complement strand
TTTTTTTTTTTTTTTTTCCAGATTTTCTTTTTGTAAATAAAAATTGGTGTTCATATTTTTATAAGCATGTGTTCATATTTTTATAAGTATGTGTTCATTTTTAAAAGAGTCATTGTTCATATTTTATCAATGAATGTTCATTTTTCCAACACTAATTGTTCATTTTTTATCAATAATTATTCATTTTTTTTATTTTTTAAAACATTTTTTTGGATTTTGTTTTGAAATAGTATACTATTCTTTCAAATCTTTATAATAAAATATGATGCTCATTTTTTTACAAGTATGTATTCATTTTTTTTACAGTTATGGTGTTTATAATATGATGTTCATTTTTTTTGAAAATTATACTTTTATTTAAAATCGTGTTTATAATATTTAGAGATCGATTACATAAAAAATTGTGAAATCAAAGAGAATATAAGACGATTAAGGTTTTATTTCTTCGAATTTCTACTCTCACTGTTTAGATTTCCATTCTTAAGGTTTATGTTTCATTATGATTGATGTTTGTGTTCGAAATCAAATTTGTTTGAATCATTTTGTATTTGATAAGTTTGATTGAGAAAATACATGTATATACATATGTTGAGTTGGTCTAATAGCTCCAATTGAATAATCTATATGCTCCTTTTAGTGTGCACGCAAACTGTTCGGCAAAATGCCTTATAAAAAAATAGTTTATAATATTCACAAGAATAATGACATAAAAAGTATGAACACTGACGAATAAAAACATGAACAATGACGTATAAAAGTATGAACACCAATGACTTATTTATAACTTTGACACATACATAACATATTATGATCATCTTTAAACGTTTTGTGATGAGTTTTTTTTATATTTTGTGTGGTTATATACTATAAATGAACATCTATGCATTATAAATGAACACAAAAAAATAAATAGACACGACACTTTGATGAATAAAAATACTATGAACACCGATGTATAAAAACATGAACAATGACATATAAAAGTATGAACACAGATGACTATTTTGAACGTAAGGGTATTTTTCCAGATTTTAAGTCAATTTACAAAAATGTCATTAATGATGGGCGTGTGAGAGCCCTTGATTTAAATCCATCAAATGGCTTACAACCCTCCTAATTCCTATCTACAAGCACTCTCCTCACTTGAACTAAAATCTATATATATATATATATATATATATTAAGATTAAGTAATATTTATTTGGCTAATGAAAACATGTAGCATTTACTTTTAATCAGAAGGTGTACAATATAACTCTTTTGATTGAAGTAATAACATCAATATGGTGTTCCCCGAGGCTGAGCAGATGGACAAACATGAGTTAAAGAGTGGCCACTGACCTCTTTCTCATAATGCAATTCACAATTCAATTCATTCATCTTCCGTTAATGTACCAACTACACTGCACATACCCCGAAAATCCAAATATATATATATATATATATATATATATATATATATATATATATATATATATATATATATATATATATATATATATATATTCGATTAGGATTATATAGGAAAGATCCATAATCGACCAATTAAAATTATAAAGAAAAAATTTGACCTATTAGGCTCTTTTTGGTTTTTGTTAAAGAAACTATACCCCATATTTTTTTACCACTTTCATTTAATGGTAGAAAAACTAATTAACCCTTCTATTTAAAAAAACTTAATTTGTTTTTTATTTTCTTTTATTAATTTATTTTCTCTTTTTATTTTCTTTATTTTCTTTATTTTCTGGAATTAAGAATTTTTCACATACCAGAATTTTCAATACCGGAATTTCACATACCGGAATTTTCACATACTGGAATTTCCAATACCGGAATTTCACATGCCGGAATTTCACATGTCGGAATTTCACATGCCGGAATTTCACATGCCGGAGATTCACATACTGGAAGTTCACATACCGAAAGTTATCATACCATACCGGAAGTTATCATATCATACCGGAAGTTATCATATCATACCGGACGTTATCATATCATACCGGAAGTTATCATACAGGATCATATCGGAAGTTATCATACCGGCATTTTTTTATTTTCTTTTTTTTTTGTCTTTTTTATTTTCTTTATTTTTTTTTTGGAATGCATACCGGAGTTTGACATACCGGAAGTTCACATACCGGAGCTTCACATACCGAAAGTTCACATACCGGAAGTTATCATACCGGAAGTTATCATATCATACCGGAAGTTATCATACCAGAAGTTATCATACCGGAAGTTATCATATCGGAAGTTATCATACCGGAAGTTATCATATCATACCGGAAGTTATCATATCGGAAGTTATCATACCTGAAGTTATCATGCCGGAAGTTATCATATCGGAAGTTATCATACCGGAAGTTATCATATCATATCGAAAGTTATCATACCTGAAGTTATCATACCGGAAGTTATCATATCATACACGAAGTTATCATACCGGAAGTTATCATATCATACCAGAAGTTATCATACCGGAAGTTATCATATCGGAAGTTATCATACCGGAAGTTATCATACCGGAAGTTATACCAAACAAACTGATTTTATGTCATAGTTTAGAATTAAGAATTACATACCGGAGAATTACATAGCGGAGAATTACTTACCAGAAGTTATAAAAATAGTATGAGCAAAAACGCAACATTCAGGTAGCAACCTTGAAGCAACAAAAATGTCTCTAAAAATGGTATAACCTTCTAATTTTCCTAGAGACGATCAAGACCACTGTCAACATCACCCTGAACGAGCAAAGGTTGTAACTTCACTAGTGTAAACATCATTGGCATCCAGTATGAACTTCCGGTGTAAAAAAATTTCGGTATGAACTTCCGGTATGAACGGTATGAACTTCTGGCATAAAAAATTTCGGTATGAACTTCCGGTATGAAAAACTTTGTTATGAACTTCCGGTATGAAAAACTTTGTTATGAACTTCTTGTATGAACTTTCGGTATGAACTTCCAATATGAACGGTATGAACTTCCGGTATGAACTTTCGGTATGAACTTCCGGTATGAACTTCCGGTATAAAAAATTTCTGTATGAACTTCCGGTATGAAAAATTTTGTTATGAACTTCCGGTATAAAAAATTTCGGTATGAACTTCCGCTATGAAAAACTTCATTATGAACTTCCGCTATGACAAACTTCATTATGAACTTCCGGTATAAAAAATTTCGGTATGAACTTCCGGTATAAAAATTTCTGTATGAACTTACGCTATGAAAAAATTCGTTATGAACTTCCGGTATAAAAAATTTCGGTATGAACTTCCGGTATGAAAAACTTCGTTATGAACTTCCGGTATGAATTTTTGGTATAAACTTCCGGTATAAAAAATTTCGGTATGAACTTCCGGTTTGAAAATTTTCGTTATGAACTTCTGGTATGAACTTTCGGTATGAAAAACTTCGTTATGAACTTCCGGTATGAATTTTCGGTATGAACTTCCTACATAAAAAATTTCGGTATGAACGTCCTGTATAAAAAATTTCGGTATGAACTTCCGGTATGAACATCCGGTATGAACTTCCGGTATGAAAATTTTCGTTATGAACTTCCGGTATGTAGAATGTCCGGTATGTAAATGTCCGATATGTAAATGTCCGGTATGAAAACAGAAAATAAAAAGGAAAATAAAATAAAATAAAATAAAAAACAAATTCACTAACTAAAATCAAAATTTACATAACAAACATCAAATATTCTTTATTTTTTAATAGAAGAGTTAATTAGTTTTACCTTACCATTAAACGAAAGTGGTTAAAAAATCATGGGGTATATTTTAATAGCCCAAATAACCTTGATTATTTTCTCTTCTCCCGAACAAAGCACGCTTTGGCTAATGCCGTTAACTTCGTCATTCATTCCACTTTTTTTCCTTCCTCCTTTTTTCAATTTATTCATTCTATTTTTATTCGTTTTCTTCGATTCTAGTTAGTCGATTCAATTTTTTTTCCAATTAATTTCTTTTATTTTTATCCCTTCTCCTGTAATCTCTATCGATGATTTAATAGGTGTGAATCGGTAAGTTTGATATTTCTAAAATTTCAAGTCGTACTTTCTTTTTATTTTCAAATTCCACATTCATTAATTCGATGTCATTTTTTTGTATTTTTGAGTCTAGTATGAATGTTAGGTGTTAGGTTTGTTATGTGTTTGTGTCAAATCTTATGTTTTGTTTTTTTTTGTTAATATAAGTGTTTGAACAAATTGATCCTTCTTCATATTGTTCAACAAATTTACTTTATTCTTGATCAGAGTTAGTGTTTTTATATTGCTTTAAATATTGTAATCTATTTTCAACCTTTTATTTAAAAGTGTTATTTATTTATTTTTATCAAATTCATGTTGTGGACGAATTTTACATATAATTAAAACAAATTGGCTTTATAAGTGAACTATTTGTGATTTAATAGGTGTGAATCGGTTAGGTTGGTCTTAGGTTGGTCTACCTCCTCGAGGTAGTCCACCCTAAAACATCCTTACGGATGATTGTTCGCTTCAAAATGTGTGTATGTGAAGACATATATCTTCAAATTTATACCGAGAATAAATCAAATAAGTGAACCCGCAGTGTACGGATCAATCACAGTATAAGCAAATATTTCAGGGTTGATCACAAGGACTTGGTGAAATCAAGCACTAAAGAAATCTAGTTAGACAAATTAAAAATAAAAGACAAATAACAAGTTTGTATGCAAAAATTAGGAAAACGCAAATTCTAAAAATCAAGGTATGCAATTGTGGTTTTCGATTCAAGACTTTTAAAGATGTATGGATAGAGTTGGAATTGAAAAGGAAAGGTGTTTCTAAGGTGGGATAGATCACGGGGGAGGCATCACTATCCGCTATTCCAAACCAAAGAAACATATCACCGGGTAAGTCTCAAAGCTTCAAAGGAAAGGAGCGATAATCTCAAACCAACCACTCAACCTAAGGGAATAGAATTAACCATCACCGGGTAAGTCTCAAGTTAAGTCACAAAGGCAAGAAGAAGGCACAATCAAACCTAATAAAGGATGAATCTTTATTACCTAGAACTCATCATCTTTTGCAACCAAGCAAGGAAATCACCGGGTAAGTCTCTTCCCAAGCTCGAATATAGGTTAGGAAAGTTCAACAAGGCTAGGGTTTAGGCAATCTTTAACCAAAGTTTAAGGATATAGCATGAAAGGTACGACAAAGGAAATCTCGGTCGGTTCTTGGATAAATCTCAGCCAAGATTCTCAAGAACAACCCGAGATTTGTCTTCTGCGAAGGTAAAAACACAACTCTCAAGGTTCAATCTTTTTGTAATGGTCAGTGTATCATCATCTAAACCACAACCTTCAACCAATCACCCTAAAATCGCAAGGTTTTTTTTTATCTAACAATCATCATATTCAAATCAAGATATATGTTATGAAATCAACAAAATCATAAACCAAATAAAATTAAAAGAAAAGTTAGAAATACTTAGCAACGTATCTTCAATATCCAAAATTGTAACAAATCCAATAATAAAGATCCAATCTTTAATCAAAAGGCAACATAAATCAAGAACCTAAATTTTTTCAAGAATCCTTCTTCACAAATCTTCCTTCAACTGTTATTGTTCTACGGATTGTCAATCCGTGTAAATTGCGTCCTGAATTTGTCAGTTTCAGTCCTTCTTCGTTGGGGATCTTCGGTGGGCGTCCTTTTAACGTTGTAGGTGATGCGAAATATATAAAGATAAATCTAGGGTTTTAGATAAGCATGGGCCTTACTTAAAGATAAATAATCTTAAAGATAAACTCTAGCTTAAAGATAAACTACAGCTTAAAGATAAACCCTAGATTATTGGGCCGAAAAAGAAATTGAGCCCGATGGTATCAAAGCTCACTCTGTATCAGAGTCTACTTTGGCACGTTCCTAGCTCCCTTTTGTTGCTCCTTTTTGTTCCGCATCAAGGCTTAATCCTTAAATATGTCATTCCGCTCCATAATTAGCCAAATTACATACAATTGTAATAAAACTTTGTGTAGATCTATATTCTAACAATATAGGTGAATATAAGCACAATTTCTATGAATGTATGTCTATGCATGCAAAATAAAGAGAAAATCTACAGAAATGCATGTCTAAATATAGGTCATAAATTAATGTCATCAGTGATAACACAAAGTTTGAGATCATTAGAAAAACAAGTGTTTGGGTCAATATTCCCACACGGTTCAATCGGTTAGCAACATAGTTGATTTCTCAGAAAACATGTCTGATGTGGATTTCGTCAAAGATGTAACGCCCAGTTTTGACATTTTTCCCTCTCGCGTACTTCTATCGACATTTTTATTATAAATTATATTTATATATATCTTTTTAAAGTGTTTTGAGACGTAAAAATAAATTCCCAAGTATTGTTATATTTTTGTTTACTTTCGGAAAGGTTTGGAAAATCTTCCCGATTCAGAAATCCTGTTCCGATCGTTTAATCGAGTTAAATAGCTATATTTCCTTTTACCCCTTTTCTTTTATTTCCTTCCTTCTATTCTTTTCCTTTTATTTCTTTTTATTCCCCTCTCTCTTCTGGCTGATGAGAAACCGCTACACGTCTTCACGCTTTGGACTCTGCAGACCGACCTCTCGACCTCACCGACCCCTCGCTTCTGAAGCTCCTGGATAGCTACTGCACAAGGACCTCTCCCATCTGTTGTGACCTACCTCCCTCTGCTTTCTACTACAGTACCATCCTCAGCCCAGCCTCTCACCTTCTCCTCTACCCTAACTCGCACCCCCTTCTCTCCCTCTGTGTTTGTGACAGGAAATCGAGCAGTGCAACCCTCCCTTGGTTGTTCCTCCTCTTTCCACCTTAGTGCAGCCGCCGGAGAAGCACACCCAGGAGACACTGCCTTTGCGCCGTGCTGGAGTTCGGACCTGCGGCCCTGCGACCTCTCTCTCTCCCCCTCTATTTTCTCAACAACAGCAGTTCACCCCCCCTCTCATACCTTACCTTTCTTCTACCCCTCGGCCGCCTGCAGGTCGACTCACTAGTGAAGGAGCCTAGCAGCCTCCGGAGACGCGCCGCTTCGCCGGGACAGGGACCGAATCGACAGCCCTGAAGCCGCCGTTTTTCCCCTTTCACCTACTCGCTTATGTCGCAAGCAGGGGAAGCCGCTTCCGCCGGAGTCTGGGCCGCCTTGCTGCCGTAGCACCGACGCTTCTCCCTCCGCCGCACAGCCGCCGACCTTCTCCCCTGGTCCCTTCCTGTGCCGCCGTAAACCTCCCCTCTGTTGAGCCTACGTTTGTGAAAGGTTGAAGAAGGGTTTTGTTTAGTATTTCGATTTTGGCCCTGAAATTCATATAATTGCGAACTGTACCCGCATCATTATATATATTGCAGTTTTGAACCTACTCTATTGGAATTTACAACTTATGCCCCTGCTGATTTGTATAATCACGGTCTTGACCCATTATTCTTGAGATATGCAGTTTTTGCCCTTATAAATAAACCATAGTTTTGACCCAAAGCTTATTTCGGAAATATGGCCCGAGTTTGGTGAGTTTCATAGTTGCCCGGAAAGGTCGATTTTAGTTTTTGTCCCATGTTTATTAAATGGTATAAATCACCCGGAAAATGTTTTGCGGTTTTTCACCTTGTTTTCAAAGTGGGATTTTTCTTAGACGATTATACATTATTTTCCGTTCAAATTTAGCATACAAGCTAAATTTCCTTAACTTTGGTTTAGGTCCGGAAGCCGCCGTTATAGACCAACGAATCCAATCTCGACGTCCGTAGATCATCTTCAACCTTGGATCGTGTGTGAGTAACTTCTTCCTCGATCTAGTTATGTTTAGTGGTAGAATCATGCTAGGTTGGATCTAGCATAACTTAGGGCAAATGCCAAGTAGTGGCTTGAAACCTTTAGGTGAGTGTTTGAGGCTATTGATGTTCTATGTCATGTGGTGTGTTGATCTTGAGTTGTTATACAGTTGTGAGCCTCGTGGTAGATTTTGTGAGACTTGAGGTGGTATTTATATGTTGGTTGAGATTGCGGAGTTTAGGATGAGAGTATCCTAGCACTTGGGGATATAATTGAGATCTCGTGAATTTATGAGGGCTAGGAGTGTATCCTAGATTATGAGAGTGTATGACCTAGTAAGATGATATAGGACTAGAAGTCTAAGGACTTCTAGCTTTTGAGTAGTTGTTGATTATCGTGCCTTGTCTTGAACAGGCTTTGGTTATATTCCCTCGGAGAGTGATATCGGTTTCGTTTAGCTTTGAGACGAGGTAAGTCCTCGGACTTACTTAGCCGCTTTTATGCCTTATTTGGATATATATGGTGGTGTGTGTTTACTGCTTTTAAGCATGAAAATGGATTAGGATTTACTTGACCTTATTTATTGGCCCATCGTTACTACTATTATTATTATCGGGCGGTGACATCACCGCTCAGTTTCCCGAGGGAGACTGGGAGGATCTCTGCGACCATGCCATACACGGTATACGGGCGGGCTTCTTCATCACTCCCTCAGGGTATACGGGTTAGGCGCCGCCACACTCCTGTTGGTTACACGGGGACAGAGGCAAGAGTTATAAGACTCTTGTGTCACACTTGAAACCAATGAATTAGATATGGAATAACCTAAAAAGATAATAAGTAACGGATGTGTATGTTTATGATCATGTTGTGTGTTTGTGTTCCTATGTGTGTTTGTGCCATATTATTCTTATAATGCCTAGAATGTGAGCTAACGGTTTTATACCGATTGTTGTAGTTGATGTGCAGGATAGGATGTGGCCGAGTGATCCGGAGGAGTGGGCAGCCGGGGTTCCGTACATCTTAGGTTGAGTTGGGTTTTGGAGTCCTTGTGTTGTTGTTATTATATATTATGTTGATGTTGTTGTAAGGACGGCTGAAGTATTTCATTTCTTTTATTGTCGGGTTTCATAACATTGCATAAAAATGTATTTCGGTTTTGGCCTTTATTTGTGCCTTGTTGCAAGATCCGGTGAAATTGTTGTCAGGCTAAGGGTCGGGACCCATTGTGAGGCCCCAACCCGTAGCATCCCGAGTCCCGCGGATTCGGGGTGTTACAAAAGAAATGGAAACTTCTCAATAGGTCACTCATCCTGAAACCCGAGGTCGAAGCACGCTTAACTCCAGGGTTATTTGTGTTCACTCTACCACTAGAAAAGAAGAATTCTTGTTGACATGGATAACAACCCATCTTTATAAGTTAACCATAAATCCTCATTCATATGATGCGGGATGACAATTTTACGGGGTGTTACACAAAGATTATCACCCTCGATTTTGATCTTTTTTTTTATCTTTAATCCAATAGCCTTTTGTAAGCCCGACTTAAGCGCAAAAGCTTCAGCTTTGATTACCGAGTTAAAGTTTTTTTTTGCTTCTAGGCTAACAACCTCACCATCGTGATTCTAAATCACAAATCCAATGGATGTTATTCTCGACTCGAGTTTGAACCATCAAAACTAAGCTTATGGAAGTAAGGTTTTGGTTTATCCCATTTTTACATTGTGTTTTTTTCCTTTTGGTAGAGGTAATGCCCTTTTGTTGTTGATTTATAACGTAGTTGTCCTAATCATTGATGTTAGACCCAGATGGTCCACCATAAAGTTGCAAGACGTGCGAAATTTTTAAGTCCAATTTTATTCTTTATTTCATGTAGGAGATCGTGTGGTTTTTTTTTATTGTCAATGTTAATGTTGTTCAGTTCTTTAAGGATTGATTTGTAAATTTTGTCAATGATTTTTTTGGTAAAATGACATTCAATAAGAAAGTAAAAAAAATTCTCGAGATGGTGACTGCATAGTTCACAATGTCTTATTACGGCAATTCTTCTTTTGTCAATCTTAGATTTTGTTGGAATAACATTTTGTGAAATTTTTCAAAGGAAAATTTTAATTTTAGGTTGGATTTCAAGATTCCAAATCCAATCGCACGCATCGTTTAGGGAATTGTTCAAATCCTCCTCATCATTTCTGATGTAGATTTTGCGGTGAATCAACCATTTTTACTACATCTCCAATATAATCTATCCTGAATTTTATTTTTTGATATAATTGTTTCTTTTTTTTTTCTTGATATCCCTCTTGACGATGTTTTGTAGTTCGTTATCAATTTTGGTGACATCTCATTGTCTCGATTTGTTTATAAAGTGACTAATTTGATGTTTGTGTTGATTGGTGTTCTGGGCCATTTTTATAAGTAGTGTCAGTGTTACTTGTAACATCCATAATTTTATTCCGGATTGTTAGCAAGTTATCGACCTTCCGCAGGCGCGGCTCAATTTTCCCGCAGGCATGAGGTGCTGAGTAACGGGATTTATTCCAAAATCCCACCCGACCCCTCGTTTTTCACCTTTGCTTTTGGACCCCTCGATTCCTAGCGTAAATTGGAAGGATGGGTCAGCTGACCCTTGATCTTCCCCCTTATGTGGCAGCCTTGTTCCTTCTCTCTCTCTCCTTTCCTCATTCACGTTGAACTCCTTTCTCACTCTCTTTCTTGTGCTCTCTTCTTCCATCCTTGACATTGGAGAAGCTCTTGATGATCCTTCCTTCTCTTCTTCTTTTGTAACAGATTCGAGTTCAATAGTAAGCCTCTTCTTCCCCTTCATCTTCTTCCTTGAGCTTCCATGGTGGAAGCCATGGATCCTAAGCTTTTTCCCCTTGTTGATGCTTGCATGTCCTTAGATCTAGCTTAGATCATGTGTAAGGATCATGTTGTGTGTGGAGACCTTCCTTGATGGAGCAAGCCAGCCGGAAGTGACCGGAATCGAGTGCACAACTGAGAAGAAGGCCGTCGAAGCTCGCCTCTGGAGTTTGACCGCACCCGCGGCTGGACAACGCCACGGGGGCGCCAACAACAGCCCAGTCGCAGGGGCGGCAACCACAACCGTAGGGGTGGCGGCCTGCAGCTCCTGGCCGCAGGGGCGGCGGCCTATGGCCGCAGGTGCCCCCATCTGGGCCGCAGGGGCGGTTCTGCCCTAGTCTAGCTTCCTCTCCGGGGCTGTGTTCCCTTTCCGATCCTGTGCCTTTGCTTGGTGAGTTCCCTACCTTGTTTATGTATTCTTAGATGATCTTAGAGTGTGTTGATGATAGAAGCATGTTAGGTTTGAACCTAGGATAGTTGGAATGTCATGTAGTGGCTTGTGGACCGTAGGCGAGTTTGGAGAGGTTGTTGGATTGTTCTAAGGGTTAAGGGCTGTATGTTTCTGAGTAGTACATGGGATGAGTGTAGGGATATCCTTGTGAGGCTTGTGAGGTTGAGATTGTAAGTTTATAGTTGTGAGCTTATGGTTGTTGAGATTATGGGCTAGGATATGCGTATCCTAGCATAGTGTTGTTACCATTGTGATCATTGAGACTAGGCATGTTATCCTAGTGGTGTTGTGAGTTATGATCTTGTGAGATCCGAGGGCTTAGAAGTCTTAGGACTTCTAGCTTCTGTTGAGTGTGATGCGAGCATGGGGGATTCAAGGATGCGGTCCTAGAATTGAGAGTCAAATGATCTGGCGTAGATCATTTGTTTAGAAGTCTTAGACTTCTATTGTGAGTGGGTTGTTGTTGATATAGTTATCTTCTTGTGAGCAGGTTATGGTCTTCCTCTCCTAAGGAAGCGAGAGTGTTGTGAGTTGAGTGTGGTGATGAGGTAAGTCTCCGGACTTACTTAGCTCGTATTCTTTGTATTAGCATTGATGTGTGTTTGGTGGTGTGTGTTTACCGCTTATGTTAAAACAACGGAACCGGAAAAAGGATTACCGACCTTTATATTATTTTGACCCAAGTGTATGATAACGGGCGGTGACATCACTGCCTAGCTCTTGCGAGAGCTAGGAGGTTTTCGGCGACTGGCCCGTGCTAGTTAGACGGTCGGAGGCATCCGAACCGTTCCATTGTCGGAAGAGGGGACCGAAGCGAGTTTCGGGAGATTCTCGTGTCCCAAAAGAAGTTGAATTAGAACGGGATATGACTTAATAATAAAAAGATAATAAACCGGACTTGTGTGTTTTGGTGTATGTGTTATGTTGTTTTACTTGTGTTTGTGCCTTTCACCTTGATTCTAATGCCTAGAATTTGAGATAACGGTTTTATACCGAATGTTGTAGATTGCCTTGTAGGTTAGGCATGCGCCGAGAGATTCGGAAGGGTGGGCGGCCGGGGTCCGTACATTTTAGGAAGGATTTATGAGTTGGAGTTGAGTTGTGTTTTGTCCTTCGGTTATTGCGTTTTGTATGCCGTGTGTTTGGCGTTTGGTTTTGAGTTGTATCTCGGCTGAAGTTTGTTGTTGCATTCTTTCGGGTTTCTTATCATTTGCATTAAAAATGATTTACGGTTTTGCCTTTATTTGTGCCATGTTAGAAAGGTCCGGTGAAATTGTTGTCAAGTTAAGGGTCGGGACCCATTGTGAGGTCACGCCCATAGCATTCCGATATCCCGCGGATTCGGGGTGTTACATTACCCAATTATCATACCAAGATTTGATGGCTTTACCATTTTTGATGTAATAACCGAAAATTTTAAGTTCCGGTAAATTGAAATTAACCAAAGTCCGATGAGACAATCGTAAATAAATAAATAAGTAAAATAAAACGAGTTTAGTTCTATCATTTTATGTGACCTAGATTCACATAAAATGATAAATTAAATGACCGGAAATAATTTACGTATTTAAAATAAAAATAATAACAATTTATAAATACGGAATTTAATTCCGTATTATATAAATTCCGCACAAAAATTTACGAGTTACGAGTTCCGCAATTATTTCATGAGCTAACCGCTCAATTGTCCCACTTGGGCCCAAGCAGTCGGCCCATTACCCTAAGCCCAATAACTTAACCTAACCTAATCACACTATTAGCCTAATTAACTAATCTAACCCTAATCTGCCGCTTAACCCTCCCAACCTACGTTCTTCCTCGCTTCTGAAGATAGCGATAGCAACGCAGCCACCGCACTCTTCGCCGACGCCAGTCACGCCGCCGCACCGCTCCGCCGACACCAGTCACGCCACCGCACCCTTCGCTGACGCCAGCAACCACCAAGTAAGTCTCCTCTGCTCATCTGCGATCTCTTCCGATTTGCGCTGGCCTGACTTCCCTCTCTCCGCAGCGTCGACTGCCGACCTTAGCCGCCACACCGGAGCCACCGAGCCGCTGCTGCAACCACCAGGTTAGCCACCGGCCTTGTTTATCTCTCTCCACCCTTCTTTTCTGTTTCAAAACGGCCGGATTTAACGAACCGTCCCGCAGCGGTTGCGAACCCCAGCGAGCCGTCGCCGCACCGCCTGGACCAGCACAACATCCCGGTGGCAAGCCAAGTCTTCCGCCGTCCGCCGCAGGGAACCGGTAAAGCCTCCTCCGTCCCTCTCCTCATGTTCCTGCGTGAATGAATTTTGATGGAACTGTGAATGAATTTGATTAAAATGTGAATGAACGTGAATGATAAATGAGAATGGGACATGTAGGTATGTGAATAAACGGTGAATAGAAATGTATAACTGAAAAATGTTGATCGTATACGAGTATATATAGATGAGGAGATACGAGTTTCAGTAAACGTGTGTGTATATATATATATATATATATATATATATATATATATATATATATATATATATATATATAGACCGGGCATATTAAACAGTTTACAAAAATAAGTGCGAGTTTACGAGATTATATATGTATATAGAAATGAGGGGAATACGTATATAGCTGAGTTTGATTACCTATATATAAACCATAGAACGGAGGTGGTACAGGTATGCAATACGGAAGGTTAGTAAGAGCAGGTGTGATCTTATATAGGAGAGTGTATGTCGAGTACATAAATATACGTATATATATTATATGAAATAAAAGTATACTTATGAGTTGAGTGGTGAAATTATAAAGTATGTGAATTCATATATATATATATATATCTAAATACCTAGGAGTTACGAAATTATATAATTGGAAGGAAGGTTAATATGCACGAAAGTATATATATATATATATATATATATATAGTTATATAGATATATATAAGATTAGATAATATCCGAGAATGAAATAATGCGATTCCAGATGACGAATGGACGAGATTAATTTTATAACCTTAGTAAACTGTTTTGGAAATAATCATAGATTAGAAAGGTGTTCCAAAAGAAATATTAGAGGTCAAGAAGTGACTCGGAGAATTATCTACACTAAGGGTAAAACGGTCTTTTACCGTATGAGAATCGTTCTTCCGTAATTCCTTCGCATGAGGTTGGACATAGAGATGTGATTTTGATACACATGCCTTCATTGACAGGCGCTTGAGTTATCACGAGTACGGACTATTTGAGGAGTGTTAGAGCGTTTTGACTCAGGTAAGTCCTTGCGACTTACTTAGCCAGTTTCTGAGTGTTAGTTGAATGATAGTAGTTGTGTGTGCTATTTGCGTGTTTAATAATAATAACTTGCTAGGACGACTGTTATTATTACGTTTAAGGCCCAAGTGTATGTATAATAGGCCGTGACATCACTGCCCAGCTCTGACAGGAGACTGGGAGGTTCTCTATACCCAGACCATGCAGGTACAAGGTGAGATGCATCGGATCCATTCCTGATGGTTACACGGGGGCGGAGGCGAGGTTTGAAAATCCCTCGTGTCACAAAATAAGTATCACTAGAGTGAAAGAGTAATTTAAATCAAGATAATTAAACGGACTTGTTTGAAAGCATGATGAGTGTTTATATTTCTCTGAGTGTGTTTGTGCTGCTATTACTCTGCTAATATTTAGATAACTAGCTAACGGTTCTTCTTGTTGTTGTTTTAGATTTACCACAGGTTAGATCAGTAGCTAAGTGATCCGGAAGTAGTGGTCAGCCGGGTCTCCGTACTCCTTAGAGCGGGGTTGGGGTTGTTTTGTCTTTCCTTTCTTTTGGTTAAGACAATTGTTCTTTTCTTTTGTTTAAGTACTTTAGGCTGCTAGACAATGTTGCATTCATTACTCTAAAAACATGGTTTTTATGAATTTCGGTTTCTTTATTTGTGTCTTGTTGCAAGATCCTAGTAATGTTGTTGTCAAACTGAGGTCGGGACCCATTGTGAGGTCCTAACCAGTAATACTCCTAGTTCTGAAAATTCGGGGTGTTACATTTGACTTGCCAAATGATACCATTTTTAACTCAGATTTGAGCTTCATAAGGTTGTTCCATTGCTAGGACTTTGATCCTTTCTTTTGGTAGTGTAGAATATTATGATTTTTAAGTAATTTTCTTTGATTATTTTAACCCAAATATTGTTTTGTTTAGCTAGAATTTTCCACAAGAGCTTCATTTGTAAGACTTTGTTTATGATTAAAGATTTTCTTAACCGAAGAATGCCATTCTTTTTTTTATTTGCAGATTACAAATAGCCTTTGACATAGACAAAAAAGACCGTGTTTTTCAACTCGTGTAGCTCTCAATCTAGCAATTTGGCAAGCATAGAAAAGCCCATTAAGAACTTAGAAATCTGAAAAATACCAAATGAAACATTCGCTTTGGCCCTTCAGTTTAAAAAGGTACAAAGGCCAAACCTTTATGCGATAAATTCAAAATCCTCGAAGCTTTGATAAAACATAACTCTCAAAACCAAGTTATTTTCAATAAATCCAATAAAACAAACTTTTTATTGACCATTCACTTGTTTTATCTAAACCAATTATAAACATCACTTCTTTTGAAGGTAAATGAAAGGTGGGAATGAAGCACTTTGAGAAGAAGAAATATCGTAATCTCAGTTCACAGACATATATGCAATTGTAAATCAAACCGTTATAGAGATCATTCATTCCTTAGATCAAGAAAAATCAGCCCGACATGATAAAAGAGAAGTCTTTCGTAAATATCAAAGTTGAAAAATATAAGGGAAAAGGAAATCTAAATTTACGGTGCCGCGGAGCGGACTTGGAGCCTTGAAACCCTAGAGACTCGTCTACCCTATGGTGGGATGCAACACACCTATAATCTGACCTAGAACGGTCTACTTACATTGTTTGGATCAAATCCTAGTACGGACATAAGAATTCCATCCCACAAACATAAGATACAATATGATAAAATATGATTGCAGCGTCTTAGCGATGGCGAAAAGGGCCACCAAACGGCCGTTTAGGCTTTTGACAACTTTTTGATAGTTTAGTAAAACCTGACTTTCTCGTTGCTCTGGATGGAACCACAAGTCTCATGAGTACTAATTTCGAAGCTTTTTCAAAGATATACAACTTTGTAGTGGACACAATTGTCCAAATACAAAGGGAAGATTGTTGAAACTGAAAGTCTTTCATAGGTCGTCATGAAATGGGGTCCAACATCAATGATCTTTATATGGTTCTTCAATTCTTCATTCTTCAACATAAATCTACCCTGAAACTTCGAGCCTTTAGTCAATATAGATTTATTCTATGATATGCAAGACCCAAGGGAGGATAGAAACTCGGATTCTGGCATTCTTTCATCGTTCTTGCTCATTTCTAACCTTGAACGCCTAAAATACGCAATAAACCAAAGTAGACACCACAATATGCAATAGGAAGGATTTATGCTCTATATGAACACAAAACAAACCAAATGAGGTATGAAATGCATGTAAAATGGTGACTTAAAATACGTATGTTTTAGATTATCAGATACCCCATACTTAAATCTTACTCGTCCCCGAGTAAGATCATGATATACGGAATACATGTCGTATGCATACTATGACATACGGAACACTACAAAATTAAAAAATGCTTGTTCTCGCTATAAACTCTCTCTCTTATGCGACTAGGGCGATTCAAGGCTTCGGCCTTGCCTAGCTGCAAGATCCAATCTTCCATGCTTGTTTGTCTCCATATATTTTGCTTCTTTGATTATCATTGATCCCTTGTATGTTTTCCTTTTGAATCCAAACATAAACCACAAGATTGTTAGACAAGATACACTAAGACCTTGAAGCCGTAGCAGGGTTCCTGGCGGCGGCCTACGATCATGCCTAGGAAGAAGAAGTCGTCAACGAAGGAAAATGTAACACCCCAAATCCACTGGACTCGGGATGTCACATTGGGCTAGGATCTCACAATGGATCCTAACCCTAGCCTGACAACAAGTTCACTGGATTTTACAACAAGGCACATGTAAATTAAAACCAAATACATAAAACTATATAAGATACATCAAAAGGGTTTACAAACGCAAAGCCGAGTACAAAACAACAACCATAAACATCTGATACAATAGATCCCATATCCCACGGAACCCTAATGTACAAAAGTCCTCGACTGGTCACCCCATCTGGCTCACTCTACAATCTTCCTAACCTGCAGATCATCTACAACACGGTATACACCGTTAGCTACAACAATGAATAAGTATGAAGGTAATAGCACAAACACACATCAACATCTCATAAATGCAATGCCACACACATTCATTTATTATCTTTCAATTATGTTATTCCCTTACTAATTCAACTTATTTTGTAACACGAGGAGCCTCAAGAATCCCGTCCCATCCAACGTAACATAGGAGTTTTGCATGGGGGTGATCATCACTCATTCCCTCCTGTGAGATCATCTTCAAGGCACCTCCTCCTACCCGCAGGTAGAAGCAAGTGGTCACGACTCGTTATAATACACTTGGGCCATTTAATATCATAAATGGTCATCCTAGTCAGGTTTAGGTTATAAATGCACAATCATATGAACATACACAACCATCACAATCACACAAAGCCACACCTGAACGCTATGTAAGTCCTATGGACTTACCTGTAATACTCGTAAACAATACCACGTCACAGCTTCCCCTTGGGGAAGTAATCAACGCCTGTAATAGCTAGGCACACAACATCACATACTGCAAGGGTTAGGAGACTTGTCTACATAACCATAACCAACCTACAACCTCAATCTAAACTTCAAGATCATAACATGCTCACAAATGCCTAAGGCATAACTTCAACATAAACACAAGTGCCTAAGGCACATCTCTATCATACTACTCATCCTAACCAAGCTAGCCTAACTAGCATCTAAGCCAAGGCCAAAGGAAAGGAAGGAAGGAAACTTACCAACAAGGTATGCTCTGCATGCACCAACAGAAGAAAGAACTCAATGCTGAACCATAGAGGCGCAGGGGCAGCTCACTCTAGGCACATGGGCGGCTCACAGGCAGGCGCAGGGGCGGTTGTCTGTGCAGAGGATTGGCCCCGACTTCTCTTTTATCCCTTTCTCGACTCTCTTCACTTCTTCATCACACAACAGCATAACACATACATATATACACATGTATGAACATTAGAAACATCCAGGAGAGGATCTAACACAAGTCTAACTTGTGATCGTAAACTAAGAAGAAAGAAAGAAGTAAGAAAGAAGAAGGAAGGAAGATGGAGGTGAAGAGCTTACCACAACAAAACCTAAGGAGCAACTAGGAGCAATCAACACTTCCACAACCTCAACACAATATTAACAACTCTCAGCATCATCCTCATGATTATCCAAAGCCAAACCACTACCAAACTCTCCAAAACTCTCTCACAAACACAAGGGAAGATCAAGGAAGAGAAGATGAAGAAGAAGAAGAACGTACAAAGGGAAAGGAAGCTGAAGAGGATGAAGAAACCCTCTCTGTGAGGCGCAGGGGCGCCTAGCCGCAGGGGCGGCCACCATGGTCAGCTGGGGCGGCTGACTGGGTCCAGCAAGGGCTCCTAAGCTCCAAAGACTAAGGCTCTTACAGAAAATGACTTGGTTGATGCTACAAAGGCTGGCCCTAATGATATGAAGACATCATCAAGGCTTCAAGAGGGAAAAGGTAAAGACTTGGCGACCAAGGAACAAAGCAATATGATAGAGGTTGACGGTCCTAAAACATGTGATTGTGGTCATTGGTAGCACTACGGATGAGGCTCATTTTTGAAAAACAAGATAATGGGGGACATTTAAGCGGCTTTAGAACGCATCCAAAGGGTTGATAGAGCATGGAAAGACAAGTAACAAATATACGGATGAGGAAAGTTCATTGCTTTCAAATAATTATCACGTCACAGGGGATGCGGAAGTAGGAGATTTGGAACACTTGGAGATTATTGATGAAGGTAGAGATGTTCTCTCAGAGAATGATGTTCAAATGGTGGGGAAGATTATTTGGTTGACTGAAGACATTATGGAAGCCATGGGCAAGAATACAAGTAAGCTAAATGAGGAAATTTAAGATATGGTGGCAGGGAACCTGTCTCAGAGTTCTCAGCACTAAAGAAGTATAAGGGCACTGCACCCACTAAAATAACATGGAAGCATACGCCAGAGAGAGTGTTCATGAATTATGGATTGTGAGGAAATTGGAATACAACAAGCCAACATCTATGAGTGTAGCCATTAAGTGCTAAGAAGCCATACCAAACCATCATGTTTTGGGAAGCACATTATTAGGGCAATATGTTGGTTTCTATCCTGGGTATTTTGCAACCAAAGAGCTGATGAAGACATGGGGAATAAAGACTAAGTACAAGGTGGAGGGAGGCTCGATGATATTCAGTTTTTTGAATGATTGAGACCGTGACAATGTATTGAAAGGAGGACCATACTTCTTATGCAGTCAATCACTACTTCTCAAGTACGTACTAGACAAGTTTGCGTTCAATAGGAAGGACATATCAACCATCCCATTATGGGTTTGCATCACATGCCTACCTAACCGAAGATCTTGGGGAGTATTGCGTCACTACTAGGGAACCCACTTTACTTGGACCATGTAATGGAGGATAGGAAACGTGAATCATAGGCAAGTGTTTTGGTTGAAGTAAACTTTGCATCAAACATTGTTAGGGAAGTAAGTGTTGATTTTCATAATGGTGTGTCTTTGGACTGCACACCACTTTATGAAAACGAACCAACATATTGTAAAGGTTGCTTACAATTTGGTCACAAGGAGGAGGAATGCTCGTTTAAAGAGAAGAGACGGGAGATGGGAACAAATGCTAGATTCATCTATAGACCTATGGCTAGAAGGGGACAAAAACCTTATCCTAATCTAGCAAGTACAAGTGGTGACAGAGGGAAGCATGGCATTAATAATAAGGTTGGTAACAAGGACCACCAAAATGTGAATGCTAAGGACAAGAAAAAGGAAGAGGACTTGGACGAAAAGGACATGCCAGAGACATTTATAGAAGGGAGATGTAAGGTCAACCAGACCAACAAGAATACAACCTCCGATAAGCCGATGAGAGCTCATAGAGTTGTGGAGAGAGAAACTGATTCCCCTAAAAAGGATGGAACATTAGAGGGAGCAAATGATAGTGAGGGGAGTGAGCCATACTCTTCTAAGGATGATGACTTGGTTTCCGGGATAGATGCAAGTGAGGAGAATGGACAAGAAGATAGTGAGAGTGAGGAGGATGCAACCACACTAGGGGAGAATGTCTTAGTATCTTGAACGGAGGTAACCCTTGGAGATAATAACCAGACTCAAGAGATAGAGGTAATGGTGGATAAAGAGGATGAATTCACCACATTCCTATCCAAAACGCAATGAACAACAATAAGAAGGCTTAATGTTGCGGGACGAAAGGATGACCCAAAGCTTACAAAAGGGAACCAGGAGAGACGTGAAGGTGAGCGACATTCTACTAGACAGGTTTTAACACAGCCTGTTAGATGGCATGGCAAAGACCAAAAGTTCACAAAGAAGGGGAGGGGTAACCAAAAAGGTTCCCCATGACGGTCCTTTCATGGAACATTCAAGAGTTTAACCAACCCCGTAAACAAAATGGTATCAAAGCCTTGATTGATGAGTTCAAGACAAGACTATATGGCATTCTTGAAACAAGAATTGACACTAATGTGACGGATATTACTATGATCATGAGGCAAAGGTTCCTAGATTGGGAATATGTGCACAAATTTGAGCTTGATGAGCGATGTAGGATTCTCGTTATGTGGGATATCCAATGGCTAGAAGTTGAGGTTGTCTCAATTGGAGTACAACTTATTGTTTGTAGAGTTACTTGTCTTGAGAGTAGAACAAATTTTGGAGTTTATTAGTATGGAATACATCCAGTTTCAAGAAGACGTGGTGTAGGGTTGATATCAAAGGATAGTTTGAAACACATCAGATACCATGGACTGTACTAGGTTATTTCAATAATGTGATGTATCTAGATGAAAAATTTAATGGTGAACAAATGATGTGGGGTTGATGCCGTAGTTCCCGATCTAGATTGAAAGTCCTCAAATGGAACAACGGAATGAAACCTTGGGTAACTTAGACAAAATCTCGGGCGAGATATAGGCAAGAGCAGGCCCAGATTTCTTGTAAATCAAAATGCGGAATAATGGATGATATGGAAATATAAGAAGGTGATAATATTGAATGATAAATGATAAATATAGGAAGATATGACTATTATAAGACTTGCAAAGAACCTTGATCAATTATGTGTCAAAACTCGATACAAAGAGTTACCTTTCACCCTTCCTTCTTTAACCTTACACAAACCTTCTAAATAAGACAAACACAAGGAGGGACTAGTTTGACTTGTAGCACCAACCTTCAAAAAGATTAACACACACAAGAACAACCTAGAAAGGATTCAAAACTTTTCAATCAAAAACTCTTCTTTTGCTTCAATAGAAATGATAAAATGCAAACTTCATAAATGAAGTCACAAGTCTCTCACAATAATGTGGATATATTACTCATATTCAGTCTATCTAACAATCTCCCCCTCTAGGCTATTTATAAAGGATATCTCCTATGTAAACTAGGATATATATCCTTAAGAGATAATCTAGGAAAGATATAAAAAAATCTCAAAGATAGGATCACAAACTAACAATTACCTTAAAGAATGTTTGAGAGCTTTTAAGGTAAAAAAGTAAAAAATAGTTGCCAAAACTAAAAATATCTTTAGCCGGATCTTCTAGCAGGCGCTAGAGACGAAGTTTTGGTGGGAAATCTCGGCCAAAACTCCTGTAGGTTGGCCGAGATTTTGCATCTTCCATGCAATCTTCCATTCTCTCGATTCCTCCCATGTTTGCAGCTTGTAAGCGACCTTTTCTTGAGTTTCCTTGCTCCTGGATTAGTGAATGGTCCATGTAATGTAGATGTAGATGCCTTCAAGGATGGTCCCACATCAGAGACTTTACGAATGTAGGGCTATGTATGAGGCTTGTCAAGAATGGGGCTAATAGATGTTCCATTTACTAGTGACAATAAGTTTACGTGGACAAATGGAGCTATATAGTAAAATAGATAGGGTGATGATCAATAACGACTTGATAAATCAAGGAATTCACTGTCGAGAAAGCTTTGTTGATAGATGGTGGTTCTGTGACCACAATCCAGGTATATCACACTTGAAAAGGCAGGAGGAGACCAATAAGAGAAGCTTTAAGTTCTTCAACATGTGGGTGGAACATGAGAGCTTCTTGAACACTGTTAAAGCAAACTGGAGTAGCCATGTAAGGGGAACTTACTAGTATAGATTATGTGTACTCTTAAGAGGTATGGAGGGACCTTTATGAGAGTTGAACCATACACACTACTCACACATATCAGAGAGAGTTTTTAGGGCAAACACAACATATGAAGAGGCATTGGAGAGAATAAGACTGGAACCAGAACCTTGAACCTCTCGCAATGCAATGATGAAAGCTAGAAGAGAGGCTGATAGACTGGGTAAGGCAGAGTATAGTTTCTTTGCTCAATAAGCTAAAGTCAAATGTCTTACAAAGCGACATATCAACTAGATACTTTCATGGGCTCATGAAAGCAAATAGGAGAAGTGGTAAAGTGACAACTATCCAAGATACTAATTGTGTCAATATGAAATCGAAGAGGCCATGGTGGGAGAATTTATCCGTTATTACCAAAGTGTGTTTGGTACTGAAACGCCAATTCAACTCCCTAGTGTGCATTTGTGTCATCAAGGGCCAATGGTTGATGATATTGCCAAGACTATGTTGATAAACCTAGTTTCAAATCAAGAAATAAAGGAGGCTCTATGGGAGATAGGCGACGACAAGGCTCCAAGGCCTGATGGCTTTCAACCAAAATTTTCAAGAGTGTATGGAATGAAGTGGGAAGTGAAGTGTGTGTTGTTGTGAAGGAATTCTTCACCAGTGGTAAATTGCTTTGCTAGATTAACCACATAGAGGTGTCCCTTGTTCCCAAGAAATATTCCCCTTTATGTGTGGAACATAATAGACCAATTTCATGTTGCAATGTTGTCTATAAACTGATATATAAGGTAATGGCCAGGAGGTTAGGGCCTTTACTAGGAGCGCTTATTGACCCTGTTCAAGCAACTTTTATACCAGGAAGACTCATGACTAGCTAACAATTTTCTTGTTCAAGAGATCCTCAGAAGGTACAATTTCAAGAGACACCCGAGAAGGTGCTTTCCAAACATCAACACTACTAAAGCTTATGATATTGTTTCATGGAAAAATCCTAGAGTTTGCTCTGGAGATGCTAGGGTTTCCATCCATGTTCATCACATGGATTATAGAATGTGTAACTACAACTTCATATTCAATTAGAATTAACAAAGAGATACATGAATTCTTTCCTAGTAAGAGGGGCCTTCGACAGGGTCACCCTCTCTCACCCTTGCTCTTTGTTATTTACTTGGATCTTCTGTCTAGATTGGTCAAGGAAGAAACGAGTAAGTCGCCTTTAAGATTTCACCAATGAAGAACCGAATAGGTGCATATTAAGGATATAAATACTCTAGAAGGGAGGGTTGAATAGAGTATGGGAACTTTTCGCAATATCGTATATCAAGGCTTCGAAACTGGTTTCAAGGCCTTGAAGTCAATTTGTGCGCTTAGTGACAAAACTGTTTCTCAAGGCTTTGAAGTGAATTTCAAGGACTAGACTTCAAAACCTGCAAAAGATTATTAGTCACAATATATGCGAAAGAAAGTGCGGAATAAAAAGATCGACATAACGATATGTTTACGAAGTTCGTCCTTAACAACCTACTCTCCACCTAGGGTTTCTGACTCTAGGATTCTAAATATCTATTATCTTATTTTTGTGAGTATACAACCTTGAAGAACTACCCTTCTTCTCTCAATGTAGCCTCAACGATACGATCTAGTCAACTCTATTCTAGCAATAATAGCCTAGTTCCTTCACAGAGTAACAGACTCGAGTATAACACTCTCTAGATATGCCAATAAAAATCTAGTGTTTATCACACTCTAAGAAAGTCAACGAATGTAAGCTTAAGAGGAAGATACACTTTTGATCGAATGAAGATGTATGATCGCTTGAAGACTTAGATTCTTTTCTATGTGCTCGTGTCTTTCTTTTTCAATCGTCAAATTCATTTATAGTCTTCTATGAAGATCTTATTTAGCCGTTGTAACGTTTCTCTTTCTCCATAGAAAACGCTGCTTGATTGAGGTGAAGTAGCCGTTGTCAGATCTTCTATCTCTAGCCCAAGATCTTCTCTCTTCTACCTCTTCTCTTGGACGGCCGCTGAAGATCATCATCGTATCTTCTTGTTATGTCTCTTGACTATTTTCTTCTTATCTTCTTTTCCAGCCGAGATCTTCTCTTTTGAAAATGCCGTTGAAGATCCTCATTTGAGATCCGAGATCTTCTTGTTTGGAGGCCGTTGGAGATCTTTACTTGGAAGCCGAGATCTTCTCTTTTGGAGGCCGTTGAAGATCTTCAGTTTTGAACCAAGATCTTCTTTCCATTGGAGTCAAATCTTCTAACTCCTTTGGTTGAGATCTTCCAAGATCTTTTCGTTATGGTTGTTGTAGATGTGCCGTTATTAACGAAGCCCTTAGCTGAGTCAGTCCCTTGTAATGCTTTTCAAGGCCTAGCCGAGTTCTTCCCTTGTACTACTTTTCAAGGCCAACACACATTTTAACATACAAACCAAGACATGCAATCTAGAAATATAATCGATATTTGTTAGTTTATAAAACTGTATTTATGTTAAGTCTTCCATCATCCATATAAAACAATTTCATAATCAAGGTGGACTTATCAATCTCCCCCTTGATAGAAGAAAAAACAAATATCATACCTGCATTCAATGTTAGATATATGCATGATATAAATATTTCAAAAAATGTAGAATGCAGTAATGTCGGATCAACATGACATATAATTTCTCCCCCTTTGTCTTGCAACAAGGGAGAAAAATAATTAAGTACGGGTGTTAAAATATTACAAACCCACAATTAAAAAACACAGTTTTAAAACATCCCACAAACGCAGTTCAAGGCCTTGAAATTAAAAACCAAAGAAAATTTGAAGCGCATATCAAGCCTTGACATCCAGTTTCAAGGCCTTAAAATTGATTTCAAGGCTTTGAAATCTACATTTGGTTGTTCTCGTAGAATTTCTTTTTCCACCTGGACTAAGTTGTATCCTTGCTTCTGTGAGTGGAAGCTAGACGGTTTGATGATTTCTTTGGAGCCCTGGATGTTCGTTTCTAAGAGAAAGAGTTTTTGAAATTTGGAAAGAGTAAAGTGCAAGAGGGAACTATAAAACGTTGAAGGAAGGAAAAGAGATAAGTGGAAGGGATGATTGTCTTTAAAGGGCACACCAAATCAATTTAAGGCATTATCAAGATCTTGATAGAATCAAGGTCTTGAAAACCGAAATTGGTTTGCACGCTTTCCTATTAAATAACAACCAATTTTTAAAATAAGATTTTGAACTTTGAAAACAAAATCTTGGTAAAATTTTTGAAATCATTTTAAAAATTCTTCTTTAAAATGATATAATGGTCAATCATCTAAAAAATGGAAACCATAAATCCTATCCGTGTTTATCACTTTAGTCCTTGAAATCCGTTTCAAGACCTTGTATTTCATTTCAAGGCCTTGAAATGGAAAAGTGAACTACTTTTAAAGGAGAAAATTAAACGATTTACTCCCCCTAAGATAATGCTTCCTTGTTCAACATTTCAAGCTCCAATCTAATAAAATTGAATCGATCTTCAGGTAGAGGCTTAGTAATATATCTGCAAGCTGCAAGTTAGTTGAAATAAAAGATATCGAAACATCACCTTTTTCAACATGATCACGTATAAAGTGATGTCTTACGTCAATATGCTTTGTTCTTGAATGTTGCACATGATTTTTAGTTATCGAAATATCACTAGTGTTAGGGGTGAACATAAATCCCAGTTAATCCCGTCCCATCCCGTTCCCGGTGGAATTTGAAAAAAAATAATGTGTATCCCATCCCGTCCCTGACAAATTTGCGTGACGGGACGCGGGACGGAAACTTTCCATTCCGGTGAATCCCGTCTCGTCCCGCATCTATATAAAAAATAATATATTTATATTTCAAAATATTATATAATCATATATAATATATATATAATATAATTTTATATTAAACTGAATTATAAGTAATAAAATATTTGAAGATAACTTTCTTTTACCTGTTATGATTAACAACATGTACAATAATGTTATTTTTTGTAAACTATCATTAGTGTAGTGTAGTGCTAGGGTTTTTTTTTAATGTGAATCGGTAAGACACACTTTGATGTAACTACTGAGGAATATGTTGTGGTTAAGGAATATTGGCTTGCAAAGAGAAAAGGACGATTAGAGGCTAATATCAGGGGCATGAGCAAAAATTCAGCACAAGATAGATGGCGGGATAAGTTTTACAAGGACAATCTGGAGTAATCTTCAAGGCCTTGAAAAGAATTTAAAGACCTTGAAATGGATGTCAAGGCCTTGACATGGATTTCAAAGCTTCCTTGGTTTTGATTTCAAGGCCTTGAACAACGTTTGTGGGACTCCGTTTTTAAAACTCTATTTTTGTTTTGGAAATACTTTTGTGGGTGTGTAATATGTTTTAACACTCCCGTGCTTTAATGGTTTTTCTCCCTTGTTGAAAGACAAAGGGGGAGAAATTAAATATGTGTTGATCCGATATTTCTGCATTTTGCACTTTTTTGATATTATTGCATGTATATCGCTAACATTGAATACATGTACGATATTTGTTTTGTCTTCCATCAAGAGGGAGATTGATAACTCCACCTTGATTATGAATTGTCTATATGGATGATGGAAGACTTCACATTTATGAGCAGTTTTATAAACTAACAAATATCGATTGTATTTCTAGATTGCATGTTTTGTTTGTGTTTTTGTTTGTTAAATGTATGCAGATCTTGGAAAGCATTTCAAAGGAATAACGCAAACCTTGAAAAACATTACACAGAACAAGCACGGAGGCCTTGGAAAGCATTTCAAGGGACAAACGCTGAAGCCTTGAACAACACTATGAAAGGAAGATTCGGCTGAAGGGTTTCAAATTTAAGATTCAAATATCTCAACAACCAAAGCAAAGATATCTACCAAGGATAAAAAGAAGATTTTCAAATGCATTTCAAGAGAAGATCTCGGCCAGCATAGAAGATCTCGACCACAACAACAAGATCTTGTAAAGATCTTAACCGAAGACGCAAGAGGATAGGATAAGAGTTTCCAACCGGATTCCACGCAAGAAGATCTCGATCCAAGGGAAATCTTCATGTCTATCCAAGAGAGAAGATCTAGGATCTTCAAAGATCTTCAACAGCAAGAGAAGATCACAAAGATTCCCAACGTGTGTCAAAGAGAAGAAGAAGAAGAAGAAGAAGATCTTACAACAGCTACTTCATCTGAACCAAGCACCATTTTCCATGGAGAAAGAAGACCAGTACAATGGCTATCTTACAACGGCTAAAAGAGTTCTCCATAGAAGACTATAAATGAAGATGGCGATTGAAGAGAACAACAACAAGCTTATACGGAAACATCCAAGTCTTCAAGCGATCTAAACATCTTCATTCATTCCAAAAGTTTTTCTTCCTCTTAGCTTACAAAAGTGTACATCCTTAGAGAGAAAAAAACACTAGAGCTTCATTGGCATACCTAGAGAGTGTTATTGTCGAGTGTGGGATTACTCTGCGAAGTAACTAGGCTATTATTGCTAGGTTAGAGTTGACTGGATCATAGCATTGAGGCTACAGTGAGGGAAGAAGGGGATTTCTTCTAGGTTGTATTTAAGACTCTTTGAAGCAAATAATAGATAGTTAGATCCTAGAGTAAAGAAACCCTAGGACGGAGACGTAGGTTGTTAGAGTTGAACTTCGTAAACATATCACCGTGTCAATATTTTAATTCCGCATTTCATATCGCGTATATTGTGACTAACGTTGCTTTGCAGGTTTCTAAGTCAAGGCCTTGAAATACAGTTTTTTCACCAGACGCACAAATCGACTTCAAGGCCTTGAAACACGTTTCAAAGCCTTGATATACGATATTGCAAAAATTTTCCATACTCTATTCAACCCCCCTTCTAGAGTATTTATATCCTTATTATTCACCTATACGGTTCTCACTTCTTACCAATGATGTTACACTTTCCTTTATCACTAAGAGTAATGGTTCGAGATGATTGCTTCTTTAAATCTGAAAACAATGAGCTTTTTCCACTCATATGTCTTGAGAAACCACTATCTAATATCCATTTATCCTCCTTAACCTTGGTGATATCTTGCAAAATAGTAAACTTCAACCTTTCCGGGTAGACCAAATGACATATTTTGGTCCATATTTAGGTTCAATCATGTTAGGAGGTCTAGTACCTTTAGGAACCCACATTTGCTTAACTTGTTTCCTTAAACATAGAGGATAAGTATTTCTAATGATGTAGGGATCATTAGCTTGTTTGAGAGATTCTAAGCTTGTTCAACTTCTAGAGACAATTGATAGCATGAATTATAGTCTATATTTTGGGGTTTGTTTGGACGTTTTATCTTTCATAATCTGCATGTTTGTATGTGCATTATGTGATTTTACTACCATTTCATCTACCTTTGCGAGAATCGAGGTCTACACCTAGTTTCGTTGTAATTGCAGGTAATATGGTACGTTTTGCATCAAAAAGGAGCAAAAGGAGTCATGAGTCATTTGGAGCTACATCCAGGGAGCATAGCCATGGATTAAAGATTTACTTTGGAGCAGATTTGAGAGACTTCACATTCTGTTTTGGATCACCTCGGTTGACCAGAGATTCATCTCGACCGAGGCGATCCAGAGACGCCGACTCGACCGAGGCGAACACCTAGGACGCGGCGAGAATATTTTATTCTTGGAGGAGATCTTTTAAATTTGGAAAGTGATCTTATATTTTTGGGCTTGGCTCCTGGATGGAAGGAGATATGCAGAATCATATATTTTACCTATTTTTATGGGAAGATATCTTTCTAAGATTTATTATCTTTGGAGGGTTATTTTCCTATAAAAAGGGTCGGATTTCCCATAATTCCGGCATCCGCTTACAGCTGGAAATCACGCTATACCGTCAATCAGGGTTTTGCGCAGCAGCAACAGCAGCATACTCCAATTTGGGAGAGAGTTGAAGAACCTTTTTGAAGGTTGAAGATTGAAGTCCATAGCTTTTATAGCTTTATTGAAGGGTTTTGTAAGATTGTCTTCAATTCTCTCAATTGTTGTCTTGTCTTTTTGGATTATTATCCAAGGAACGCTTGTTGTGATATTTGATTCAGTTATTGAAGTCTTTTCACTAAATTCTTCTTTGTTCAAATATTCACCTTCTTCCCTTATATTTAATACTTTCATAATGATGATGAGTGGCTAATTTCCTTGTGTGATTCTAGGGTGATTGGCTGAAGGTTGTGGGAAAAACAATGATAGAATAATCTTAGATTCCAGTAGGATCCTGAAAGTTCGAGTCTTTAACCTTAACCCTAAGCATCTCGTTCGGTTGATGAACATTTCGGCCGGGGTGGAATTCTTCTGTCCGAGGTGACTTATCCGACCTAAAACAGAAAGTTAAGTGTTAGAGTTTGCTAAATCCTATTCTTATTATACCTTTCTGGTTCAATGCAAGCTTAGGATGAGACTTACCCGGTAATTCCTTAGTTTGTGTACTAACGATCATAAGTGTAGGTAATAAAGGTTTATCCTTTATTGGGGTTTGAGTGTGCTTCCATCCCATCTTTGTGAGTTAGCTTGAGACTTACCCGGTAAAGGTTGATTCTATTCCCTTAGATGGTGTGTTAGTTTGAGGTTATAGTTCTTTATCTTGATTCCTTGAGACTTACCCGGTAATAGGAGTTACGTATTTGGATTAGTGTGTAGTGAGACTTACCCGGTAATCTACTCCACTTTAGAAACACCTTCCCCACGCAAAAATCTCAGCTTTATCCGCTTATCTATAGATCTTGAGTTGGAACCACAACTAGATGCTTTAATCCCTAGAATTGCATGTTTGCTTATTTGACTTCTTATTCATCTTTGATTGTATTAATTGCTCTTGTGGTTAGCATTGACATTAGCACACCGTATTGACTCTGTTTCACCGAGTCCCTGTGATCGACCCCTGTAATTTTCTTGCTTTTACTGCGGGTTCGCATCCTTGTTTTAAGCTTAAGTCTAGGGTTATAAATTTAAAGCTTGCACACACCGTTTGGAGCGAACAAGTTTTTGGCGCCGTTGCCGGGGACTTGGTCTAGACCGAGCCGGTACGGTTTGCTCTTGGGGCGCTTGCCCCGTTTCATCTAACCACTCTACTTGAGTGACGATTTTGCAGGTTCTTTCTTAGGTATATGCGAAGAACCCGCGCTGGGAAGAAAATCGTTCCTTACGATCCCGAACCAGAAAAGACATACAAGCGACGCTTAAGAGAAGCGAAGATGGCCCAACAAGACGATCGCGATCTTGCGGCCGAATTAAAGGAGACGCAAGAGCTGCTACGTCTCAGTAAGGAAGAACTAATGCAAGAGAAAGAGGAGAATCGCGCCAGGACTGCAGCAATCGAAGCTGAGATTGCAGTCATTCGGGACCAGATTCTACTTCGACCGAGGGAAGATCCTCCTGTTGATCCTCGACCGAGGCAGATTCCAGTACCCGACGCCCCGGCCGATGTACTTCCACCTCGGATGCCAGTCCGAGATGTTCTTCTTGCAGGAATCCCACAAACCCTAGGTCAAAGGATGGACCCTAATCAACAGCTGAGGCGTCCAGGGGTGAACCTAGGAGATCCAGCGGATCATGACTACGAACTTCGACCGCAAGTTCTATCCATGATTCGCCAATGCCAATTCGGAGGGCTAGAGAAGGAGTCGCCGCATCAACATCTTCAAAACTACGAGATCTTGATGGAAACCTTGCGACCTTCCAGAATTGAAAATAACAACTACAAGCTAAGACCTTTTTACTTTTCTTTAAAAGATAGAGCTCTTACTTGATATCAATCTCTTCCTCCAGGAAAAATCAGCACATGGGAGGAGATGACTACGGAATTCTTAACCAAATTCTTTCCCCCCTCGAAGACCGCTGAAATGAGAGGGAAGATCAATGCTTTCATCATGAGGGACAAGGAGAGCTTGTCCAAGTCTTGGGAGCGGTTCAAGGATATCCTTTTGGATTGCCCACATCATGGGATTCCAAAGATCGAGTTGTTGGAGATCTACTTCAAAGGGCTGGACGGAAGCACCCAGTTCAATCTCCAACTACTCTCCGCCGGTACCTTCATGGACATGGCGATTGATGAGGCTTGGGACTTCATTGAGAAGCAAGCCTTGCACATGGAGAAATATACCCACCAAGGAGCTGAAGGTGGAGTTAAAAGAGTCAACTTTCAAGAGACTCAACCCAATAACAATCAACTCACGTCATTGAAGAACGACGTGAAGCAATTGAAGGAGCTCTTGATGGCTCAAACTAAGAAGGAAGAGCAAGGGCAAAGGAACAACAACAATAACGGGTACCGTAACAACAATAACGGTTCCCGAAACAACAACTACAACAACAACAATAGAGGATCCAATAGCAACAACTGGAGAGCGAATAACCAAAACCACGGTAACAATCATTCAAACTCCAACTCTAATGATTCCTCTAACCCTTTTCTCTCTCCCCCTTCTTCTTATTCTACTCCATTGAAAAGCCAAGGGCAAGGATCAAGTTCGTCTCAACCGGAAAAGAAAGACGCAGTTCTGGAGGCAATCTTGATCAAGCTTAGCGCTATGGAGAATTCAATGACTTCATTTTCGAGGGCCCAAAAGTCCTTCGAACAACAACTTGCTAATAAGGCGAATGAAGCGCCAAGAGATCCAGGGAAGCTTCCAGCAAAGACGGAAACTAACCCTAAGGGCCAGTGCATGGCCATAACGACGAGGAGTGGACTCAAAACTGCAGATCCAGTACCTCGCTCGCCGCAGACCACCTCGGTCCAGATCCAGTCGAAGAACACCTCGACCGAGATGCCAACCGAGGCGGAGCAACAGAAAGCAGGAGGGACGACAGAGACTTATGTTCCACCTCCTGCATATAAGCCACCACTTCCATTCCCTCAGTCCAGAGCCAGAGCACATCTAGACAAGCACTTTGGTAAGTTGCTTGACTTGATGAATAAGCTACATATTAATATCCCTTTCCTTGATGCTATTTTAGGTATGCCCGCCTATGGGAAGTTCTTAAAAGAAATCTTATCAAGAAAAAGGAAGCTGGAGGATGTTGGTGAAGTTAGGATGACATCTAAATCTTCGGAGCTAATCAAAATCATGAAGGAAAAGATGCCACCTAAGTTGAGAGATCCCGGCTCATTTTGCATTCCCATTCAAGTTGGGGACGTCACTTATGAAGCCCTTTGTGATCTAGGAGCCAGCGTGAGCATCATCCTGCTGGAGCTATGCACTAAGATCGGTCTTGGAGAGCCCAAGCCGGTCAAGATTCGACTTTACATGGCGGATCGCTCCATTACCCACCCCGTGGGCATCTTGGAAGACGTTCCGGTCAAGTTAGGTAATTTCTATCTACCTATAGACTTTGTTGTACTTGACATTCCCGCAGATTATCCAGTACCTATTATTCTCGGGAGGCCATTTCTAGCAACTTCGGGTTGCAACGTGGATTGCAAGAACGCCAAGTTGAAATTCAACGTTGGTGGCGATGAGGTGGAATTCGCACTACTTGCAGCAATGAAGGGGGAGCAGCTAACTGATGATATCTTCAACATCTACGATGAAGAAGAATCAAGAGAATTGGTGAGCTCTATCCTTATTAACGATCCACTCGAAAGAGTTATCAGCTTCAGTTTAATGGAGGAAGGTATAGATGCTTCTTATGATGCAGATATACGGAGCTTGAAGGCACTGGAAGAGGATCCAGGAGCTATAACTGAGAAGCTGATCCAGGAGACAAAGATCTCCAGCCTCGATTCCAGTAGCAGTACCTCGACCGAGGCACTTTCTGGACAGAGCGAGGCGACTGAAGAACACATCGGTCAACGCCTATGCGCCTCGACCGAGGTCGACAGCGAGACGATTCTAACTGAGACTACATCGAGTCCAGTTTCTGACACCACTCCACCAGAAAGAGGAAGCACATATCCCTCCCAGAAAGCAACCCCAGTTGTGGAGCTTAAACAACTCCCTAGTCACTTGAGGTATATCTTTCTTGGGCCGGATTCTACTTATCCCGTTATTGCTAGTGCTTCCCTTTCCGATTCTGAATTGTCTAAGTTAATGCATGTCCTGAGAAAGCATCGAAAAGCCATAGGTTACACCACGGATGATCTTATTGGCATTAAACCTTCTTTCTACATGCATAGAATTCTAATGGAAGATAATCATAAGACTTCACGGGAACCTCAAAGACGGTTAAATCCGATCATGAAAGAGGTTGTGAAGAAGGAAGTTCTTAAGTTGTTGGATGCAGGTATTATTTATCCTATCTCGGACAGCAAGTGGGTTAGCCCGGTGCATGTCGTTCCGAAGAAAGGAGGGATGACCGTTGTGACGAATAAGAACAACGAGTTGATCCCAACAAGGACCGTTACGGGCTGGAGAGTTTGCATCGATTATAGGAAGCTGAACACGGCGACTCGGAAGGATCATTTTCCGCTTCCCTTCATTGATCAAATGCTCGAACGGTTGGCCCAGCATTCACACTTTTGCTACTTGGACGGCTATAGTGGATTCTTCCAGATTCCTATCCATCCGGATGATCAGGAGAAGACCACTTTCACTTGTCCTTGGGGGACGTTTGCCTATCGGAAGATGCCATTTGGATTGTGCAATGCACCCGCTACCTTCCAGCGGTGCATGATGGCTATCTTTACCGAGTACATAGAGGAGATCATGGAGGTATTTATGGATGATTTTTCTGTATATGGTTCCTCTTTTGATGATTGCCTATCTAACCTTTCTCTAGTGCTTAAAAGATGTGAAGACACTAACCTTGTTTTAAATTGGGAGAAGTGTCATTTTATGGTTAATGAAGGCATTGTGCTAGGACACCTCGTTTCTAATCGAGGTATTGAGGTCGATCGAGCTAAGATCGAGACTATTGAGAAACTCCCTCCTCCTTGTTCTGTTAAAGGTGTGAGGAGTTTTCTCGGGCATGCAGGTTTCTACAGGAGATTCATCAAGGACTTCTCTAAGATTTCTAAACCTCTAACTAACCTCTTGAATAAAGATGTTGTTTTTGAGTTTTCGCAGGAGTGTCTTGATGCTTTTTACAGGATTAAGGAAGCGTTGATCTCCGCTCCCATTATCCAGCCTCCTGATTGGACCTTGCCCTTTGAGGTCATGTGTGACGCTAGTGATGTAGCCGTAGGAGCAGTGCTTGGACAGAAGAAAGATGGACGGACCACCGCCATTTATTATACTAGCAAGACGCTAGACGAAGCACAACGCAACTACGCTACCACCGAAAAGGAGTTATTGGCGGTTGTATATGCTTTCGAGAAGTTTCGTTCCTATCTAGTAGGGGCGAAAGTCATTGTCTACACCGACCATGCAGCCATTCGTTACTTGTTGGCTAAGAAGGATGCCAAGCCGCGTCTTATTCGATGGATTCTCTTGCTTCAAGAGTTTGACCTAGAGATCCGCGATAAGAAGGGATCCGAGAATTCAGTTGCGGATCACCTCAGCCGGCTACCGGAATCCTCCCGCGAGACGGATAACCCACCCATAGACGATTCATTCCCCGATGAGCACTTACACGTCATGGAGCGTTTGATGGATCTACTTACTTCACCCCACGATGGAGGTGAAGTATGGGGTGAGGGAACCTCCCACCTCGTTTTAGACGCATCATGGTCCAGCTAACGACCTTAAATCAAGCGCTTCTTGGGAGGCAACCCAAGGTATTGCTTCCTTTTCCCGTTTTCTAGTCTAGTTTAGATAGTTGCTTTGTTTTTGTTTTGCTTTGCTTTGTTTTTGGCGTTCTGGACAGACAACAGGGAATATCTAAGGAGGAGCACAACTGGAAGGACAGAAGTTCGAGATTCTGAGAAGACAGAAGCACCTCGGTTACTGTCAGAGCACCTCGACCGAGTTGATTCTTGAGCAACCGAGGCGACTAGGGTTTCTGCAGAGTCGCCTCGGTCCGTACCACCTCGGTCCAGTCGAGACCATCTCGACCGAGGTGACAGCAGATCCAGTAACAGTATAAAAGGGGGAAAAAATTACTTTTCACTTTTTTATCCTCCTCGACCGCGGCGAACGATACACCTCGCTTCCTTCGTTTTTCGCTCGTTTTCGACGTTTTCTGCTTCCAAACTGTAATTGAAGGGTAGAGGAACCGATTGCAACAACGAATCTGCAAGAAATTCGAGTGAATCGGCCGGAACGAGGTAAAAACGATCGAAACCCTAACTCGCTCGTTTACTGCAATTTGGGCTTTGGTTGCCCTTGAATCTGTTGAGGAAAAGCTTAAGTACCCCTTAGGAAGCATCGGTAGTGATTTGTGGGGGAAAAGAACTGAATTTCTGAGAGTGGAATCGCGACTGTCTTCGCCTCGGTCCAGTCGACCTGCACCTCGGTCGAGGTGATTCTTGGAGTTTGTCAGTCGACCAAGGTAGTCTGACAGTGTTGTTTGAAGATGAGTTCTGACAGGTTGTTAGCCCTTAGAGATAGATCCTCTCCTTCCCCTTCTTCTTCCTCATCCAAACCTTCTATCCCGGTGATCCACGAGAGACACCAGGTAGATTATGAGCGCATTGCTAGCCGTCCAGTGATCGCACCTAGATTTCTGGACATTTCTGCTTTTGACTGTCTCCACGTTGATGGAGATCTTAGGAGGATGATCACCACCGTCGGGCTGGATCAGTTTACTGAGATCCGAGCCCCAGCTTACTTAGAGCCGACCCTTGAGTTTGTCAGCTCCTTCACTTACCTCCCCACAGAGAGGGCTGTGAAGTACCGGTTGATGAACCGAAACTACTTAGTACCTCTAGACCATTGGAGAGACATCTTTGGCTTCCTTGCCCCCACTACTGTAGACTTCCCGACCCGAGCTGTAGCTAGAGAGTTCTGGGGTCAGATTGCCCACATTACAGAGCATGCAGATAGGTGGCGCCCTGGTGATTCCAGGGAGAAGCTTATCTTCCATCTTGCTTTTCGATTAGCCCACAGGATCTTCAGCGAGACGCTTCTGGCGCGTACTGAGACGCTCCAGAAGGTCCGACAGGGGGAGCTCTTCGCTTTATACTACATGGTTACAGGTGGATTCCCCGACTTTGGATTGATGCTGGCAGAGGATCTGCACAGGATCAAGGCCAAAGGGAAGGGAGATATATGCTGTGGAGGGATAGTGACCCATATCGCTATTTATCAGGATATGGATCTGAGTAGGTGTACTATGGTGGCGGCTGCCAAGCCGCTCGGACTACAGGAGATGATCACACGGAGGATTCTAGTTCCCCGTGGACTGACTACACCCTACGTCGCTATGCCATGGGAGCTGACTGCACCTCAGGGCATCAGGTGGTCTGCACAGTTCTCAGTATTTGATCCACATTACTGGCAGACCGCTTGGGGTCCACTGATGGAGGATTACAGAGAGGGAGCAATTGCCCCTGCTGCAGCTGAGGAGGAGGAGGAGGCTGAGGACGACGACGACGATGAGGACACAGTAGATGAGAGAGGAGGTGGCGTCCCGATGGACACAGGGACAGATACAGCTGGGACGAGCGTGCAACCTATCATAGATTTGGATGACGAGGAGGATACAGAGCCGGCACCAGCTAAGACTTCTCCAGTCAGACCTGCTAGACGCAGGAGGCGTGGAGTGAGGGATAGAGCTGCTCACCGACGGATCGATGACCTGACGGATCAGGTTATCGACTCATATACTGCACTATCGCTGGATATCCGCGAGATGCAGGAGCGGCAGCATCATCAGCACATCATGGCTCAGCTGCAGTTCGAGCGCATCATGGGCCATCCTTATGATCCGACTCAGTATCTATATGCACCACCACCGGATCGAGACTACTGAGGAGCTGCAGAATTTTATTATTATATTTTTTTTATGCAGTTCGGCTTTTATCCGGTGAGTTCTCTCTTGTTTTAGACTTCTATTATACCCACTGGGACAGTGTGTCTCAAGTATGGGGTATTTGTTGTTATTTGACTACGTGATGTATTTGACCACTTTTGATGTATTTTATTTATCGGATATTTTATTGATGCTTCCCTTTTGCATTTATATGATTATCTGATATTACATGCATAACTACAGGTTATTTGATTGAGAAAAACGTCGAAACCGAAAAAAAATGGTTTTAAAAATTTTTTTTGACCTCGACCGAGTCAGTCTTGGCAAAACGAGGCATTTCACCTCGGTTGAACCAAGAACACCTCGACCGAGGTGCGTAAACGATTTTGTGTTACTTATCTGGATATGACCTCAGTGAAGATCTTGTTTACCTACTGGTTTTAAATTCTTTATGTGTTTGAAAGGTTTTATAATATGTTTAAGTTGCTAAATGCTTTGTTTGAAATTATTGGCATGTTTAATACTTTGTTTTTATCCAAATTATGTTGAATTTGAAGGTTGACACCGCAGGTTAAGTTCTCTCACGTTCTTCTTGGAAAGACCAAGGCAATTCATTCTCTTCTCTCTTCTTCTTCTTGATCATGCTTAGCCCCTCATATACATTTTGCCTCCCTTTACCTATCCGGGAATTTGGAAGCAAGCGAAGTGGTGAAAGCGAGTTAAAGTTGAGAAGTGGGCTGGAAGTGAAAGTGTTAGAAAGCAATAATAGGTTTGGGGAAGTCAATCATGAAGATGAGTAACTCGGCACCATTCACATAGCCGGGTGTTTGTGTCTTGCCAAAGTCGGATTGAGCGATATTCCTAACGGGTCATGGTATGTGCATCAAGGGTTTGATGCATCTCAAGAAATTGATGATTGCAGATTTCCTAGGCTTCGGTTATTGTGCACCTCTGTCCATGCATCCCAAAAAGTAAAGTAAAAAAAAGAAAAAGTGTGAGATAAGCAAAGCTTATTGGTGGAAGATGTTGCAAGTCAAAGTGAAAGTGAAGTTCATCCTTTTCCCGGATTCTAGCACCACATTACCTTACATACATCCCTACCCTACACGTTTCTTGACCTTTTCTTTTGGGAAGCCCTTGAGACCTTGAGCTTGTTGATTGACTTAGCGGTTTAAACTGGATTATACATGATTAATTTTGATAATTATAACTTATTATGCGTTCTATGGTTTTATGCAAAGATGAACAACTTTTCTATATTTATAAAATGTTTTGATCATGTTAAGTTTTTAATTCCAGGAAGTATTCTCTTAGAGTGATCTATGATAGTTGCACACCATAAAATGTTTTTTGAAAGACTTTTTCATTGATTTTCTTGACTTATAATCCATTCTATCTTGTCTTCTATATGAGGAACTTGCTTGGGGACAAGCAAGGGCTAAGTATGGGGTATTTTGATAGCATGAATTATAGTCTATATTTTGGGGTTTGTTTGGACGTTTTATCTTTCATAATCTGCATGTTTGTATGTGCATTATGTGATTTTACTACCATTTCATCTACCTTTGCGAGAATCGAGGTCTACACCTAGTTTCGTTGTAATTGCAGGTAATATGGTACGTTTTGCATCAAAAAGGAGCAAAAGGAGTCATGAGTCATTTGGAGCTACATCCAGGGAGCATAGCCATGGATTAAAGATTTACTTTGGAGCAGATTCGAGAGACTTCACATTCTGTTTTGGATCACCTCGGTTGACCAGAGATTCATCTCGACCGAGGCGATCCAGAGACGCCGACTCGACCGAGGCGAACACCTAGGACGCGGCGAGAATATTTTATTCTTGGAGGAGATCTTTTAAATTTGGAAAGTGATCTTATATTTTTGGGCTTGGCTCTTGGATGGAAGGAGATATGCAGAATCATATATTTTACCTATTTTTATGGGAAGATATCTTTCTAAGATTTATTATCTTTGGAGGGTTATTTTCCTATAAAAAGGGTCGGATTTCCCATAATTCCGGCATCCGCTTACAGCTGGAAATCACGCTATACCGTCAATCAGGGTTTTGCGCAGCAGCAGCAGCAGCATACTCTAATTTGGGAGAGAGTTGAAGAACCTTTTTGAAGGTTGAAGATTGAAGTCCATAGCTTTTATAGCTTTATTGAAGGGTTTTGTAAGATTGTCTTCAATTCCCTCAATTGTTGTCTTGTCTTTTTGGATTATTATCCAAGGAACGCTTGTTGTGATATTTGATTCAGTTATTGAAGTCTTTTCACTAAATTCTTCTTTGTTCAAATATTCACCTTCTTCCCTTATATTTAATACTTTCATAATGATGATGAGTGGCTAATTTCCTTGTGTGATTCTAGGGTGATTGGCTGAAGGTTGTGGGAAAAACAATGATAGAATAATCTTAGATTCCAGTAGGATCCTGAAAGTTCGAGTCTTTAACCTTAACCCTAAGCATCTCGTTCGGTTGATGAACATTTCGGCCGGGGTGGGATTCTTCTGTCCAAGGTGACTTATCCGACCTAAAACAGAAAGTTAAGTGTTAGAGTTTGCTAAATCCTATTCTTATTATACCTTTCTGGTTCAATGCAAGCTTAGGATGAGACTTACCCGGTAATTCCTTAGTTTGTGTACTAACGATCATAAGTGTAGGTAATAAAGGTTTATCCTTTATTGGGGTTTGAGTGTGCTTCCATCCCATCTTTGTGAGTTAGCCTGAGACTTACCCGGTAAAGGTTGATTCTATTCCCTTAGATGGTGTGTTAGTTTGAGGTTATAGTTCTTTATCTTGATTCCTTGAGACTTACCCGGTAATAGGAGTTACGATTTTGGATTAGTGTGTAGTGAGACTTACCCGGTAATCTACTCCACTTTAGAAACACCTTTCCCACGCAAAAATCTCAGCTTTATCCGCTTATCTATAGATCTTGAGTTGGAACCACAACTAGATGCTTTAATCCCTAGAATTGCATGTTTGCTTATTTGAATTCTTATTCATCTTTGATTGTATTAATTGCTCTTGTGGTTAGCATTGACATTAGCACACCGTATTGACTCTGTTTCACCGAGTCCCTGTGATCGACCCCTGAAATTTTCTTGCTTTTACTACGATTGACCCGTACACTGCGGGTTCGCATCCTTGTTTTAAGCTTAAGTCTAGGGTTATAAATTTAAAGCTTGCACACACCGTTTGGAGCGAACAACAATTCATTTACTCGTTTCTCTTTTTTGATGAGCTTTTCTCTAAAGGCACTTATCTTAAGCCTATGTTCTTTATCACATATTATAATATCTATAAGGAATTGTGTGAGTTCAAAGGTAGATTGAGACATAATGGTACTTACTACTCCATCAACATAGAGGTTTGGATCCTCTTCTTGATCGGCCTTTAAGCACAAGTTTGCTTGATCATTTTCTTCCTCTCACTCATTTGTTGAATCTGATTCACTCCACGATGCTACCATAGCTTTCTTCTTTCGATCATTTTTCCTAAAGTTGTTCCCTCTTATTTTGTGGACAATCCTTTGCGAGATGATCTGCTTCACCACATTCAAAACAAGTCAATACTTTTGTTTGTTTATTTGGGTTAGAAAACTTACCTCGAGGTCTTAATGATTGATAGCATGTATTATAGTCTATATTTTGAGGCTAGTTTAGACGTTTTATCTCCATAAATCTGTATGGATGTATATTCTTTGATTATATTGTTGTTTTGTCTACCTTTGCGGGAATCGAGGTCTACACCTAGTTTCGTTGTAATTGTAGGTAAAATGGCACGTTTTGCATCAAAATAGAGCTAAGGAAGCTAAGGAGTCATTGGAGCTACATTCTGGAGCTTAAAGAAGATCTGAGGAAGCATGGAAATGATTAAGAAGATTGACTTTGGACCAGATTCCAGAGATTTCACATTCAGTTGAGATTCAACTCGGACAGCTACATTACCACCTCGACCGAGGTAATCTTGAGGAGCGTCCCGACCGAGGCGAACACCTTGTCGTCGGCGAGATCTTTATTTTTGGCTGAGATCTTTTATTTTTGGAAAGAGGATATCTTATATTTTTGACTGGATTTCTAGAAGGAAGATATTATTTCTGGCTGATTTATTTTAAGAGATAGAGATATATTTTTTAAAAAATTATCTTTTTAAGATATTATTATCTTCGGAAGATAATTCTCCTATATAAAAGATTAGATTTCTACAATTCAACCATCTTCGGATCAAGGATTTTCTAAAGGATTTTCTGGAGTTTTGAAGGAAGAGTTGAAGGAAGAATTGAAGGATTGAAGTTCAAGGAAGGAAGGAATCGTAGTTGGAGTTGGCTTTTGAACGAGTTTGTAAGATCTTCTTAGATTTCTTTTGGTTTATTGTCTTTGTTGATTTGTGAGTTGAGGAACGCTTGTTTGTTGATTGTTTGATTAAGTTATTGGGACCTTTTTCTTAAGGTTTTCTTGTTCGAATATTAATTCCTTTTCCATTAATTTGATTATTGTTAGGGAGAATTTGACATACTAGGCTTTTTTGAGTTTTTGTTTAAGAAAGTGTACCCCAAATTTTTTTACCACTTTCATTTAATAGTAGGTAAAAATTATTAACCCTTCTATTTAGAAAGAAAGGAATAAATGATGTTTGTTATTTGTTATATAAGTATAAGTTTTAATTTTTAATTATTGAATTTATTTATTTATTTATTATTTTTCTTCCCTTTTTTTATTATTTTCTTTTTTATTTTTTGGAGTAAATTTTTCATACCAAAATTTCTCATAACAGAATTTTTAAAACCAGAAATTTCATACCAGAAATTATCATACGAAAAGTTCATACCAGAAATTTCATACCAGAAATTATCATACGAAAAGTTCATACCAGAAATTTCATACCAGAAATTTCATACCAGAATTTTGTCATACGAAAAGTTCATACCAGAAATTTCATACCAGAAATTATCATACGAAAAGTTCATACCAGAAATTTCATACCAGAAATTTCATACCAGAAATTTCACACCAGATTTTCATACCATAAAATTACATACTATAAAATTACATAACATAATTTTTTACCACTTTCATTTAATGGTAGGTAAAAATAATTAACTCTTCTATTTAAAAAAAAAGAAAAATACATGAACTTAGTCAAAATCTTTCAAATGTTACGTAAATGAATGTGACTTTTATTTCAATTTTTATTTTATTTTAATTTTTTTGTCTTTTATTTATTTATACATTTTTATTTTTTGGTATGATTTGATACCAGAATTTCATATTCATACCAGAAATTTTTTGATACCAGAATTTTTTGATACCATAATTTTTTCATACCATAATTACATACCAAAATTTTTTCATACTAGAATTACATACCAGATTTTTTTACATACCAGAATTTTTTCACATACAAGAATTTTATTTTTCACATACTAGAATTGAATTCATACCAAAACTTTTTTTTTTTGTTTTTTTTGTCCTTTTTTATTGTTTATAATTTACATACCGGAAGTTAAAAAAATATAAACCAACGTCTGGTGACACTAAGTTGTTCAAGGGATTCACACCCAAGTTGCTCAAATTGTTCAAGTTGTCTCTCTATCTGCACAATCATAACAACAAGTCACCATCCGCCATTGAGTCAATCAGTAGCAAGCCTTCCCTCCTCGAAGGTTATTGGGTGTGATCTCTGTTGTATAGATAGGAACCTGTTTCATATCCGAATGAGCAAACTCAACATTTTCTTGTACCACAAGCAGAGACTTGGTTTGGAGTACTGAGCAATATTAGACAACATAATCATACATAATTGCATATTATGAAAGATCTTCCGAGTAGAAGTCACAGTATATAACAAAGGAAAACAGTGGAGTGGACAACGAGGAGGGATGGTAATCAAGCAGAGGAACTTTCACTTGGAAACAAAAAAGGAATAATTTTTTTGTATGAATTATACCAGAAAAATTTCTGGTATGAACTACTCCATTAAAAAGAGTCACAACAACTTGGCTTGTTTTATCAATATTGACACATCCACTTGTAAACTGTACATATACTATTTAAAATGCATTCTATAGCCAAATCTGCACAAGTCAATTATAAAACCCAATACTGCATGATTTCCTTATCAAGCATGACATCCAAATAGGCCATATTACGTGCTATTATTGCCAATAAGGTTCCTTCAGTCAAAGTTGCAGCACCATTAATGCCTCCACGTTTCCATTTATGTGATTTACAACATCAAACATGTGATTAGAGAAGAGATGTTCAATGTCATCCTTGTTTCGCAAATCATTCTGCAAAAGCAAACAATCAAAATCAAAGGAAACCCTAGAATCAAAACAACGAAAACAAAGTCGAAATCCAGAAACGTACCACAATGAAGTGAAGATTGTTGGACAATTTAGGACCCACTAATTCTCTAACGCGATTAACAAATTACTTACATAAAATTCTGGTGGCCGAAGGTTCCTTGGCGGCGTGCCGCTGCTCCTCGGCGTCGGACTTTGGTAACCGGATGGTTGAGGCAGAGCGACACATTCGGGAAGGGGAAAGAGAAGATGTGAGTAGGGTGAGGGTGAGGGTTAGGGCGAGAGAAGCGGAAGAATGAAGGAGAGGCTATGGTTTGGACGGTAAAAAATATGGGAGGGGTATATTTACTAATTGGAAAACTAATAAAAGCCTACTTAGTGTACAATAAAAAAAAGCCTACTTACCTAATTAGCCCTTATTGTTATCATGATGATTGTTGGCTAAGTTTCTTATGCGATTCTAGGGTGATTGGCTGAAAGTTGTGGGAAAGATGATGATAGAATGATCTTAATCCCAGTAGGACCCTGAAAGCTCGAGTCTTTACCTTAACCCTAGAACACCTCGCTCAGTCATTGAACATCTCGGCCGGGGTGGAATATAACTGAACGAGGTGAACCTTTCCTGAACCTTATCTGAGTTAAGAGTTTAAGTTTGCCAAATCCTATCCTTATTACACCTTTCCTGGTTCAACGCAAGCCTAGGATGAGACTTACCCGGTGATTCCTTTGCTTGTTTACCCAAGATCATGAGTGTAGGTAATAAAGGTTTATCCTTTATTGGGGTTTGAGTGTGCCATCATCCCATCCTTGTGAGTTAGCCTGAGACTTACCCGGTAAAGGTTGATTATATTCCCTTCGGTGGTGTGTTGTTTGAGATTATAGTTCCTTTCCTTAGTACCTTGAGACTTACCCGGTAATAGGAGCTTTGGTTTGGGATAGTGAATAGTGAGACTTACCCGGTGATCTATTCCCACCTTAGAAACACCTTCCCTTTGCAAACATCAACTTTGTCCGTGTTATCCTTTGAGATCTTGAGTCGGAACCACAACTAGATGCTTTAATCCCAAGAATCCACATTTCCCCTTACTTCACTTTTACATCATCTTTGATTGCTTTAATTTGTAGTCATTAGCAATATTTGACAACTTAATTCCGTGCTTTGTTTCACCATTGTCCCTATGTTCGACCCCTGGAATTCTTGCTTCTATTACAACTGATCCGTACACTGCGGGTTCGCATATTGTTCAAGCATACATCTTGGGTTATAAATTTTAAAGCTTGCACACACCTTTTGGAGCGAACAAGTTTTTGGCGCCGTTGCCAGGGACTTGGTCTAGACCAAGCCGGTTTCGGTTGTCTTTCGGGTCTATTGCCCTTGTTGCCTTTAACTACTCTACTTGAGTGTTTTCGCAAGATCTTTCCTTAGGTTTATGCGAAGAACTCGTGCTGAAAAGGAAATCGTTCCTTACGATCCCGAACCAGAAAAGACCTACAAGTGAAGGTTAAAATAGGCTAGGATGGCCAATCAAGACGATCGCGATCTTGAAGCCGAATTGAAGGAGGCATTGGCACAGTTACGCCTCAATAGAGAAGAACTACAACGAGAGAGAGAGAGAAGAGACTCGCGCCAGGACAGAAGGAATTGAAGCAGATATGGCCGCTCTAAGGGCCTAGTTTCTGCCTCGACCGATCCCAGATCCTCGACCGAGGCAAGACTCAGTTCATGTTGCCCCGGCCGATGTACACCTACCACCTCAGATGCTTATCCAAGATGTTCTTTTTTCTATAGTTCAAAAAAACCCTAGGACAGAGGATGGACCCTAATCAGCAATTCAGGCGTCCTGATAGCATGTATTATAGTCTATATTTTGGGACTTGTTTAGACGTTTTATCTTCAATAATCTGCATGTTTGAATTTATATTATGTGATTATATTGTCATTTCATCTACCTTTACGGGAATCGAGGTCTACACCAAGTTTCGTTGTAATCGTAGGTAAAATGACAAGTTTTGCATCAAAATGGAGATAAGGAGCAAAGGAGTCATTGGAGCTACATTCAAGAGTTTAAAGAGGAGCTTAGGAAGCAAGGAATTAACAAAAAAGATTTACTTCAGACTAGATTTGAGAGATTTCACCTTCAGCTGAGAGTCCCCTCGGTTGACCACAGAACCACCTCGACCGAGGTGATCTAGAGGAGCGCCCCGACTGAGGCGAACACCCTGGACGCAGCGAGATATATTTTATTTGGCTGAGTAATTTTATTTTTGGAAAGAGAGATCTTATATTTTTGGGTTGGATTTCTGGAAGGAAGATCATATATTTTGGAGATCTATTTTAGAGATATAGATATATTTTATTAGGAAATTATCTTTTTAAGATATTATTATCTTTGGAAGATAATTCTCCTATATAACACAAATTCAGCAAACCGCTACCATCGCAGCACTTAGAGATTGAAGAAGCTGCAGTTAGGAAGGATTTTTTGAAGGTTGAAGGAAGATTGAAGGAAGGAAGTTCATAGCTTGTTATAGCTTTTTGTGAATGGATTTGTAAGACTTTCTTATATTTATTTTTTGATTGTCTTGTTGGATTTGTAATCCAAGGAACGCTGATTTGTTTGATATTTGATTCAGTTATTGAAGCCTTGTTCTTAAGGTTTTTGTATTCAAATATTCATTCGCTTCCCATATATTTGATTATTGCTTTCATGATGATGAGTGGCTAATTTCCTTGTGCGATTTTAGGGTGATTGGCTGAAAGTTGTGGGAAAAACAATGATAGAATAATCTTAAATCCTAGTAGGACCCTGAAAGCACAAGTCTTTATCCTTAACCCTAGAACATCTCGTTGAATCGATGAACATCTCGGCCGGGGGGAACTTGACTGACCGAGGTGACTTATCTGATCCGTAACTGAGAGTTAAGTGTTAAAGTTTGCCAAATCCTATTCTTATTACACCTTTCCTGGTTCAATGCAAGCTTAGGATGAGACTTACCCGGTAATTCCTTTGTTTGTTTATCCATGATCATAAGTGTAGGTAATAAAGGTTTATCCTTTATTGGGGTTTGAGTGTGCCTTCATTCCATCTTTGTGAGTTAGCCTGAGACTTACCGGTTAAAGGTTGATTCTATTCCCTTAGTTGTTTTGTTGGTTTGAGATTATAGTTCCTTTCCTTAGTATCTTGAGACTTACCCAGTGATAGGTTCTTTGGCTTGGGATTTGTGAGTAGTGAGACTTACCCGGTGATCTATTCCACTTTAGTAACACCTTCCCTTTGCAAAACCTCAGCTTTGTCCGCTTATCTTGAGATCTTGAGTTGGAACCACAACTAGATGCTTTAATCCCTAGAATTTGCATATTTCCATTAATTGACTTTATTATCATCTTTGATTGCTCTAATCGCTTTCGTGGTTAGTTGCAATATTGAAAACCTATACATGCTTTGTTTCAACTAAGTCCTTGAGATCGACACCCCGGAATTCTTTCTGTTACTATAATTGATCCGTACACTGCGGGTTCGCATCCTTGTTTTAAGCATACTTCTTGGGTTATAAATTTAAAGCTTGCACACACCATTTGGAGCGAACACGTCCAGGAGTCAACCTAGGTGATCCAACTGAGCATGATTATGAACTTCGACCGCAAGTTCTAACCATGATCCGACAATGTCAACTTGGAGGTTTGGAGAGCGAGTCTCCGCAACAGCATTTGCAAAACTATGAGATTCTGATGGAGACTTTTAGACCTTCAAGATTGGAGAATAAAAACTACAAGTTGAGGCCTTTCTATTTCTCTTTGAAAGACAACGCGCTTGCTTGGTATCAATCTCTTCCGGCCGGAAAAATCAACACTTGGGAATAGATGACAACGGAGTTTATTACTAAGTTCTTTCCTCCCTCTAAGGCCGTTGAAATGAGGGGAAAGATCAATGCTTTTATTATGAAGGACAAGGAGAGTTTGTCCAAGTCATGGGAGAGATTCAAGGATATTCTATTGGATTGCCCACATCATGGGATTCCAAAATTTTCAAAGGTTTGGATGGAGCTACTCAATTCAATTTCCAACTACTTTCATACAACACATTCATGGATATGCCGATATATGAAGCTTGAGAGTTCATTGAAAAGCAAGCTTTACATATGGTGAAGTACTCCCATCAAGGAACGGAAAATGGAGCAAGGAGAGTTAGCTTCCAGGACCCATCATCAAATGGAGCTCAACTCACCTAGCTTAGCAATGAGGTAAAGGTATTTAAGGAGCTTTTAGTAGCTCAAACGAAGAAGGAGCAAGATGGAGGATATCAAGGAAGAAACAAGTATCAGGGACCGCGGAACAACAATTACAAGAACAATAGAAACTCCAGCAGCAACAATTGGATATCTAATCAACAAAATCCCGGTAACCCTTATTCTCATGCTAATAATGCTTTTAACCCTCCTCTTCTTCTTCTACTCCATTGAGAAGCCAGGAGCCTGGATCGAGTTCATCTCAGCCAGAGAAGAAGGATGCAGTGCTAGAGGCAATTCTAATCAAGCTCAATGCTATGGAGACATCGATGACTTCATTTTTAAAGGCACAAAAAGGCATAGAGCAACAATTCTTTAACAAGGCGAATGAAGCGCCAAGAGACCCAGGGAAGCTCCCAGCAAGGACAGAGAGCAACCCTAAGGGACAGATTATGGTAATAACGACACGAAGTGGACTGAAAACTACAAATCCAGTACCTCGGTCGAGCCACGACCAGACGAACACTTCGGTCGAGATGCCAACCAAGGTGGAGCCCCAGAAAGTGAAGGATAAATATGAAGTTTATGTTCCACCTCCTACTTATAAACCACCACTTCCATTGCCCCAGTCAAAGGCGACGGCACAGGTAGACAAGCATTTTGGTAAGTTTCTAGATCATATGAATAAACTACACATTAACATCCCTTTCCTTGATGCCATTCTAGGGATGCCCGCCTATGAAAAGTTTCTGAAGGAGATTCTATCAATAAAGAGGAAGCTAGAAGATTTTGGAGAAGTGAGGATGACATTTAAGTCTTCGGAGCTCATTCAAATCATGAAGGAGAAGATGCCACCCAAATTGAGAGATCCCGGTTCATTTTACATTCCCATTCAAGTTGGGGATGTAACTTATGAAATATTGTGTGATCTAGGAGCCAGCGTGAGTATCATTCCGCTGGAGTTATGAGAGAAAATCGGACTTGGAGAGCCCAAGCCGGTGAAGATAAGGCTATACATGGCGGATCGCTCCATTACCCATCCCGTGGTCATTTTGGAAGACGTTCCCGTCAAGTTAGGTAACTTCTACTTACCTATAGATTTTGTTGTACTTTACATTCCCACTGATTATCCCGTTCCTATCATTCTCGGGAGACTATTGCTAGCAACTTCGGGTTGCAATGTGGATTGTAAGAACGCCAAGTTGAGATTCAACATTGGTGGAGATCAAGTGGAGTTTGCATTGCTTGCTGTAATGAAAGGAGAGCCGTTGGAAGATGACATCTTCAACATCTATGATGAAGAAGAATTAAGGGAATTGGTGAGCTCTATCCTTATTAATGACCCTCTTGAAAGAGTTCTCAGTTTTAGTTTAATGTAGGAAGGTATAGATGTTTCTTGTGATGCAAATAGACAGAGCTTAAAAGCATTGGAAGCAGATCTAGGAGCTAAGATTGAGAGACTAATTCAAGGGAAGAAAAGCAATTTAGGTTTCGGTCCCAGTTCTAGTACCTCGACCGAGGCACTTTCTGGACCAAGTGAGGTGTTCTTATCTGAAGAACATCTCGGTCACCCACCTTGGGCCTCGACCGAGGTCTCAAGCGAGATGATGTCAACTGAAACTTCTGAAAGTCCAGTTCTTCGATCTAAGTCTACTTCACTGGAAGGAGAAGGGACGGATCCCCCTCAGAAAGCACCCCCAGTCGTGGAGCTTAAACCACTTCCTAGTCACTTGAGGTATGCTTTCCTTGGTCCGGATTCTACTTATCCCGTCATTGTTAGTGCTTCACTTTCTGAAACTAAATTATCTAAATTGATGCATGTCCTGAGGAAACATCGAAAGGCTTTAGGTTATACTATTGATGATCTTGTTGGCATTAAGCCTTCTTTTTGCATGCATAAGATACTAATGGAAGACGATCATAAGACTTCACGGGAACCTCAAAGACGGTTAAATCCGATCATGAAAGAGGTTGTGAAGAAGGAGATTCTTAAGTTGTTGGATGCAGGTATCATATTTTCCATATCGGATAGCAAGTGGGTGAGCCTTGTTCATGTAGTTCCGAGAAAAGGAGGGATGACCGTTGTGACGAATAAGAGCAAGGAGTTGATTCTAACTAGGACCGTTACGGGTTGGAGGATGTGCATCAATTATAGGAAGTTGAACGTGGCCACTCGGAAGGACCACTTCCCGTTTCCCTTCATCGATCAAATTCTTGAACGGTTAACTCAACACTCCCATTTTTCATATCTAGATGGTTATAGTGGCTTCTTTCAAATTTCTATCCATCCGGATGATCGAGAGAAGACCACTTTCACTTGTTCATGGGGGACATTCGCTTATAGGAAGATGTCATTCGGATTGTGTAACGCACCCGCTACCTTCCAGCGTTGTATGATGGCTATCTTTTCCGAGTACATTGAGGAGATCATGGCGGTATTCATGGATGAATTTTTGGTATATGGTTCCTCTTTTGATAAGTGTTTTGCTAACCTTTCTCTAGTGCTACAACGTTGTTGTTCTGAATTGGGAGAAGTGTCACTTTATGGTTAGCAAAGGAATTGTTCTAGGACACCTCGTTTCCAACCGAGGTATTAAGGTCGATCAAGCTAAGATCGAGACTATTGAGAAACTTCCTCCCCCTTGTTCAGTTAAGGGTGTGCGGAGTTTTCTCGGGCATGCAGGTTTCAATAGGAGGTTCATCAAGGATTTCTCTAAAATGTCTAAACCACTCACTAATCTTTTGAATATGGATGTTGTTTTTGAGTTTTTACAGGAATGCCTTGATGCTTTTTACAGGATAAAGGAAGCATTAATCACCGTTCCCATCATTCAACCTCCCGATTGGACCTTGCGCTTTGAGATCATGTGCGATGCCAGTTATGTGGCCGTAGGAGCGGTACTTGCACAAAAGAAGGATGGCCGGACCAACGCTATTTACTATGCTAGCAAGACGCTAGAAAAAGCTCAACTAAACTACGCCACCACCGAAAAGGAGCTCTTTGCGGTTGTATATGCTTTTGAGAAGTTTCGCTCTTACTTAGTGGGAGCGAAAGTTATTGTTTACACTGACCATGCAGCTATTCGTTACTTGCTCACTAAGAAGGATGCGAAGCCGCGTCTTATTCCTTGGATTCTCTTGCTTCAAGAGTTTGATGTGGAGATTCGCGATAAGAAGGGATCTGAGAATTCTGTTGCGGATCACCTCATCCGGCTACCTCCCTCCTCACACGAGAAGGATGACCTACCCATAGATGATTCATTCCCCGATGAGCACTTGCATTTGCTGGAACATTGGATAGACTTCTTTATCTCACCCCATGATGAAGGCGAAGGATGGGGTGAGGACACCTTCCAGCATGATTAAGGATGATGTACAGTCCAGCTAGCGACCTTAAATCATGCGCTTCTTGGGAGGCAACCCAAGGTATTGCTTTCTTTTTATTCACTCAAAAGTGTGCGTCACAAACTCTTAAATTTATATCTAGAACATATGCAAAAGCGAACCCGCAGTGTACGGATCGGCGTAGTAAGGCAAGAAATTCCAAAGTCGAACTCATGGATTTTATGAGAATAAAATCAGTTCACAAATCGTCGAGCAAGTAAAATATAGAAGCTTTGCAAGTAATATTGGGAAACCAGCAATCCTAAAGATCCAAGTATCCAATTGTGGCAATCGATTCAAGATATTCTATAGATGTAAGGACAGAGTCGGGATTGCAAAGTTATATCTAATGTAAGGTAATGTACGGTGAAGTTCCAAAACCCTATATGTCTCACCCAAGGACTCTCTCTATAAAGGTTGTTGAGGCTGCAGTATAAAAAGGATCAAAGAATAAGAATTACTCTTAAATACCCATGCCAAAACCCAAGGAATCAAAGACAAGCCGAAACGGTTAAGGTTGTGACACTCGAAACCGAAATAGAGGATGTTTAGTCTCACTACTACCTAGGAAGGTAAGCCAAGGATAGGTTAAGGCAAATATCTAACTTTGGATCAAAGCAAAAGCAAAGGACATACGGCAGAAGAAACCACGGTTGGATCTTGAAGAACCACGGCCGTGGAAACTCAAGAACAAGCCGTGGAAAAGGTTGTCGACGAAGTTTCTCACAACTCTCGGGGTCCAGTCTGTTTACGTTATCATCATCTAAGCCACAAGTATCAACCCTTTACCTTCGAATTGCTAAAGGGTTTTAGCCAATAAACATCATCATTGAATCAATAATCAAGTTTAAAAGGGAAAAAGGTAAAAATCTCGAAAACTCAATAGTAGTTTAATAATCAATCTCAAAACCAAACAACAAGTGTATGTGTTTAATGAATGCGGAAGAGGGAACAGAAATCCTCACAACAATCTCGAGGAACAATGAAGAACGGGATGTCAATCCGTCTCCAAATGTAAACCCTAAGATAATCTCTAAGTACGCAATCTCCAAATCGCGTCCTTCTCAGGATCTTCCCTGTACGCGATGGAATCTTCCTAAGCAATGATCCATTTATCTCTCTTCGGGGTGTAATCCACCGTCCCATTTTCTCCCTTCTTCAGCCTTCTTATAGGGAAAAATAGGGTTACGAGAAAGCCCGATAACTATTGCTGACGTGACAAACATGACACGTGGCAACGTCATGGAAATCACGGTCTAGTGTATCATTCCACGGCCGTGGTTTAGGGCGTGGAACTCTCTGTTTCTCCTCGAGATCACTTTCCACGAACTCAATGCATAAACCACGGTCGTGGTTCTCTTGGTTTGGCCGTGGAAACCCAAAAGCCTTTGTGAAAGCCTTCGTTTCGTAAAGTTCTGTAATCATGCTCCTTCCTTAGTTTCTCCAACGCATCTCCTTGACATCTAGCATGATCAAATACTCCTATCCCTTCGCATATGCTCCAATTCAAGCCTTCATTCACCTATAAACATAACAAAGCTTGTGTAGATCTCTATACCGACAAAATAGGTGAATGTGCTCATAAATACTTCAAACTCATATCCATGTACACATCTAAAAGGGAAAAACAATCAAAACAAGTGCCTAAAATATAGTCATATTTCATGCTATCAAAATATCCCATACTTGTCGCTTGCTTGTCCCCAAGCAAGGTTTTCAAAAGCTTAGAACATAAGGTAGAATGAAATATGAATGCAAAACAAAATAAAAACTATCTTTTTGGTAATGTGCTTCTAATCAATAGATCATCCTCAAATCTTGCTTCATGCCTCCTTGAAAAAGTTCATATACATAAATCAAAATATGTAAAGCAAAGGAAATATCATAAATTACATAAACTTCAAGACAAACATCATAACCTTCAAGCAATGTCAAAATCAAACATGTGAAACTTCAATTTAGATCACCAAGTCAAACAACATTCTTATGATCTCAAGGACTTTCAAGTAAGGTCAAGAATATGAAAAGTTGGGAAACTTGTAAAGGAATGTGGTGTATGAATCCGGGAAAAAGGAACAACACAAACTCTTTTCTTTTCACCATTTGAACTAGCCACCAATATAGAGCTTTGCTCTTTACTTTTTGCACAAAATTTTTCGACTTTACTTTTGGAAATATGGACAGCGGTGCACAAAAACCGAATGCTAGGAGATTGGAGTTTCTCAATTTCGAGATGCCTCAAACCCTTGATGCACATACCATAATCCGCTAGGAATATCGCTCAATCGGACTTTGACAAGACACAAACACCCGGCTATGTGAATGGTGCCGAGTTACTCATCATCATGATTGACTTCCCCAAACCTATTTTCCTATACTTTGGTTTGAATTCAAACAATTGCTTTCATGGCCCTCCCATATCAAACATGCCAAAATCAACTCTTCCTAAATCCCGGATAGGTAAAGGAGGCAAATATTTTCATTGAGGGGCTAAATGATCAAAGAAAGAAGCAAGAAAATCGAGGTGCCTTAATCATATCATAAAGAAGTGCAAGAACTTATATTCTGATTTCAACATTCATTCCTCAATATGATTTAGATAAAACTTTCACATTATGAAACTTGCAAGAAAGGTTAAACAACATACTCAATTTATTCGCAATTCATAATTCAATTCAAGCATACAAATGTCATCAAAAACTCATTCCACAAGTAGATTCATCGTAAAAATCATATCCAATCTTAGAAGCACAATAATTTTCAAAAATTTCAAAATTTTTATGGGTTTTTCAAAGCTTTTCAATGCAATGCAATATAGAAACGTCTGATAATAAAAGAAAGATGCAAGTGTTCATGGAATTAAAGCAAAGCAAGTGTATCGAGTTATTACAAACGAGAGTTACATCCCATCTCATACTTAACATACACATTGTCCTCAATGTTCAAGAAAAATAAAAAAAAAAAGAAAAGAAACAAAGAAAACTCACTAAGGTGGTGGAGTAGCTCAAAACATCCATCATCAATCATTGTGGAGGTGGTGGCGGTAGGTAAGGAAAGAAGTCGGAGTTGAAAGGTCGCCCAAACTACTGGCGATAGACGTCACTGAGGATTCTTGCATTCTCTTGCCTCTCTACATCATGCTCGCCCTGGCAAGCCTCTATGTCGTCCACCCTCTTAGAAAGGTCACCCGCCCACGCCGGCTGCTGTCCATACCAAGTAGGAGGCTGATGTGCCCATGCTGGCAACTGTAGGTAACATGTAGGAGGCTGTTGGTACCAAGGTGGAGGAGCTCCCATCCAATCCGGCTGCTGGCCGTACCAATCCGGTGCACTCTCCATCCATGTGGGGCGCTCACTAACACTAGCTCGGCGGGAAAAGGAAGAAGCGGAAGGCCTCGGCTGGTAAGTGGACCTCCTAGCTGGCTCCGGGATGTCCACTTGTTGCTCCGGGAATGATCCAAAGTCTTGCTCATCCCCTCCTGCATCCGGATAGTCGTCTCCTCTCATATCCTCATCCTCATCAACTGCAGCTGCATCTGGAACCTCATCGGGAACATAAGGAGGAGCTACTAACCTGTTAGTATGCATCGGAACAAAGGTCTCCTTCCAGTTATGGTGGCCGAGCATAAGAGAGTACTCCAAGAGCCATGGAATGCCTCTACCACCTCTTTCCTCCCAAGGCATGGCTGCGGTAGGTGGACCACGGTGACGAGGGAAGATAAGTCCTCTAGTCATAAGGCCATTGAGACCCAAAGGTCTCGCAGCTACTCTCGTACAAGCAGAATAATCAACCCCTAACTAATTAGCAATATGTGTCACCATACCTCCATATCATATATTCCCGGCGGATTTGTTCTTCACCTTACTAAGGGTGGAGGCAAGCAAGGTTTCACAATCCGGGGAATGACCGGAAAGCATGCAATATAGGATGAAAAGCTCATCGGCCTTGATCTTTTGAGGTGTTTTGCTTCTAGGGAAAAGGCATTCCGAGAGGATACTATGAGCTATCTTGATGGCTAAATGGTAGATAAGCTTGGCCTTAGAATCGGCTGGTTGCCAACGGTCCTTTGACGCATATATCATGGCTATCTCCCTCCAAAACTCTTTAGATTTCACTTCTCTAGGAAACCTTCCATTGAACGTCTCATGAAACCCAAACACGGTTCCAAACTGCACAATGGAGAACTCGTAGTTACGCTCCATCAACCTAAAGGATAATGTTCGGTTAACGGCACTATGCTCGAAGGAAGTTATGAACTACCTTGTAATCTCCTCGTATGCATATTCCCTAATGGAGGAGAATATAATCAGCCCAGCCCTATCTAGCAACCAAGTCAAATCATTAACCACATTCAGCTCTTCAAGCTCTTCCATGACAATGTACCTAGGACCAATCACACCTCTCTCAAAAATCTTTTCCATGGCTCTAAGGTAATCTCCATGGATTGTGGGAACCCTAGGGATTGGTGGTTCTACATGGGGAGTTTGGGAAGAAGACCCATCACCCTTTGACTTCTTGTTTCTATTGGATTTCCTATTTCCAAACATTTTCTCTCAAAACAGAAGAAACCACGGCCTGTTCTTCAGAAAACCACGGCCGTGGAACTGTACGGACCCGTGGAATCTCTTGATTTCGCTCACAAATTTAGCAAATGCACAGCAAACTCAACTATCACAACCCTAAACTATTTCTAATTCCAATTCCGTTCACTTCTCCGAGAAACTTGCAAGAAAAACGAACAAAATCAACCAAGAAGAGATAGAGAGAAAACCTAGGGTTTGGATTTGAAAAAATCCAAAATTCCTTTCCGATTGTTGATTGTTTGCTCAGTTTGTTGATGGGATCTTGTAGAGGGTTCGATTTGCTTCACTTTGGGTTGAAGAATCTTTCGAAACGGTCTCTAGATGAAGAATCACGAGGGTGAGTAGGTTTCGGCGTTTAGGGCGTGGTTTGGGGCGTGGTTGAGAGGGAAGTGTGAGTTTTTGTGAAGAAGAGGAAAATATATAGTGGCCGTAAAAATTTGTAAAACCACGGCCAGTCGGGGTGTTCCACGGCCGTGGTTTTGTACGGACAACCGTGGAACTCTCTGATATGTGCCAAAAATCAAAGTTTCGTCATTCTTTTCGGCTTTTCTTCTCTTCTTTTTCTTTTTCCTTATTCCTGACATCCAAAAACACGAACATACCGGGAGGTATCAAGGAAAACAAACAAAAACATCTAAACTAAACTAACCTAAAAAAGAAACAAAAACAAAAACAAGAATGCAATACCTTGGGTTGCCTCCCAAGAAGCGCTTTGTTTTGGGTCCGTAGCTAGACCGTTCCTATGTTCAAATAAGGACAATCGGAGCGATTTTCTCATCTTGGAGCTCCAGTGAGTACTTCTTGAGTCGTTGGCCGTTTACCTTAAAACTTCCGCACTTCTCACCCCATACTTCAACTGCACCATGGGGAAAAACACGTTTAATCACATAAGGTCCTGTCCAACGAGATTTAAGCTTACCTGGAAAGAGTCGAAGTCTAGAATTGAAGAGGAGAACTTGATCTCCTTTTTTGAGGTCTTTCGGAATGATATGCTTATCATGCCAACGCTTCACCCTTTCTTTGTAGATCTTCGCGTTCTCATAGGCGTTCAAGCGGAGTTCTTCTAGCTCGTTGAGGTCTAAGAGGCGCTTCTCGCCCGCTTCTTTCATGCTGAAGTTCAACCACTTCACATCCCAATACGCCTTGTGTTCCAGCTCTACCGGAAGATGACAAGACTTCCCATACACAAGGTTGTATGGTGTTGTGCCGATGGGAGTCTTGTATGCTATCCTATACGCCGATAATGCGTCCTCTAGCGTTAATGACCAATCCTTCCTTGTTTTTAACACCGTCTTCTCAAGGATACCTTTGATCTCCCTATTTGAGATCTCCACTTGTCCACCTGTTTGCGGATGGTAGGGGGTGGCGATCTTGTGAGTCACCCCATACTTAGCTAGTAGAGCTTCGAATCGTCGGGCTATGAAGTGTGAACCTCCGTCACTAATGATGGTTTGTGGTGTCCCAAACCTTGGGGAAATAGTTCTATTAAAGAACTTGACAACCACCATAGCATCGTTAGTTGGAGAGGCAATAGCTTCAACCCATCTCGAAACATAATCTACAGCGAGAAGTATGTATTTGTTTCCGCAAGATGATGGGAATGGTCCCATGAAATCAACTCCCCAAACGTCAAAGATTTCCACCTCTTGAATGTTGTTGAGAGGCATCTCGTTTCTCTTGGAGATATTTCCTATTCTTTGACAAGCATCGCAACAAGCAACAAAAGTTTGCATATTCTTAAATAAAGTAGGCCAAAAGAATCCGGATTGCAATACCTTAGCGCTAGTTTTATGAGAACTAGCGTGTCCTCCACAAGGAAGTGAATGACAATGACGAATGACACTTTGCATTTCGTCTTCCGGTACACATCTTCTAATGATGCCGTCAGGACCTCTCTTGAAGAGTAGAGGTTCATTCCAATAGTATTGGCGGACATCCCTAAAGAACTTCTTTCTTTGTGCATAGGATAGTCCGGGAGGTATTTCCTGACAAACCAAGTAATTTACAAAATCAGCAAACCAAGATTCGTTACCTCTAGAAATCTTATCGATGCATTCTTCCATTATGTGTAAGTGTTCATCCGGGAAGGAGTCATCGATGGGTAGGTCATCGTCTTCGGTGTGTGGTAGACGACTTAGGTGATCCGCAACAGAATTTTCGGAGCCTTTCTTGTCGCGAATCTCTAGATCGAATTCTTGAAGAAGAAGAAGAATCCATCTAATCAGCCTCGGCTTCACATCTTTCTTGGTGAGCAAATACCGTATTGTTGAATGGTCCGTGTATAAAATCACCTTCTCTCCTACAAGATAAGAACGAAACTTTTCAAAAGCATATACAACGGCTAAAAATTACTTTTTCGTCGTGGCATAGTTGAGCAGCGCTTCATCTAGCGTCTTGCTAGTTGTTACGCTAAGAATGTGTAGCACAAAAGTCTTAAATTTATAAGTCAATATATTTTTCCTAACTCCTAGCGCACCCACAGTGTATGGGTCGTTTTGTAGTAAGGATAGTATTCCGAGGTCGAACACAAAGACTAAGGTGAATTCGAATCAAATAGTGACTAAGGATAGCGAAGATCTAGTCTAAGAAAAGAGAAAGAAATAAAGAAATGAAAATCACAATGTTTTTGGATTGGTTTTGTGGTGATCAAGCAAAGATCACAATTGATGCAAGAGTATAAAAACAAACTAGCAAATCAAGCTAACAACACAAATAAACAAAACAAACTCGAGATGTGTGATCAAAGAGAGGAAAGCCGATTCTAGGGGTTAGAAATTCCGGTTATGGCATTGGACTGAAGATTCCAATCAATCTTGGACTAGCTATGGTATGTTGGAAAGGAATGTTTCTCAAATGGGACCAATTACCGGGTAGGTCTCATACATGAATTAAGTGCAAACCATCACGAACTAATGCCAAACTATGCATGAATAGCGGGAAAAACTATCTAAATGGATGCCTAGACTAACGTCATAAATCGTGTTACTACTAGCATAGTAGATGCATGAATGCGGCCTTCCTTCTTTTGTCCAAGAACCGCTCCAACAGCTACGTCACTCGCATCACACATAACCTCGAATGGAAGATTCCAATCCGGAGGTTGGATTATCGGGGCTGAGATGAGAGCTTCTCGAATCTTATAGAAGACATCTAAACATTCCTGTGAAAAATCAAAAATAGCATCCTTCATCAATAGATTAGTTAGTGGTTTCGAAATTTTTGAGAAATCTTTGATGAATCTCCTATAAAACCCTGCATGTCCTAGGAAACTTCTTATCCCCTTCACCGAAGATGGAGGAGGAAGCTTCTCTATCGTCTCTATCTTAGCCTTGTCAACTTCGATCCCTCTATTAGAGATCAAATGTCCTATCACAATGCCTTCCTTAACCATGAATTGACACTTTTCCCAATTTAGGACAAGGTTAGTGTCTTCACATCTTTGCAAAACAAGAGAAAGGTTAGCAAGACAATTGTCAAATGAGGAACCATAAACTGAAAAATCGTCCATAAAAACCTCCATGATTTCCTCAATATATTCCAAGAAGATGGTCATCATACACCTTTCAATGGTGGCTAGAGCGTTACAAAGTCCGAATGGCATCCTCCTATAAGCAAACGTACCCCATAGGCACGTGAATGTGGTCTTCTCTTGATCGTCCGGGTGAATCGGAATCTGAAAGAAACCACTATAACCGTCAAGGTAACAAAAGTAGGAGTGTTGTGCTAACCATTCAAGCATTTGATCGATGAATGGTAGCGGGAAGTAATCCTTCCTAGTTGCATTGTTCAGCTTGCGGTAGTCAATGCACATCCTCCAACCCGTCACGATTCTCGTTGGAATGAGTTCGTTGTTCTTGTTGGTCACAACGGTCGTTCCTTCCTTCTTTGGAACGACTTGAACGGGGCTCACCCACTTGCTATCAGAGATAGGGTAAATGATACCTGTGTTAAGCAACTTAAATATTTCCTTCTTCACGACCTCTTTCATGATCAGGTTTAACCGTCTTTGAGGTTGTCGTGAAGGCTTGTAATCCTCCTCCATTAGAATCTTGTGCATACATAAATATGGTTTAATTCCTACAAGATCCTCTATGGTATAGCCTAAAGCTTTCCTATGTTTCCTCAAAACAACCATAAGTTTCTCATGTTCATCTTCCTTTAAATCGGAACTAACAATAACGGGAATGGTAGGATTAGTTCCAACAAATGCATACCGAAGATGTGTGGGAAGCGGCTTCAATTCCAAAGCTATTGATGCTTTTGATATATCTTGAGGTGTGCTTGATGCTTCCTTAGAAGTCTCTAAGGGTGTGGGAGTAGTGGAAGAAGACTCGAGAGTGATTGTCGAAAGGACGGAATTTTTCTCAACATTTTCCAAAACCACGGCACACTTGTTACTTCCACGGCCGTGATTTAGGGCGTGGAACTCTCTGATGTTCTCGAAATAACACTCCATGGGTTGAATTTGTGGAACCACGGCCGTGGAATAGCACGACTAGCCGTGGTTTCTAACGTTTTCCGAGCCATCGTACAATGTCTCAAACTCTTCATCTTGCACTTCTTTTAGCTCCTCTAAAGCTTCAACCTCAATATTGCAATCCTCTTCTTCTCCCTTTTCCATGATGCTCATGGTTATGACCTTTTGCAATCGATCTTTAAACAAGATCAAACTTACTTCCTCTCTAGATGCCTCTTCGTCATAGATGTTGAACATATCCTCTCCAAGTGCAGGCTCTTTCACCAAGGTTGAGAGAACAAATTCAACCTTCTCTTCTCCTATATCGAAGGCTAGTCTAGCGTTCTTGCAATCCATCATACAAATGGAGGTTGCAAGAAATGGTCTCCCGAGTATGATCGGGACCGGACAATATGCAAGAATGTCAAGCACGACAAAATCTATAGGAATATAGAACTTACCGAGCTTGACTGGGACATCTTCAATGATACCTATGGGTCGAGTTATGGATCGATCCGCCATGTACAACGTCATCTTCACCGGTTTAGGTTCACCTAAACCGACCTTCCTACACAAAGCAAGCGAGATGATTCTTACGCTTGCTCCTAAGTCACAAAGAGCATCATATGTGACTTTGCCAACTCCTATTGGAATACAAAACGACCCCGGATCTCTTAGCTTTGGGGGCATCTTTTCCGTCATTGTTTTGATGAGCTCCGAAGATTCCAAAATCATCTTGACTTCTCCAAAGTCTTCCAGCTTCCTCTTTTTAGAAAGGATCTCTTTCAAGAACTTCCCGTAAGCGGGCATACCTACAATTGCATCAATAAAAGGTATGTTAATATGCAGTTTGCTCATTAGATCAACGAACTTACCGAATTGCTTGTCTAGACGCGCTCTTGCTCTATATTGCGGAAATGCTAAAGGAGGTTTGTAAGTTGGAGGAGGAACATAGACATCTTCCTTCTCCTTCTCCTTATCTTTCTCTTTCTCAACGGAGACTTCTACAAACTTGGGCTGCGGGTCGGTGGTTGTTACACCACTCCTAGTAGTAATCGCCATTACTCGCCCCTTTGGGTTATCATCCGTCTTTCCGGGAAGCTTCCCTTAATCTCTAGAAACTTCTCCGGCCTTGCTGAACACTTGATTTTCTAAGGCTTTTTGTGCCTTATCAAATGAAGTGATGTGATTCTCTAGTCCTTGGAGCTTTCCCAAGATTGTCTCTAGCATAACATCATGCTTATCCTTCTCCGGCTTGCTCGAGCCATTCGATGTTTGACCCTGACTTTTCAAAGGAGTAGAAGAAAAAGATGGAGGTGTTAGAGAATTTTCATTTTGTGAATAGGAATTACCAAAGTTTTTTTGGTTGGATCTCCAATTATTGTTGTTGGAGTTCCTGTTGTTGTTCCAGTTATTGTTCCGGTAGTTGTTCCTATTGCCCTGGTTATTATCCCTCTCTAGATAGCCAGCTTATTACTCTTTCGTCTTTTGAAGGCCAGCTCTTATGACTTCCTTCAACTCTTTGATCTCATTGTTGAGGGAAAATATTTGAGTTTGTGCAGCTTGAGTCAACTTTACTCCTGGCTCTCCTGAATTTCAATTCCCATCATCTACTTTCCTATGGGAATACCTCTCAATCACTTGGGCTTGCTTCTCAATAAAGTCCCAAGCGTCATCCTCTCTCATGTCCATGAAATTTCCACAAGAAAGCGATTGAAGGTTGAATTGCATTTCCACATCCAGCCCCTTGTAGTAGATCTCCAATAATTCCAGCTTTGAAATGCCGTGATGCGGGCAATCCAATAGAAGATCTTGAAATTTTTCCCAAGATTTAAACAAACTTTTGTTAGGTTTCATGTAAAAAGCATTAATTTTACCTCTCAACTCCGCCGTCTTGGATGGCGGAAAGAACTTGGTGAGGAATTCCAAAGTCAACTCCTCCTATGTGTTAAGTCTTCCAGCCGGAAGAGCTTGGTACCAAGACAAAGCCTTGTCCTTCAAAGAGAAGAAGAACGGTTTTATCTTGTAATTGTTGTTGATAGCCCTCTTTGGCTTCAATGTCTCCATAAGAATCTCGAAATTTTGTAAGTGTTGGTGTGGAGATTCAGCATCTGTTCCACCAAATTGACTTTGGCGAACCATGGTAATAACTTGCGGGCTAAACCCAAAATCCTGGACGTCTTCACCTCCGAAATTCACACTTAAACGACGTGGTTGCTGAATTGGATCCATCCGTTGCCCAAGGGTTCGTGGTTCATCCCCGCCATCAGCGGCTCTCACATCTCTAGCAGGAATGCGAGGATCAACATGTGGTCTAGGATTGTCACGAACTGGATGGATTATTGGTGCAATATCCTCTAGGTCCGGCATGTCATCATCGTCGGACGATTCAGCAATAGATTCCTTAGCTTTCTTCTTCTTCTTAGCATCATTCCTCTCTAGTTTCATGTCTAGAATCATTGCTCGAAGCTCATCTATTTGAAACTGATTACATTCCATTTCCTCCAAGCGAGCCTTCTCGCTCAATTTGAGTTGAGCTCGAGTTTCATCCAACTCCTCTTGGATGTTTCTCTCATTATTTTCAGCCATATTTTTCTCCTTTAACTTTTTCCTCAAAGTTTTCTCAAGTTCGGGATCAAAACGAACGAGATCTTTGGTAAATCTAGTCCTTCGCATATACTTAAAGAATCTGCAAAAATCACTCAAAAAGACAAATTAAATCACAAGAGAAAAAGCTCCCAAGCTCGACAACCGAGAGCCGAATTTGGTCTAGACCAAATCCCCGGCAACGGCGCCAAAAACTTGTTCGCTCGAAAGTGTGCCTCACAAAGTATTTAAGTTATATCTAGAACTTATGCAAAAGCGAATTCGCAGTGTACGGATCGGCATAGTAAGGCAAGAAATTCCAGAGTCGAACTCAGGGATTTGGTGAGAATAAAATCAGTTCACAAATCATCGAGCAAGTAAAATATAGAAGCTTTGCAAGTAATATTGGGAAAACAACAATCCTAAAGATCCAAGTATCCAATTGTGGCAATCAATTCAAGATATTTTATAGATGTAAGGACAGAGTCGGGATTGCAAAGGTACATCTAATGTAAGGTAATGTACGGTGAAGTTCCAAAACCCTACATGTCTAACCCAAGGACTCTCTCTATAAAGGTTGTTGAGGTTGCAGTATAGAAAGGATCAAAGAATAAGAATTACTCTTAAATACCCATGCCCAAACCCAAGGAATCAAAAACAAGCCAAAACGGTTAAGGTTGTGACACTCAAAACCGAAATAGAGGATGTTGAGTCTCACTACTACCTAGGAAGGTAAGACAAGGCTAGGCTAAGGCAAATCTCTAGCAAAAGCAAAGGACGTACGACAGAGGAAACTACGACTGGATCTTGAAGAACCACGGCCGTGGAAACTCAAGAACAGGCCGTGGAAAAGGTTGTCGACGAAGTTTCTCACAACTCTCAGGGTCCAATCTGTTTACGTTCAATCTATCATCATCTAAGCCACAACTATCAACCCTTCAACTTAGAATTACTAAAGGGTTTTAGCCAATAAACATCATCATTGAATCAATAATCAAGTTTAAAAGGGAAAAAGGTAAAAATCTTGAAAACTGAATAATAGTCAAATAATCAATCTCAAATCCAAACAACAAGTGTATGTTTTAATGAATGCTGAAGATGGAACAGAAATCCTCACAACAATCTCGAGGAACAATGAAGAACGGGATGTCAATCCGTCTCCAAATGTAAACCCTAAGATAATCTCTAAGTACGCAATCTCCAAATCGCGTCCTTCTCGGGATCTTCCCTGTACGCGATGGAATCTTCCTAAGCAATGATCCGAATATCTCTCTCTTCGGGGTGTAAGCCGCCGTCCCATTTTCTCCCTTCTTCAGCCTTCTTATAGGAAAAATAGGGTTACGAGAAAGCCCGATAACTATTGTTGACGTGGCAAATATGACACGTGGCAACGTCATGGAAATCACGGTCTAGTGTATCATTCCACGGCCGTGGTTTACGGCGTGGAACTCTCTGTTGGTCTTCGATATCACTTTCCACAAACTCAATGCATAAACCACGGTCGTGGTTCTCTTGGTTTGGTCGTGGAAACCCAAAAGCCTTTGTGAAAGCCTTCGTTTCGTAATGTTCTCTAATCATGCTCCTTCCTTAGCTTCTCCAATGCATCACCTTGACATCTAGCATGATCAAATACTCCTATCCCTTCGCATATGCTCCAATTCAAGCCTTTATTCACCGATAAACATAACAAAGCTTGTGTAGATCTCTATATCAACAAACTAGGTGAATGTGCTCGTAAATGCTTCAAACTCATATCCATGTACACATCTAAAAGGGAAAAATAATCAAAACAAGTGCCTAAAATATAGTCATATATCATGCTATCACTTTTCCCTTTTTCTAGGTTAGTTTTAGATAGTTTGATTTGCTTTGTTTTTGGCATCCTCTAGACAAAAACCAGGTACTTTCTAATGAAGGATTACATCTCAGGAGCTACACTGGAAGGAAAGAAGTTCGAGAAATTGAGAAGATGAAGTTTGACTGAGACACGTCTCGGTTGTTGTCACAGCACCTCGACCGAGATGTTCTTGGGCAACCGAGGCGACTAGGTCTGACATCCAGTCAGACACCTCGGTCCGGTCGGGACCACCTCGACCGAGGTAAAATCAAAATCAGAGAAGGGTATAAAAGGCAAGACGGTTTTTCTCTCTCTCCTCATTTTCCCTCATAGTAGTGACCTCGACCGCGGCGGCTCCCAACCCTCAAATCTTCAAATCTTACTCGTTTCTAGCGTTTTTGGTTCGATTACACCGGAGGAAGCAAGAGGATCGATTTCCAAGCATCAATCAGCAAGGAAAATGCTCCAATTCTGCAGAATCTGGGTATTTTATCCAAAAAACCCTAACTCTTCTTCCTCTACTGATTTATCCCAGATCTGGTTTTGGTTGTCACTGTCTCTTGTTGGAAAAGATATAAGTACCCCATAGGAAGCATTTGGTAGTGATTTGGGGAAAATAACTTACAAATCTGAGAGTGCGATCGAACAGCCCTTCGCCTCGGTCCAGTCGGTTGTGTCTCGGCCGAGGTGTTCTTCAGGCAACCGAGGTGATCTGTCAAAAAAAGAAAAAAAAATATCATGAGTAGGAGGTCTGATCATCAGCTGGTCTTGAGAGATAGACCCAGTAGTTCTTCCCCTTCTTCTACATCACAACGTACGATCCCGGTGATCCATGAGCGTTACCAAGTTGATTTTGATCGCATTTGCGGGCATCCTATTGTTGCCCCGCGCTTCCTAGACGTTTCTGCCTTCGAGTGCCTCCATGTGGCGGGGGAACTGAGGGAGATGATCTCCATGGTAGGATTGGAGGAGTTCATGGAGGTTCGAGCGCCGGCTTACTTAGAGCCGACCATGGAGTTTCTGAGTTCTTTCACTCACGTGCCGGAGCGCAACAATATCAAGTACCGGTTGCTAAACCGGAACTACATCGTACCCATGGATCAGTTCAGAGAGATCTTTGGCTTCCCTACCCCCACTGTTTTTGACTTTCCCTCCCGAGCCATAGCTCGAGATTTTTGGGGCGAGATAGCCCATGTGGTGGAGCATAGTGATAGGTGGAGACCTGGAGACTCCAAAGAGCGCATCATATTCCACTTAGCCTTCCGCCTTGCTCACAGGATATTCAGCGAGACTCTTGATAAACGTGATTTATGACGTTAGTATAGGCATACATTTAGATAGTTTTTCCCATTATTCATGCACGGTTTTGGCATTAGTTCACGGCGTTTACACTCATTTCATGCATAATTCTAGAAAAGACGTCTACACGAGCTTTTGTCGGTGTTGTAGGTATTTTGAGGGTCTTTTGGACATTAACCGATGCATTCGAGGGTCAAGCCTCATGGTGGTACACGTCCAAAGCTTTGAAGGAGCATAATTGGAGCAACAAAGGACACAAAGACCACTATTGGTGCAAGCAATGGAGCAACTCATGGCTAAATGATCATAGCATGCTTCTGTTGAAGAAAATCGGACCAACTACCAGGAAAATCGGCCGATTTATTTGACTGGGTCGATTTTCCTGCCTTTGACAACTTAAGCCACGTGTCCCACGATCTCTTGATCCGGCCTTGCTCTTGGTGGAGAATATAAGTGGGCCTGCAAGCTGTTGCTGAGGATCTCTCCTCTCCCACATTCTCTCATTGATAGCTCATCCATTGGGGATAGACTTGGAGAAGAGGAAAACTCTCTCAAATTGAAGGAAGAAGAAGAACACCAATCTAACAGTGATAGTGAGGTTTTGAGTGATTTCGAGTGATTTTTGAAGTCTTTGATTGAGGAACTATTGCAAGGATTGTTAGGAACGTTTTGGATCTTCATTTGAGGGTTTGTAAGTCTTGCTAAAACTTAGATTCAGCTGAGATTTATTGTTTTTACTTGCCTATCTTTCATTATCCATCTATGAAAACCATGTATGCTTGTGTGATGATTTTGGATCTTGATATGCATATTATTGGCTAGTTTATTGTGATTATGGAGTGATGAATTGATGGTTATGGCTTGGGTGATGATAGAATGGACTTATATGTTAGTTTAGGATGATTTGATTGCACAAAACCTAACCAGAAGGAAAAATCGGGCTGTTCTTCAGCCAGATCGGCCGATTTAGGCATGATCCACCCGATTTTCCTCTCTTTTGCTCTTTAATTGATGAATCTGTATGTTAAGGTGTTAGACTGTTGAAATCCTAGTGTTTATTAAGCTTAATTTAGCTTAGGATCACCTAATGCTACCAACCTAAGTAAGGGAAGAGATCTACCCGATGATTTCCGACCTTAGATACCTAAGATGATGAATTCTAGGTAGTAGTGAGCCTCACAAGCCACTATTGGATTGAGTGTGCTAGGATTGTTGCTTGAGACTTACCTTTTCCGAGACTTACCCGGTAAGGAGAGGTTTGCCCCTTAAGTAGTATCCGGTTAGTGTAGAATTCCTTACTCTACCTCCTTGAGACTTACCCGGTAATAGGAGTTTGATGCGGGATTAATGAAGTGAGAGACCTACCCGGTAATTGCTTCCATTAGTGAAACACCCTTTCCCAACACCGCATCTTTGTCCTTAGAATCTTTAGAACCTTGAGTCCAATGCCATAACCGGAAATCTTGACCTCTAGAATCCACTTTTCTCTCTTTTATCACATATTTTGTGCTTGCGTTACTTGTTTGCTTTGCTAGCTTGAGTTGTTAGTTTGATTTATTATCTTGCTTGATTTGTGATATTTGCTTGATCACCACAAAAACCAACCAAAAATATCGAGATTTTCATTTCTTTGTTCCTTGATCTTTTCTTAGACTAGATCTACACTATCTATGACCATTGTTTGACTTGATCTCACCTTAGTCTTTGTGTTCGACCTCGGAATACTATCCCTACTACAAAACATCCCGTACACTGCGGGTTCGCTAGGAGTTAGGAGAAATATATCGAGTTTATAAATTTAATGCTAATTGCGTGCATCTATTCCTAGACGTAACAAGTTTTTGGCGCCGTTGCCGGGGACTAGGTCTAGATTGAGTCATTTTTGTGATTGTTTATAGTGTAGATCTTTCTTGTTGCTTTTGATCTCTTTTTGGTTTGTGTCTTTGCTTTTCAGGACATCTCTCACTCTTTAGGTGCATGCGAAGATCTCGTGGCAAGTATTTAGCTCCATTCGATCCCGAACCGAAGAAAACCCTTAGATCTAGATCCAAGAGCATTAGAAAGGGAAAAGAGATGGCCGGAAGAGATCTCCAAGCTGAGTTGGATGAGGCTTTAGAGCAAATTAGGATAAGGGATGAAGCCTTGGAGAATGAAAGGAGACTTGCCAATGAGAGGCAAGAGGCAACTAGGAGGGAGATTGAAGAGATTAGGCAAGCTCTTGTGTAAAGAGAGCTTAATCGTCAACAACCTCCACCTCCACCACAACCGCAGCCGGCGGTCAATATTCGGGTTGTGCCCATTGCTATGGAAGAGCCACAAACGTTAGGGCAACGTATGGATCCGGCACAAAGAGCACACCGTCCGGGTGTGAACTTAGGAGATCCCGCAGCCCATGATTACGAGCTCCGCCCTCAAGTTCTACAAATGATCCGGCATAATCAATTTGGAGGGATGGAAGGAGAGTCTCCTCATCAACACTTGATGAATTATGAGATCTTGATGGAGACTCTTAGACCGCCTAGATTGGAGAGCAACAACCATAAGCTTAGGGCTTTCTCCTTCTCTCTTAAGGACAAAGCCTTAGCTTGGTATCAATCTATTCCACAAGGGCGAGTTGGTACTTGGGAGGAGATGACAACCGAGTTTTTGACTAAATTCTTCCCACCTTCCAAGACTACCGAATTAAGAGGGAAGATCAATGCCTTCGTGATGAAGGATAGAGAGAGTCTATTCAAGTCTTGGGAGAGGTTCAAAGACCTTCTCCTAGATTGTCCACACCACGGTATACCAAAAAATGAGCTATTGGAGATCTACTTCAAGGGACTTGATGAAGATAGCCAATTCAAGCTCCAATCTCTTTCCAGTGGGACTTTCATGGAAAAGCATGTGGATGAAGCTTGGGAGTTTGTAGAGAAACAAGCTCTAGTGATTGAGAAATACTCCCATAGGAAGAGTGAAGGGAGAAAGGCGGGAGCATATGAGGTGAGTGAAGTCACCATGAGCAATTTCAAGCTTGACGCCATCAACAACGAGCTAAAGTCTTTGAGGGAGATGTGTGCTACAACTTTGAAGAACCAAGCAACTCCTCAAGTGCAAGTGCAAGCTAATTTGTCTTCCAAGGAGGAAGATGTGAACTACATGGGAAGGGGCAACTACAACAACTATCAAGGCCCAAGGAACTTCAACAACAACCGGCAATTCAACAATTACCGGCCCAACCACAAGCATCCCGGGTTTTCCTATTCTAACCCGGATGGTGCCTTGAACCCTCCCGCTTTCACAAGCACAAATCCACCACCAAGGGCTTCACAAGAACCTCCACCCGGATTTACTCAACCTCCAAAGGATAGAACCAAAATGATGTTTGAGCAATTGCTTGGAAGGTTGAGTGGTCTCGAGAGCACGGTGACTTCCATTTCTAAGGCTCAAAAAGTGTTGGAAGCACAAGTGTTCCAAAAGGCGGGTGAAGTGCATAGAGATCCGGGAAAGCTTCCCGGAAGAACCGAAGATAACCCAAGAGGCCAAGTGTTGGCCATCACAACAAAGAGTAGGTTAAGCATGAAGGATCCCTTACCTAAGGGAAATGACAAAGGAAAGCAAGTGGTGAATGAAGAAGAGCCATTGCAAGAAAGTGGAGGGAAGAGCAAGGAAGATGAGCCATCATATGTGGCACCACCTCCATACAAGCCACCACTACCATTCCCACAATCACGAGCAAGAGCTCGTTTGGACAAGCACTTTGGTAAATTCCTTGAACTCATGTCTAAATTGCATATTAACATTCCGTTCATGGATGATATCTTAGGTATGCCGGCATATGACAAGTTCTTGAAGGAAATACTCTCCAACAAAAGGAAGTTGGAGGAGTATAGGGAGATAAGGATGACAAAGAGATCCTCGGAGTTGATTCAAACGATGAAGGAGGAGATGCCTGCTAAGCTAAGAGATCCGGGATCCTTTTGTGTGCCAATCGGAGTAGGAGAAGTGAAGTATGATGCCCTATGTGATATTGGGGCAAGTGTAAGTATCATCCCGCTTGCACTTTGCAACAAGGTTGGGCTAGGAGAGCCAAAGCCGGTCAAGATGACCCTTTACATGGCGGACCGCTCAATCACTCATCCGGTTGGAATCTTGGAAGACATTCCGGTGCAACTAGGGAAGTTCTATCTGCCCATAGACTTTGTTGTTTTGGACATCCCGGCGGACTATCCGGTTCCTATCATCTTGGGGAGCCCTTTCCTAGCTACTTCCGGATGTCTAGTAGATTGCAAGAATGGGACTCTCTCCTTCAACATTGGAGAAGAGAACATCAAGTTCAAGCTGTCCACAATGATGAAAGGGCCAACCCTTGATGAAGATATATTCAACATAGTTGAAGAAGAGGAGTCTAGAGAGGTTGTGAGCTCAATCTTGCTCAAGGATCCACTCGAGAAGGTTCTTAGATCAAGTTAGATGGAGGAAGGAGTTGAGGAGAGTAGCAATGAAGTAATCAAGGCCTTGAATGCATTGGACGAGCTACCAAGTGTTGGATTTGAAGTGCTAGAAGAAGAGAAAAGCAGGCAGAAAAATCGGACTGGGGGGCTAGATCGGCCGATTTTTGGACTTATGCTGAAGTTTCGTCCAGTTCTGCAAATACAGAAATTTAGATCGACCTACCCTCAGGAAAATCGGCCGATTTTTCTGACTGGGCCGATTTTCCTGAGTCTTTTCAGCATCAACCAATTGATTGTGAGCAATCATCAAGGGACTTAGGGGAGGCTTCCATGGCTTTGCAATCATCTCAACCTACATTGTATGGATCGTCTCCAACCGAAAAAGGTCCTCCTCAACTTGATCTTAAACCTCTTCCTTCTCATTTAAAGTATGCTTTCCTTGGTTCAAATTCTACTTATCCGGTGATTGTGAATGCTTCTTTGAATGATGATGAGCTTAATAGATTGTTGAATGAATTGAAACTGCATAAAAAGGCAATAGGATACACCATTGATGACATTGTTGGCATTAAGCCCTCTTTGTGCATGCATAAGATAATGATGGAAGATAACCATAAACCCTCTATTGAACATCAAAGAAGATTGAATCCTATAATGAAAGAGGTAGTCAAGAAAGAGATTATTAAGCTGCTAGATGCGGGAATTATCTACCCTATCTCGGATAGTAAGTGGGTTAGTCTCGTTCATGTAGTTCCTAAGAAGGGTGGGATGACCGTAGTGACCAATGAGAACAATGAACTAATCCCGACTAGGACGGTTACGGGGTGGAGGATGTGTATTGACTATAGGAAGCTTAACATGGCCTCTAGGAAAGATCACTTCCCTCTCCCTTTCATTGACCAAATGCTAGAGAGGTTAGCTCAACATTCTCATTTTTGCTATTTAGATGGCTATAGTGGATTCTTCCAAATCCCTATCCACCCCGATGACCAAGAGAAAACCACATTTACATGTCCATGGGGTACTTTTGCATATAGGAGAATGCCATTTGGGTTGTGTAATGCACCCGCCACCTTCCAAAGGTGTATGATGGCTATCTTTTCGGAATACATTGAAAATATCATGGAAGTGTTCATGGATGATTTCTCTGTTTATGGTTCTTCCTTTGATAATTTCTTGGCTAACTTGTCATTAGTATTGCAAAGATGTGAGGAGACAAATCTTGTCTTGAATTGGGAAAAATGCCACTTCATGGTAAGTGAAGGTATTGTGTTGGGATACTTGGTGTCCAACCGTGGCATTGAGGTTGATAGGGCCAAGATTGAAACGATAGAGAAGTTGCCACCACCTACCTCGGTGAAGGGGGTAAGGAGTTACTTAGGGCATGCCGGTTTTTACCGGAGGTTTATTCAAGACTTCTCTAAAATTTCTAAGCCTCTCACTAACCTACTAATGAAGGATGTTGAGTTTGTTTTCTCCAAGGATTGCCTTGAGGCTTTTTGTAGGTTGAAGAACGCTTTGATCTCCGCACCTATCATGCAACCTCCGGATTGGAGCCTACCGTTTGAGATCATGTGTGATGCAAGCGATGTAGCCGTTGGGGCTGTTTTAGGGCAAAGGAAAGATAGGCGCACACATGCCATTTATTACGCTAGCAAGATGCTAGATGATGCCCAACTCAATTATGCCACAACCGAGAAAGAGTTGCTAGCGGTAGTGTATGCCTTTGAGAAGTTTCGGTCATACCTTGTTGGAGCGAAGGTCATTGTTTATACGGATCATGCTGCGATCCGTTACCTCCTTACAAAGAAGGATGCCAAGCCTAGGTTGATACGATGGATCCTTCTTCTTCAAGAGTTTGATTTGGAAATCCGGGACAAGAAGGGATCCGAGAACTCCGTGGCGGATCACCTTAGTAGACTTCCACCATTGGAGCTTGAAAGAGATGACATCCCGATTGATGATTCATTCCGGGATGAGCAATTGCAAATGGTGGAAGAATGCTTGTTCCAAGTGTCTAGAGGAAGTGAGCCATGGTATGCCGACATTGTGAACTATCTTGTGTGTGAGGAAGTTCCTCCCGGATTGACATATGCCCAAAGAAAGAAGTTCTTCAAAGATGTGAGGCACTACTATTGGAGTGAACCACTTTTGTTCAAAAGAGGGCCGGATGGAGTGTTTAGAAGATGCATACCGGAGGATGAGGTGGATAGTGTGATCCGCCATTGTCATTCCTTGCCATGTGGAGGGCATGCTAGCTCACACAAGACATGTGCTAAGGTGTTGCAATCGGGCTTCTTTTGGCCAAGTTTGTTCAAGGATGTACAAAGCTTTGTGGCAGCTTGTGATGCTTGCCAAAGGACGGGCAACATCTCAAGGAGGAATGAGATGCCCTTGAACAACATACAAGAGGTGGAGATATTTGATGTGTGGGGTGTGGACTTCATGGGACCGTTCCCTTCTTCATGTGGCAACCTCTACATCCTATTGGCGGTAGATTATGTTTCGAGATGGGTGGAGGCAATCGCCTCTCCCACTAATGATGCCAAGGTGGTGGTGCGGTTCTTTAACCGAGTGATCTTTCCTAGGTTTGGAACACCAAGGGTGATCATAAGTGATGGAGGAAAGCACTTCACTAATAGAAACTTTGGAGCACTTTTGGCTAAGTATGGGGTGACCCATAAGGTGGCAACACCTTACCATCCCCAAACTAGTGGCCAAGTGGAGATCTCCAACCGGGAGATAAAAGGGATACTTGAGAAGACGGTCTCTAGGACGAGAAAATATTGGGCTATGAAGCTCGATGATGCCTTGTGGGCTTATAGGATCGCTTTCAAGACACCAATTGGCACCACTCCTTACAAGTTAGTCTATGGCAAGTCTTGCCACCTTCCGGTGGAGATGGAGCATAGAGCAGATTGGGCCATAAGGTGGCTGAATTTTGACCTCAAGGAGGCCGGTGAGAAGTGGTTGCTAGACATGAACACCCTTGAAGAGATCCGGTTGGATGCTTATGAGAATGCCAGGATCTACAAGGAGAGGACCAAGCGTTGGCATGACAAGCGCCTCATCCCAAAGGAGTTGAATGAGGGCGACTTAGTGCTTCTCTTCAACTCGAGGCTGTGACTTTTCCCCGGAAAGCTCAAGTCAAGATGGACGGGTCCCTATGTTGTGAAGAAGGTCTTTCCTCATGGAGAGGTAGAGATAGGAGGAGATCATTGTGGTAACTTTAAGGTGAATGGGCACCGTTTGAAGAAGTACATCCCGGAAGCCCCGGTGGAAGTGATTGCCCCACTTCACCTTGAGTGAAACGCTCCTGAATTTGGTCAAGCTAATGACCTTAAAGAAGCGCTTAATGGGAGGCAACCCATTAGTACATACTTTTCCCTTTTTGTCTCTCTTGCTTTTGTTTGATCTTACTCTTGGTGTGCTTTGTTTTTCTTTTGTGTTTTTGGGTGCTAGATCTTATTGATTGTCATGTGTGATGAGATGTTGGAGGTCATGTGAGAACCTTATGGAATGGTTGAAGGCACAAGATCCAAGCACATGGACAAGGAAGAAATCACCCAGGAAAATCGGCCTGTTCTTCACAAATATCGGCCGATTTCCTGGGCAACTGGTCCGATTTTTCCTTCTATAAAGGAAAGTGATGATCTCCAATCAAGCATGGGTGGAGCGGACGTGGAACTTGGACGGCTTGTGGTTCCAAGCGCGGGTTCCGACACCATAATGAGCATCAAGAGCTCTCTACCATCCTTGATCGATCATCCACCATCATCATTCAATGAGAACCGAAATACCAAAGCATCACCAATTTTACATTGTGAGAACTCTCTTTCACTTCTTTATTTAGTTTGCACATTGGGGACAATGTGTTCCTAAGTATGGGGTGGGGTCTTCATGATCACTTGCATGTTTCATTATGTCTTGCATTGTACATACAAATTTCGAAAAATCCAAAAAAAATCAGAAAATTTAAAAAATTTTAGTGCTTCTAAGCTTGGGAATGACCCTTATGATGACAATTGTCTTGTGAATTGGCTATGGATGGCCTTATGTGTTGAATTGATGAATGCATATGTGGACTTGAAGTACTTATCTTGAATCCCATGAATGATTTGTGATCATGAATGTTTGCCTTGATTGAATTAAGTATTGAAAGTCGAAATTACATGCTAGTTCTTGCACATCATTTAGGAATGAATGAGGCAATTTATCTGTCTCTAGTTCTTGCACATCATTTAGGAATGAATGAGGAAATTACATGCTAGTTCTTGTACAAGTCCAAAGCTTTGAAGGAGCATAATTGGAGCAACAAAGGACACAAAGACAACTATTGGTGCAAGCAATGGAGCAACTCATGGCTAAACGATTATAGCATGCTTCTGTTGAAGAAAATCGGACCAACTAAAAGGAAAATCGGCCGATTTATTTGACTGGGTCGATTTTCCTGCCTTTGACAGCTTAAGCCACGTGTCCCACGATCTCTTGATCCGGCCTAGCTCTTGGTGGAGAATATAAGTGGGCCTGCAAGCTGTTGCTCAGGATCTCTCCTCTCCCACATTCTCTCATTCACAGCTCATCCATTGGGGATAGACTTGGAGAAGAGGAAAACTCTCTCAAATTGAAGGAAGAAGAAGAACACCAATCTAAGAGTGATAGTGAAGTTTTGAGTGATTTCGAGTGATTTTTGAAGTCTTTGATTGAGGAACTATTGCAAGGATTGTTAGCACCGTTTTGGATCTTCATTTGAGGGTTTGTAAGTCTTGCTAAAACTTAGATTCAGCTGAGATTTATTGTTTTTACTTGCCTATCTTTCATTATCCATCTATGAAAACCATGTATGCTTGTGTGATGATTTTGGATCTTGATATGCATATTATTGGCTAGTTTATTGTGATTCTGGAGTGATGGATTGATGGTTATGGCTTGGGTGATGATAGAATGGACTTATATGTTAGTTTAGGATGATTTGATTGCACAAAACCTAACCCAGAAGGAAAAATCGGGCTGTTCTTCAGCCAGATCGGCCGATTTAGGCATGATCCACCCTATTTTCCTCTCTGTTGCTCTTTAATTGATGAATCTGTATGTTAAGGTGTTAGAATGTTGAAATCCTAGTGTTTATTAAGCTTAATTTAGCTTAGGATCACCTAATTCTACCAACCTAAGTGAGGGAAGAGATCTACCCGATGATTTCTGACCTTAGATACCTAAGATGATGAATTCTAGGTAGTAGTGAGCCTCACAAGCCACTATTGGATTGAGTGTGCTAGGATTGTTGCTTGAGACTTACCTTTTCCGAGACTTACCCGGTAAGGAGAGGTTTGCCCCTTAAGTAGTATCCGGTTAGTGTAGAATTCCTTACTCTACCTCCTTGAGACTTACCCGGTAATAGGAGTTTGATGCGGGATTAATGAAGTGAGAGACCTACCCGGTAATTGCTTCCATTAGTGAAACACCCTTTCCCGACACCGCAGCTTTGTCCTTAGAATCTTTAGAACCTTGAGTCCAATGCCATAACCGGAAATCTTGACCTCTAGAATCCACTTTTCTCTCTTTTATCACATATTTTGTACTTGCGTTACTTGTTTGCTTTGCTAGCTTGAGTTGTTAGTTTAATATATTATCTTGTTTGATTTGTGATCTTTGCTTGATCACCACAAAAACCAACCAAAAATATCGAGATTTTCATTTCTTTGTTCCTTGATCTTTTCTTAGACTAGATCGACACTATCTATGACCATTGTTTAACTTGATCTCACCTTAGTCTTTGTGTTCGACCTCAGAATACTATCCCTACTACAAAATGTCCCGTACACTGCGGGTTCGCTAGGAGTTAGGAGAAATATATCGAGTTTATAAATTTAAGGCTTATTGCGTGCATCTATTCCTAGACGTAACAACTCTTCTGGCGCGTACTGAGATGCCCCAGAAGGTCCGAAAGGGGGAGCTTTTGAGTTTATTCTACATGGTGACAAGTGGAGTTCCCGACTTTGCTGGCATGTTAGCTGAGGACTTGCATAGGATCAAGGGCAAGTCCAAGGGAGATATCTGTTGTGGAGGCTTGGTGACCAACATTGCTACAGCTATGGGTCTAGATCTGTCTGCTTGTACATTGGTTGCGGCTGTGAAGCCGCTAGGACTTCAGGAGATAATCACAAGACATATCCTCGTCCCTCGTGGTCTCAGCACGCCCTACGTTGCTATGCCATGGGAGACGACGGCTCCTCAGGGCATTTGATGTTCATCCCAGTTCTCTATCTTTGACCGATAGTATTGGTCTACCGCCTGGTTTCCTTATATGCAGGATGCCAAAGATGCTGCAGCTGATGATGAGGAGGATTATGATGGAGGAGCTGCCATGGAGACCGGTACTAATACCGGCGGTCTGAGTGTACCAGTTGTCGACCTTGATGAGGAGGCGACAAAGGAGGAGGTAACATCACCACCACAACTACCTCAGCGCAGATTCCGGAGACGCAGAGATCCAGAGGCTCACCGACGGATTGACGAGTTGACTGAGCAAAGATTGACTCTTATGCAGCTATGACGGTAGACATGTCCCAACGCTTTGAGGATGAGCATAGATACACCGATTGTAACACCCCGAATCCACGGGATTCGGAGCGCTACGGGTTAGGACCTCACAATGGGTCCCGACCCTTAGCCTGACAACAATTTCACTGGATCTTACAACAAGACACAAATAAAGGCAAAACCGAAATTCATTTTAATGCAATGATATGAACCCCAAAAGAAAACAACGAAAGACTTCAGCCGAGATACAACGCTAAAGGCAACCGCCATACACGCGACATACATAATACCCTAAACAATACATAAAAACAACCCCCAAAACTCATCCTAAAATGTACGGACCCCGGCTGCCCACTCTTCCGGATCTCTCGGCCACGCCCCTAATTTGCAAGGCAACTACAACAATATCGGTATAAAACCGTTAGCTAACATTCAAGGCATTAGAATCATGGTATTGGCACACAAACACACACACATAAGGCATCATAAATACACAACATGTTCCAAAACACACAATCCGGTTTATTATCTTTTTATTATTAGGAAATATCCCGTTCTAATTCAACTTCTTTTGTGACACGAGAATCTTAAAGATCTCGCCCTTGTGCCCTTTCACCATACGGGTTTGTACTTGATGCGGATCAGCATCACCCGATGGGCTGGTCGCAAGGCACCTCCCAGTCATCCCCATTTTGGACTGGACAAGCGGTCACCACCCGTTATCATACACTTGGGCCAAATATAAACATATAAAGTCGGTGGTCCTATTACCGGTTTAGATGTTATAACATAAGCAATAAACACACACATAAACAATAAACACACACCACCAAACACGCATTGAAACTAATACAGAGAATACGAGCTAAGTAAGTCCGAAGACTTACCTCATCCCAAAAATAATCCCGCTATATCCAGCTCTCAACTTCCCGCAGGGAGACACTCAACGCCTTTTAAAAGGCACACGATCAACATCTCTCAAATACTAGAAGTCCTTAGACTTCTAGTCTCAATGATGTCGCAAGATCATAAACCATAACCATAAAAGGATAACAACCTCCTAATCCTCACGATCTCACAAGGTCATAACCATCACAACACGTGCTAGGATACTCTCGTTCTAGTCACCACAATCTCAACAAAAATATAACCATAATCTCAATCTTCATAAGCTCACAAGATTAACCAAACACTCAACGCCTTATAATCCTCACAAGATAACATCAACACCTCCAACCTTAAAACATTTCACAATCCTCAAACACTCACCTAAGGTCCAAAGCCGCTACTTGGCATTTTCTCTACGTTATGCTAGATTCACCTAGTATGATACACTACCGCTATTGAACTAAAAAGACGGAGCGGGTACTCACACGAGTTCCAAGGTAGCGCACGGGTTATGGATGTCGAGAGCGGATTTGGTGGACTTAACGGGTGCTTCCGGACCTATACATCAAAGCTACATGAATTTAGCTTATAAGCTAGATTGGTTGAACAACGGTTTAGATATAACTAGAGAAACCCGTTTTCAAAACAAGGTCAAAACCCGTAAAACATTTCCAAGGTAAAAAAACACGATTTAGACCTAAAACTCCAAATTTAATATTTTTCCGGTAAGACGTTCAACTCAACAACTCGGCCATTTTCCCGGAGGTCCAAAATTGGACTAAAACTTATAATAAAACTCTATAGTGGCCAAGACTGTAATTTTTAATAAATTTGGGTACAAACTGCAGTTATCCAGAAAATAGGGTACCAAATGCAATTATACATAAACTGGGGCAAAACTGTAATTTATAGAAAACTCTTCTCTTCATGCCCTAGCGGCACGCTGCAGAGGAAGGAAGAAAGGGAGGAGGTGGTCCGGCGGCGGGCTCCCTGGCGAGGCGTCGTCTCCGGTGGAGGTGAGGGAGGAAGCGGTCCGGCTCGACTCTTCCGGCGGCTGTCATAGAGAAACCCGGCCGCAATGTTACACAGAAGAGAGAAAAGAGAAAGGAGGGAGAGAGGTGGCGGCGCTCACCGTGCCGGCGTCTCCGGTGGGTCGAGGCGGGGTAGAAAGAAGGGGAGAGGAGTACTAGTGGCTCCGGTCGATCGATGCAGCAGTGGGGAGGCTCTCTTCGACCCGGCGGTTCCTCTTCATGGGCTGCAGCTCTCTCGTAGAATGGTAGGCTCTCAACAGAAGAAAGAGAAGGGGAAAAGGGGAGGGGCTCTCTGACGTGAGGAACAGTGTGAGATGAGAGGAGACAAGTGAGGGAGTAGGGCGCAGGAGGTTCCAACGAGAGGTCACTACAACTGCTGGCAGCGAGAGGTCGGGGAGGCCAGGGGTCGTTCAGCAGACCTTCATCCGCAAAAGCAAAGAGAAGAAATAGAAGAAAAAAAAAAGAAAAAGAAAGGAAGGGAATAAAAATAAAAATAAGGGATAAACTCGTAATCAAAATCCGGAACGAGATTTCCGAGTCGGAAGATTTTCCGAGCCTTCCCGAAAATAAACCAAAATATAATCATACTCGGGAATCTTACGTCTTAAAACACTATTTAAAAAATATAAAAAGGAATTTATTAAAAAGGGAATATCCATAGAAGTCGGAAAAATAAATGTCAAAAACGCACCCAATAAATGGGATTTACATCAGATCCCCCTATAAACAAGTTTCGTCCCGAAACTTGCTATACGCTGAACTTCTCGGTCCCTAAGGTTGAGGTATACTCTCACAACTAGGACAGCTTAGACCTTCAAATCTATATGCACAAACTGCTCGAACCACCATCTAAATATATATAACCGGACATAAAACATTCCCACACAGGGCAGAAAACCACATATAACATCACACATATACACAACTAACTTAAGGAGAAAACTAGGTTTAACCCGTCGATTCTATCAAAGCTACTAGCTCGGCATAAAACTCAACTAAAGATACTGTATTTCGTCTTATACACACAAAACACCGGGTGAGCACTCTCTACTCTTGGCGGCAACGCCAGCTTACAAGACACTTCTCCAACTCGCGCTAAGATCTCTAAAAGGTTGATATATCAACTTCCTTCACGGTATCTCTCAATGCAGCATTTCCATTATTTTTCCCTTTGATTTCTCTATCAAAGAATATCGATCTTCCAATTTACATTGTTCTCTTTGGTTCTTGTCAAACCAAAATTTGATGTTATGTTTCCTCAATTCTTGAAGTAAGTCCCCAACGATGAGGGAAGTACTTTACTCCACACCGCATCCCTAATGTGACACTTATGCTATTACTTTACATCGTTTCCCAAAACTCGATCAAGACTTTGTTTTGGAGAATTACTTGCACACTCCAAACCCATCATACCTCAAGGTAAATCACAACAGTTACACCATCGCATCTCCTCTTAACTTCGATTACTCCATTGTCAATTTTGGTCCCATACAATATTGCATTGTCATCCGGAGTAGGTTAGCCGTACATGGTTTTACTTGGAGAATCTCTCCACAAATCCGATAATGACCCGCACATCCAAGAAAACTTGTAACTTCTTTCACATCCTTCGGGAGTTGCCGTCCCGAGACAACTTGTCATAAAACTTCTCTCTTCTTCGAGAGTAGACCAAAATATCTTATCCGGGGCATTGGTAAGCCCATATGAAATCTCTATAACTCGTAGTGATCATGGTTCGTCCGGAATGCCGTATTTGCAATATCTAAATCTCAAATTCTCAGTATGTGACAAACAGACCTTAAATCATTCTCATAAGAGACTACCGACCCTTGTAACCGATCGAGTAGATCATCCATTCGTTGTAAGGAATACTTGTCCTTCGACTCACGGTAATCGATGTTCATTTTGGAGATAACTGTATGTCTTTGTTTTTTCACAACAATTCTGGTGTTCTCATAATAACTTCAAATCAAGAGTTTAAGATATATTTCAAAATAAACTTCAAATCAAGAGTTTAAGATAACTTCTGGTGTTCTCTATGGCACTGCATTGGTTCTAATGAACCTTTATCAATAAGTCCTTGCAATTGCTCCTTTGATAGCATCCTCAATTCGAGTATCCTTACTAGTATCATTTCTTCATGTCTTTTGTACGGCGCTTTAGAAATGGGAGTTGAGCCCAAATCAATCTTAGCGGTAAAATTCATATTCCGATGCATTGGAATCCGTTCTATCCCGGGTTCCATCTTTTCTCTACCCATCTCATATCGTAATAACCGACACAACCTAGTCCTAACGCTTGACAAGTGGTCCACCCCGACCGGTTGGGGTGACTTCCTTCAACACGTGTATTGTTCCTTCTGTAGCTACAATGTTGATCATCTTCTTTCAAAGGTCCTTCATCTACAGAACTCGAGAGACTTGCTCTAATTTTTCCGACTCTGGAAGCCTCGGTTAAGCAATGCTTCAGCTTAATCCCTCTTCACACTTCAAAGGAATGGTGATAGTAACATCTCTTGACTTCTCACATATGTTTAGCCACAAAAGTCTTAACTACGAGACTCGATCATGCCTTAAAACAAATCGATACAATTTTATCTACTTCCTTTGAAATCCCAGCCTGTGGGAGGAGCTCTCCGCATTCTACATCAGCTTTTACCGTAGGCATCCTTTCTTAAAGTAGGCGTAGAAATTTACACTACATTTTCTTATGTAGCGTCAAACTGACTTTAGAGACTCTAGCTTCAATCGGTCATGTACTTCTTGTACATCTCAAAACAACATCGAACTTCAAAACTATAGTTTTCTCTCTCTCGTTAGTCACCTTATTCATCTCTTGGTATTCCAAGAACAACTTTATAATCGTACCAGTACACCTTCGGTGAAATTTCCCAACCATAATCACAGAAAGATCCACTCATTACTCCACCAAGCACTAACATCATAACTCTAAGCTTGCCGTGTTGCCCTAATCCAGATTCCTCATTTCACGTCATAGCTAATATGGCTTCACTACGCGAGTCACGAAAACTTTGACTTAGCTTTTACTCGCGAAAACACGACATCCACCTTAGTACAAACATACGATACATCCCCCTTATATTTTCCCCCTTTTACGCACCATAACTATGGAAGACTCACCTTCCTCTTTGTCCTTCCAGTACCCTTTACCCTGATCCGTGTCGTTCCTCCATGTGTCAATCTCATGACCTAACAAGGTCGCACCAGGTCGTTACAATCCCTCTCAACAAGGTACATTACCATCACTTGTTGGAATCGGTAAATTGTTACTTGATTAAGAGATGTGTACTTCCCTTGATATACCTCTTCATTGCCGACATTCAACCACCATGTATATTCTGAGTTCTCGTTAATCTTCTTCATGATCCCACACCTGGATTACTCTCCCCACCTACATTCACCAGTATACACCCTCATCTGTGCAATTTTGGTGGTCACCGGTTAACTTATTGATGACCCTCTCCAAGATCAACGACTTACCCTCCTACCACACTTCCATGTTACCATACTTCTGAAGGATACTTTCTCGGGGTATTCCACCTTAACTTCACTAGCTCACTTTACTCTATGACTTTGTTAGCTCCTATTACGCTCCCCTCTTCCTTCCGCTTCTGTAAGATAACTATACTTTCCCAACTCTTTCGTGTCATATGACCCACCTTCATAGGCTTATTCACTCTTCATGATGTTTTGCAAAAGCACTTCTCAAATATTCCGACATTAAATAGCACCCACTCGCGTTCCTCTAGTTGGTATCTTAAGTCTTTCGATCCAAGCTCCCTGTTTCATCTTTCATCTTCTGAAGATCATCCGCACACACTTCCTCCCTCTTAGCGTTACTCAGTCTCATCTCAATGACGGAAAACGATTGACTCCACGTGAATTCCATTATGTGAACTTTCACCATATGATCCTCCTCGTAACTCTCAAATTTCTGAATAAGTCACCCGCTTAGAATCTCGCAAGGATCGTCACTTCACTTTCTAGTTATTCTGTAAGCTTAACTTAAGCACCTCGTGAATCTTTTTATTAGTTTGACCACACTTCACACCCTGACTCCCATGCTTAGGAGTATCTAGGAAAAACTTCATGTCTCAAGGAAATACCACTTCTACCCTTGTTAGTATGCACTCCTTTCCTTCTCGCTTCGCGTCTTTAGTTATCATACGTCGTCTTGAAAAATCATAAGTTCACCATCTCTAGTTGGTTTCTTCGTGATTTAATCGTTGCTTCTTTGCAACCACTCTCATGTCTTCATGTCGCTTCCTTACTCGTATGACTTCTTTCTCACTTTCGCTTAAAATAACTCAAGGTTCTCTTCCACTTATTTGTCCTTCGTTTACGTCATCTCTAATCTTCATATGGCTGCTTAGATGCTCTCTAAGGAGTCTGAGGAATCATCGGGGTGCTCACCAAAATGTGATGTTCAACTCGATACTTGAGCATTTTCGTCTTCGTGGTGACACTATCCTAAGCCAAAAGGCATTGTTCAAGGTGCGATGATAGCTTTCTATCATCCTAACTATAAGGTCCAAAAACCATATGCTACTATATATCCTAGTACATGTATATGACTATATAAACCCTATGTCCACATTGCTATAACAAACATATCACATCCAAGCAAAACTATTACAACAAAACAAGGTCCCAACACTTATATGATATCATCATGCCACATGTACAAATATCAATATAAAAATCATGCCTTCATTTTCACATAACAAGTCCATCATGCATAACTATAATCCACATATAATAATATTCCAACAACATCCTAGGTCCACGATAAATATCTACATAACTACACATATCTATATATATATAATAAAAATCCAATAAACTATGCTGCCGAAATCCACGGAAGGAGTGGTGGTCCGACATTCTACCCCGACTCATGCATGCGATTTTGAAAACGAAAACTCAGAACCCGCGGGGTTCTGTTTATTCCTTATTCGGCCTTTAGAAGATTGCGAGTGCCATTGTTGTCAACCTAGGGCTCTGATACCACTTTTGTAACACCCCGAATCCACGGGATTCGGAGCGCTACGGGTTAGGACCTCACAATGGGTCCCGACCCTTAGCCTGACAACAATTTCACTGGATCTTACAACAAGACACAAATAAAGGCAAAACCGAAATTCAGTTTAATGCAATGATATGAACCCCAAAAGAAAACAACGAAAGACTTCAGCCGAGATACAACGCTAAACGCAACCGCCATACACGCGACATACATAATACCCTAAACAATACATAAAAACAACCCCCAAAACCCATCCTAAAATGTATGGACCCCGGCTGCCCACTCTTCCGGATCTCTCGGCCGCGCCCCTAACCTGCAAGGCAACTACAAAAATATCGGTATAAAACAGTTAGCTAACATTCAAGGCATTAGAATCATGGTATTGGCACACACACACATAAGGCATCATAAACACACAACATGTTCCAAAACACACAATCCGGTTTATTATCTTTTTATTATTAGGTCATATCCCGTTCTAATTCAACTTCTTTTGTGACACGAGAATCTTAAAGATCTCGCCCTTGTCCCCTTTCACCATACGGGTTTGTACTTGATGCGGATCATCATCACCCGATGGGCTGGTCGCAAGGCACCTCCCAGTCATCCCCATTTTGGACTGGACAAGCGGTCACCGCCCGTTATCATACACTTGGGCCAAATATAAACATATAAAGTCGGTGGTCCTATTACCGGTTTAGATGTTATAACATAAGCAATAAACACACACATAAACAATAAACACACACCACCAAACACGCAATACGAGCTAAGTAAGTCCGAAGACTTACCTCGTCCCAAAAATAATCCCGCTATATCCAGCTCTCAACTTCCCGCAGGAAGACACTCAATGCCTGTCAAAAGGCACACGATCAACATCTCTCAAATATTAGAAGTCCTTAGACTTCTAGTCTCAATGATCTCGCAAGATCATAAACCATAACCATAAAAGGATAACAACCTCCTAATCCTCACGATCTCACAAGGTCATAACCATCACAACACGTGCTAGGATACTCTCGTTCTAGTCACCACAATCTCAACAAAAATATAACCATAATCTCAATCTTCATAAGCTCACAAGATTAACCAAACACTCAACGCCTTATAATCCTCACAAGATAACATCAACACCTCCAACCTTAAAACATTTCACAATCCTCAAACACTCACCTAAGGTCCAAAGCCGCTACTTCGCATTTTCTCTACGTTATGCTAGATTCACCTAGTATGATACACTACCGCTATTGAACTAAAAAGACGGATAGGGTACTCACACGAGTTCCAAGGTAGCGCACGGGTTATGGATGTCGAGAGCAGATTTGGTGGACTTAACGGGTGCTTCCGGACCTATACATCAAAGCTACATGAATTTAGCTTATAAGCTAGATTGGTTGAACAACGGTTTAGATATAACTAGAGAAACCCGTTTTCAAAACAAGGTCAAAACCCGTAAAACATTTCCAAGGTGAAAAACACGATTTAGACCCAAAACTCCAAATTTAATATTTTTCCGGTAAGACGTTCAACTCAACAACTCGGCCATTTTCCCGGAGGTCCAAAACTGGACTAAAACTTATAATAAAACTCTACAGTGGCCAAGACTGCAATTTTTAATAAATTTGGGTACAAACTGCAATTATCCATAAAATAGGGCACCAAATGCAATTATACATAAACTGGGGCAAAACTGTAATTTACAGAAAACTCTTCTCTTCATGCCCTAGCCGCACGCTGCAGAGGAAGGAAGAAAGGGAGGAGGTGGTCCGGCGGCGGGATCCCTGGCGAGGCGTCGTCTCCGGTGGAGGCAAGGGAGGAAGCGGTCCGGCTCGACTCTTCCGGCGGCTGTCACAGAGAAACCCGGCCGCAATGTTACACAGAAGAGAGAAAAGAGAAAGGAGGGAGAGAGGTGGCGGCGCTCACCGTGCCAGCGTCTCCGGTGGGTCGAGGCGGGGCAGAAAGAAGGGGAGAGGAGTACTAGTGGCTCTGGTCGATCGATGCAGCAGTGGGGAGGCTCTCTTCGACCCGGTGGTTCCTCTTCATGGGTTGCAGCTCTCTCCTGGAATGGTAGGCTCTCAACAGAAGCAAGAGAAGGGGAAAAGGGGAGGGGCTGTCTGACGTGAGGAAGAGTGTGAGATGAGAGGAGACAGGTGAGGGAGTAGGGCGCAGGAGGTTCCAACGAGAGGTCACTGCAACTACTGGCAGCGAGAGGTCGGGGAGGCCAGGGGTCGTTCAGCAGACCTTCATCCGCAAAAGCAAAGAGAAGAAATGGAAGAAAAAAAAGGAAAAGAAAGGAAGGGAATAAAAATAAGGGATAAACTCGTAATCAAAATCCGGAACGAGATTTCCGAGTCGGAAGATTTTCCGAGCCTTCCCGAAAATAAACCAAAATATAATCATACTCGGGAATTTTACCTCTTAAAACACTTTTTAAAAAATATAAAAAGGAATTTATTAAAAAGGGAATATCGATAGAAGTCGGAAAAATAAATGTCAAAAATGCACCCAATAAATGGGCGTTACACCGATAGCTGGATGCATCAGATAGGGGAGAGCCAGCATTACCAGCGACACATGATGGAGCTTCAGTTTCAGCAGATGATGGGCTATCCCTTTGATCCATCACAGCACCCCTACATTCCACATCCACCACCGCCAGCTGACGAGGATTAGAGCTGCATGGATTTTCTTTCTTTATTTATTATGTAGTTCAGCTAAGTCCGGTGAGTATTCTGTTCTTTAGACTTTTATTTGACCCATTGGGACAATGTGTCTCAAGTATGGGGTATTTGAATGTATTATTTGACTTTATGTGTATGTTTGTATGACTCTCTTGATGGATATTATTGTCTTATTTATGCTCTATGTGTTTATCTGTCATTAGATGCATACATACAGGTTTTTGTTTTAGAAAAACGTCGAAAACTAGTTTGAAAAAAAATATTTTTTTTATGAACTCGACCGGGATGTTCTTGACTAGACGAGGTAGACACCTCGGATGACGTCAGAACACCTCAACCGAGGCAGGTTCTTAACTGAGAGTTTTTCGAAACGTTTTGTGCTTCTTCTCTAGATATGACCTCAATGATGATATTGTTTGCAGATTGGTTTTGAAATCTTTTTATGCTCGAAAGGTTTTATGACATGTTTAAGTTGCAAAATGATTTGTTTGAAGTTTTAGCATGTTTAATACTTATTTTTTTATCAAAATTATGTTGGATTTGAAGGTTGACACCACATGATGAGTTCTATCACATTCTTCTTGGGATGATTAAGGCAATTCATTCTCTTCTCTTCTTCTTCTTGATCATGCTTTAGCCCCTCATATACATATTTGCCTCCCTTTTACCTATCCGGGAATTTGGAAGCAAGCAAAGAAAAGCAAGTGAAAGTGAAGTTGAGATGTTGGTTGAATGTGTTAGAAAGAAACAATTAGGTTTGGGGAAGTCAATCATGATGATGAGTAACTCGGAACTATTCACATAGCCGGTTGTTTGTGTCTTGTCAAAGTCGGATTGAGCGATATTCCTAACGGATCATGGTATGTGCATTAAGGGTTTGAGACATCTCGAGAAATTGATGATTGTTGATCTCCTAGGCTTCGGTTATTGTGCACCTCTATCCATGCATTTCAAAAAGTAAAGTAAAATAGGTAAAGCTTATTGGTGGGAGATGTTGTGTTTCAAAGAAAGTGGAGTAAGATCCTTTTCCCAAATTCTAGCACCACATACCGTATATACATCCCACCCTCACATGTTTCTTGACCTCTTTTGGAAGCCCTTGAGACCTCGAGCTTGTTGATTGACTTGGTGGTTTAAACTGGATTATACATGATTAATTTCGATAAATATGATTTATTATGCATTCTATGATTTTATGCAAAGATGATCAGCTTTCTTATACTTATAAAATGTTTTGATCATTCACACAAAAAAAAATGTTTTGATGTTGTCTTGATTTTATTTGCCATGAAGCATTCTCTTAGAGTGATCTATGAGTGGAGCACACCACCAAAAATGTTTTGAAATGCTTTTCATTGATCTTTTCTAACTTATAATACATTCTATCTTGTATCTAAGATTTCGAACTTGCTTGGGGTTAAGCAAGGGACAAGTATGGGGTATTTTGATAGCATGTATTATAGTCTATATTTTGAGGCTAGTTTAGATGCTTTATCCCCATAAATATGCATGTATGGATGTATATTCTTTGATTATATTTTTGTTTTGTCTACCTTAGCGGGAATCAAGGTCTACACCTAGTTTTGTTGTAATTGTCAGTAAAATGGCACGTTTTGCATCGAAATGGAGCTAAGGAAGCTAAGGAGTCATTGGAGCTACATTCTGGAGCTTAAAGAAGATCTCAGGAAGCATGGAAATGATTAAGAAGATTGACTTTGGACCGGATTTGAGAGATTTCACATTCAGTAGAGATTCACCTCGGTCAGCTACACTACCACCTCGACCGAGGTGATCTTACGGAGCGTCCCGACCGAGGCGAACACCCTGTCACCGGCGAGATCTTTTTTTTTTGCTGAGATCTTTTATTTTTGGAAGGAGGATATCTTAAATTTTTGGCTGGATTTCTTGAAGGAAGATATTATTTATGGCTGATTTATTTTAAGAGATAGAGATATATTTTATAGGAAATTATCTTTTTAAGATATTATTATCTTTGCAAGATAATTCTCCTATATAAAGGGTTGGATTTCTACAATTCAGCCATCTTCGGATCAAGGATTTTCTGAAGGATTTTCTGGAGTTTTGAAAGAAGAGTTGAAGGAAGAATTGAAGGATTGAAGTTCAAGGAAGGAAGGAATCATAGTTGGAGTTGGCTTTTGAACGAGTTTGTAAGATCTTCTTAGATTTCTTTTGGTTTATTATCTTTGTTGATTTGTGACTTGAGGAACGCTTGTTTGTTGATTGTTTGATTCAGCTATTGAGACCTTTTTCTTAAGGTTTTCTTGTTCGAATATTGATTCCTTTTCCATTAATTTGATTATTGTTATCATGATGATTGTTGGCTAAGTTTCTTATGCGAATCTTGGGTGATTGGCTGAAAGTTGTGGGAAAGACGATGATAGAATGATCTTAATCCCAGCAAGACCCTGAAAGCTCGAGTCTTTACCTTAACCCTAGAACACCTCGCTCAGTCATTGAACATCTCGGACGGGGTAGAATATAATTGAACGATGTGAACCTTTCCTGAACCTTATCTGAGTTAAGAGTTTAAGTTTGCCAAATCCTATCCTTATTACACCTTTCCTAGTTCAACGCAAGCCTAGGATGAGACTTACCCGGTGATTCCTTTGCTTGTTTACCCAAGATTATGAGTGTAGGTAATAAAGGTTTATCCTTTATTGGGGTTTGAGTGTGCCATCATCCCATCCTTGTGAGTTAGCCTGAGACTTACCCGGTAAATGTTGATTCTATTCCCTTGGGTGGAGCGGTGGTTTGAGATTATAGTTCCTTTCCTTAGTACCTTGAGACTTACCCGGTAATAGGAGATTTGGTTAGGGATAGTGAGTAGTGAGACTTACCTTGTGATCTATTCCCACCTTAGAAACACCTTCCCTTTGCAAACCTCAGTTTTGTCCGCGTTATCGTTTGAGATCTTGAGTCGGAACCACAACTAGATGCTTTAATCCCTAGAATCCGCATTTCCCCTTACTTGACTTTCACATCATCTTTGATTGCTTTAATTTGTAGTCATTAGCAATATTTGACAACCTAATTCCGTGCTTTATTTCACCATTTTCCCTGTGTTCGACCCTTGGAATTCTTGCTTTTATCACAATTGATCCGTACACTGCGGGTTCGTATATTGTTCAAGCATACTTCTTGGGTAATAAATTTTAAAGCTTTCACACACCTTCTGGAGCGAACAATGATCGTGAATATTCTTTGTTGTTTGTGAATTGCTTCTTCATCTGAAGAATCCTTGCAAGACCTCTTGAAATCAAGGTGAATGGATCTTCCTCCTCATTATCTCTCTCTTCATCATCCGATGGAACGTTATCCTTCTTTGATCTTAGAGCAAGGTTCTTTGTGTTTGATGGTAGCTCTCCATCTTCTTCACAAAGAATTATTTCATGTGTGATTAGCTTTCCAAGAAGGTCATCAAGAGGTAATGTTGTGAGATTCTAAGCTTGTTCAACAGTGGTCACTTTTGGTCCCCATTTAGCTTTAGGCAAGCTTCTCAATATTTTCCTTACTTTTTCTTCATTTGTGAAGACCTTTCCAAGTGAATTAAGATTGTTCACAATATCATTGAATCATGTGAACATCTCTTTGACTGTCTCGTTGGAATTCATCTTGAATAACACATATTGTCTTAGGAGTATGCTTATCTTTGTCTCCTTGACTTGACTTGTTCCTTCGTACGTAACTATTAAATTATCCCATATTTCCTTTGCACTCCTATATGATGAGTCGCGATTGAATTCATTTGCATACAATCCACAATAGAGCAAGTTCATGGCCTTGTAGTTCTTTGATACACTATACAAGTCCGTTTGAGTGAAGTAGCTTCCTTCTTCTCGACTTAGACTCCTTCAAACGTAGTGGTTGGGATTTTAGGGTTAGTTTGAATTATGCTCCATAGTTCCATGTCCTGTAAACATTTGCATTAGTGTTCTCCAATGGGAAAATTTGTTACCGCAGAAGAGTGGTGGTCGAGATGTGGATCTTCCTTGAGTGAATCCTCTATCACCTACAGAGTTCATGATTAGTCTCACTAATGGTTAAATCAATATACATGAGTCTAGCTTTGATACCAATTGAAGAACCGAATAGGTGAATATTAAGGATATAAATACTCTAGAAGGAGGGGTTGAATAGAGTATGGGAACTTTTTGCAATATCGTATATCAAGGCTTTGAAACTGATTTCAAGGCCTTCAAGTCGATTTGTGCGCTTAGTGACAAAACTGTTTCTCAAGGCTTTGAAGTGGATTTCAAGGCCTTGACATCGAAACGTGCAAAAGATTGTTAGTCACAATATATGCGATAGAAAGTGTGGGATAAAAAGTCGGCGCAACAATATGTTTACGAAGTTCAACCCTAACAGTCTACTCTCCGTCTGGGGTTTCTGACCATATAATTCTAACTATCTTTTATCTGGTTTTTGTGAGTCCTAGATACAACCTAGAAGAACTATCCTTTTCTCTCAATGTAGCCTCAATGCTACAATCTAGTCAACTCTATTCTAGCAATAATAACCTAGTTACTTCGTAGAGTAACACACTCGAGTATAACACTCTCTAGATATGACAATAAAGTTAATGACATGATTTACGACGTTAGTTTAGGCATTCATTTAGATAGTTTTTCCCTTATTCATGCAGGGTTTGGCATTATTTGTGGCGTTTATGCTTAATCGAGTCTTATTTCTAGAAAAGACGTCTACACGAGCTTTTGTTGGTTTTGTAGGTATTTTGGGGATCTTCTAGACTTAATCGATACATTCGAGGATCATTCCTCGTTGTGGCACACATCCGGACTCCCTAAGGAGCAAGCTAGAAGCAAAGAAGAACACAAAAGACCTTGTTGGTGCATGTCTTGAACCAACTCATGACTTGGTGATCCAAGGACGATTTTCTGATGAAAACCACGGTCTACCTAGCAATTCCACGACCGTGGTTTTGGCCCGTGGTTTCTGTCAGCACAACCATGACACTTGTCACGCGATTTCTTTGCTTGACCTTTGCTTTCCTTGGTTGAGTGTGGACTGGGAAAAGCCTACAGGATGGCTTTTGGACTCTCTCTCATCATCCATTATGGGGGAGACTTGAAATAACAACAAAAACACTCTCATTTGGGAGAAGAAGAACATCATCAAAACTTAGATCTAGAGTTAGACTTTAAAGGATTTTTAGTGACTTTTGTTGAGAAGCTTTTGAAAGCATTGTAAGGAACATTTTGAGCTGTTTTTGAAGGATTGTATGTCTTGTTTAAACTCATATTCAGCTAAGATTACTTGCTTCTTTTCACTCTTATTTCACTTTCTTGCTATGGAAACCATGTATGCTTGCATGATGAGTTTGGATCTTAAAATGCATGTTATTGGCTAAGTAGTTGTGATTCTAGGGTGATGGAATGATGGTTATGGCTTGGACTATGATAGAATAGACTTGAATGTACCCTTGGATGACTTGCATGCTCGAATCCTAACCCCCGACCATAATCACGGCATGTTCCTCCTATACCACGGCCGTTGTTTCGTATGATCAGCCCGTGGTTTTGCTCTATTGTGCTTACATTGATAAATCTGTATGTTAGGATATAGATTGTTGAAATCCTAGTGTTTGTTAAGCCTTTTTTAGCTTAGGGTGACCTAATGCTAGCAAACTAAGTGAGGGAAGAGACTTACCCGGTAATTCCCAATCTTAGATACCAAAGATGATGAACGCTAGGTAGTAGTGAGCCTCGCAAGCCGCTATTGGATTGAGTGTGCTAGGATTGTTCTTAGGACTTGACTTCCCGAGACTTACCCGGTAAGGAGAGGTTTGACCCCTAGATAGTAATTTGGTTTGTGTAGAATTCCTAACCTTAGGTTCCTAGAGACTTACCCGGTAATAGGACCTTAGGTGCAGGATTAGTGGACCTTGAGACCTACCCGATGATAGATCCCATTAGAGAAACACCCTTTCCCAACATACCGCAGCTTGTCCAAGGTTGATTGGAAGCTTGAGTCCAATGCCATAACCGGAAGTCCGAATCCCTAGAATCCGCTTTTCTCTCTTTGATCACATATCTTGTTCTTGTGTTGTTTATTTGTGTTGTTTGATTGATTGACAACCTTGCATGATTTTGATCTTGATTGATCACCATAAAAACCCAACCAAATACATCATGATTTTTATTTATTTATTTTCTTCTCTTTTCTTAGACTAGATTTGCACTATCCATGATCACTTATTTGATTTGATTTCACCTTAGTCTTCTTCTTCGTCCTCGGAGTACTATCCTTGCTACAAAACGACCCATACAATGTGGGTTTGCTAGAAGTTAAGAGAATATATCGAGTTATAAATTGTAATACTTTTGTGTGGTACATTTCTAGCGTAACAAGTTTTTGCCGCCGTTGCCAGAGACTAGGTTAAGATTGAATCATTGTGTGTGATTGTTTATAGTATATGCCTTTCTTTTGCTTATGATCTTGTTTGTTTTGTATCTTTGATTTTTTAGGACATCTCTCACTCTTTAGGTGAATGCGAAGATCTCGTGGCAAGGATTTAGCTCCATTCGATCCCGAACCGGAGAAAACCCTTAAGACTAGATCCAAGGGTGCTAAGAAGAAGAAAGGGATGGCCGAAGCAAACCTTAGGGCTGAATTGGATGCAACAAGAGAGGAAATGAGGTTTAGGGAAGAAGCTTTTGAGAATGAAAGAAGAATTGCAAACGAGAGGCAAGAAGCTTTTAGGAGGGAGATTGAAGAGATTAGGCAAGCTCTTGTGCAAAGACATGTTAATCTTCATCAACAACACCCTCCACCACCACCGCAGCCGGCGGTACATGCACGGAATGAGCCAATTAATATTGAGGAGCCACAAACTCTTGGGCAACATATGGATCCAGCCCAAAGAGTGCACCGTTGGGGTGTAAACTTAGGAGATCCCGCAACCCATGACAACGAGCTCCGCCCTCAAGTGCTACAATTGATCCGGCACAATCAATTTGGAGGGATGGAAGGAGAGTCCTCTCATCAATACTTGATGAATTATGAGATCTTGATGGAGACTCTAAGGACACCTAGATTGGAGAGCAACAAGCACAAGCTTAGGGATTTTTCCTTTGCACTTAAGGATAAAGCCTTGGCTTGGTACCAATCCATTCCACTAGGACGTGTGGGTACTTGGGAGGAGATGACAACTGAGTTTCTTACAAAGTTCTTCCCACCTTCCAAGACAACCGAGCTAAGAGGGAAGATCAATGCCTTCGTGATGAAGGACAAGGAGAGCCTATAGGTTTGGGGATGTTTGTTATGATGACGAGTAACTCGGCACCATTCACATAATCGGGTGTTTGTGTCTTGCCAAAGTCGGATTAACCGATAGTCCTAACGAGCCTTTGTATGTGTGCCCGGTGTGAGGCACCTCGGAAAAATCATGTGGTCCGCTAATCACCAAGGTTTCGGCTTATGTACACCAATGCCATTGTCTCAAAAATAAATGAAAGAAAAAGAAGAAAAAGAAAAGAAAGAAAGAAAAGAAAAATATGGAGAAAATATACACTTATGGTGGAGTTGAACAAAAATGAAGTTTTGGAGTTAGTTCCTTTTCCGAATTAGCATCACATGACCTAAAAATTCCCACCTTTGACACGTTTCTTGGCACTTTCCTAAGTCCTTAAGACCTCTATGCACATGTGTTTTGACTTAAGTGATTTAGATTTGATATCTTCATGATCATCTAGACATTCTCGATTTACTTTGCATATATGATTTCGCTAAGTGTGATTGTCTTTCCGTGTCTTTGTTATCTTGATACACATTTGCTCATCCTTTGCCATGAACATCACTATGAAGGTGATCTATAACTAGAAGCACAATTGCAAAAATATTTTCCGTTTTTTCGCATTCATAACTCATGTCATCTTGTAGCTTAGGTTTGAACCTTGCTTGGGGACAAGCAAGTGGCAAGTATGGGATATTTTGATGACATGATTTATGACGTTAGTTTAGGCATTCATTTAGATAGATTTTCCCCTTATTCATGCATGGTTTGGCATTAGTTGTGGCGTTTATGCTTAATCAAGTCTTATTTCTAGAAAAGACGTCTACACGAGCTTTTGTTGGTTTTGTAGGTATTTTGGGGAGCTTTTAGACTTAATCGATACATTCGAGGATCATTTCTCGTGGTGGCACACATCCGGACTCCCTAAGGAGCAAGCTAGAAGCAAAGAAGAACACAAAAGACCTTGTTGGTGCATGCCTTGCACCAACTCATGACTTGGTGATCCAAGGATGATTTTCTAATGAAAACCACGGCCTACCTAGCAATTCCACGCCCGTGGTTTTGGCCCGTGGTTTCTATCAGCACAACCATGACACTTGTCACGCGATTTCTTTGCTTGACCTTTGCTTTCCTTGGTTGAGTGTGGACTTGGAAAAGCTTGTAGGATGGCTTTTGGACTCTCTCTCATCATCCAGTGTGGGGGGAGACTTGAAATAACAACAAAAACACTCTCATTTGAGACAAGAAGAACATCATCAAAACTAAGATCTAGAGTTAGACTTTGAAGGATTTTTAGTGACTTTTGTTGAGAAGCTTATGGAAGCATTATAAGGAACGTTTTGGAGCTGTTTTTGAAGGGTTGTAAGTCTTGTTTAAAATCATATTCAGCTAAGATTACTTGCTTCTTTTCACTCTTATTTCACTTTCTTGCTATGGAAACCATGTATGCTTGCATGATGAGTTTGGATCTTAAAATGCATGTTATTGGCTAAGTAGTTATGATTTTAGGGTGATGGAATGATGGTTATGGCTTGGACTATGATAGAACAGACTTGAATGTACCCTTGGATGACTTGCATGCTCGAATCCTAACCCCCGACCATAATCACGGCATGTTCCTCCTATACCACGACCGTTGTTTCGTATGATCAGCCCGTGGTTTTGCTCTATTGTGCTTACATTGATAAATCCGTATGTTAGGATTTAGATTGTTGAAATCCTAGTGTTTGTTAAGCCTTATTTAGCTTAGGGTGACCTAATACTAGAAAACTAAATGAGGGAAGAGACTTACCCGGTAATTTCCCGATCTTAGATACCTAAGATGATGAACGCTAGGTAGTAGTGAGCCTCGCAAGCTGCTATTGGATTGAGTGTGCTAGGATTGTTGCTTAGGACTTGCCTTCCCGAGACTTACCCGGTAAGGAGAGGTTTTACCCCTAGATAGTAATCCGGTTTGTGTAGAATTTCCAACCTTAGGTTCCTAGAGACTTACCCAGTAATAGGACCTTAGGTGCGGGATTAGTGGACCTTGAGACCTACCCGGTGATTGATCTCATTAGAGAAACACCCTTTCCCTACATACTGTAGCTTGTCCAAGGTTTATTAGAAGCTTGAGTCCAATGCCATAACCGGAAATCCGAATCCCTAGAATCCGTTTCTATTTCTTTGATCACATATCTTGTTCTTGGGTTGTATGTTTGTGTTGTTTGATTGCTTTATAACCTTGCATGATTTTGATCTTGATTGATCACCATAAAAACCCAACCAAAAACATCATGATTTTCATTTACTTATTTCCTTCTCTTTTCTTGGACTAGATTTGTACTATCCATGATCACTTGTTTGATTTGATTTCACCTTAGTCTTCGTGTTCGACCACGGAGTACTATCCTTGCTACAAAACGACCTATACATTGTGGGTTCGCTAGGAGTTAGGAGAATATCTCGAGTTATAAATTGTAAGACTTTTGCATGGTACATTTCTAGCGTAACAAAAGCTCTACAGTTTATCTCACTCTAAGAAAGTAAACGAATGTAAGCTTAAGAGGAAGATAAACTTTTGATCGAACGAAGATGTATGATCGCTTGAAGACTTAGATTCTTTTCCGTGTAAGCTCATGTCTTTATTTTTTAATCGTCATCTTCATTTATAGTCTTCTATGGAGATCTTTTTAGCCGTTGTAACATTTCTCTTTCTCCATAAAAAACGCTTTTGGTTGAGGTGAAGTAGTTGTTGTAAGATCTTCTATCTTAAGCCCTAGATCTTCTCTCTTCAACCTCTTCTCTTGGATAGCCGTTGAAGATCATCATCGTATCTTCTTGTTCTGTCTCTTGACTATTTTCTTCTCATCTTCTTTTCCAGCCAAGATCTTCTCTTTTAGAAATGTCGTTGAAGATCCTCATTTGAGAGCCGAGATCTTCTTATTTGGAGGCCGTTGGAGATCTTTACTTGGAAGCTGCGATCTTCTCTTTTGGAGGCCGTTGGAGATCTTCAGTTTTTAACCAAGATCTTCTTTCCGTTGGAGATCTTCTCTCAATTAAATCTTCTAACTCCTTTGGTTGAGATCTTCCAAGATCTTCTTGTTTTGGTTGTTGTAGATGTGTCGTTATTAACGAAGCCCTTAGTTGAGTCCGTCCTTGTAATGTTTTTCATGGCCTAGCCGAGTTCTTCCCTTGTAATGTTTTTCAAGGCCAACATACATTTTAACAAACAAACCAAGACATGCAATCTAGAAATATAATCGATATTTGTTAGTTTATACAAACTGCATTTTTGTTAAGTCTTCCATCATCCATATAAAACAGTTTCATAATCAAGGTGGAGTTATCAACCTGCATTGTGATCAACTTCAGCTTGTCCACTTAGCCTTTGTAGATGATGTCATCTTAATTTATAGAGGAGATGTAAAGTCAGTTAGTGTTCTCATAGGATGTCTGAAGCAGCTTGGAGATATGTATGGGTTAAAGGTGAGCTTGACTAAATTATCAATGTACCTAGCTTCGATTCTAGATAATGAGGTAGAGGGGTTAATAGAGGCGATTGGGTTCTCCATGGGATCTTTTAGGTTCAGATGCCTTGGGATCCTAAAGGTGCCTCACATATTGCAAGCGGCTGATTATACACATTTGCTATACAAGATTGAAAGACATCTCTAAACATGGAACAAGAAGCATGTATCCTTTGTAGGTAGACGAGAACTAATAGCTTCAGTGTTCCAAGGGGTTGATAGCTTCTGACTCTCAGCTTTACCTATGTCTAGATTGGTGATCGACAAAGTGATCAAACTTTGTCTCCAATTCCTATGGAAACGACCTAGAGTGGCTTGGGACAAAGTTTGTAGACCAAAAGATAAAGAAAGACTCGGCCTTCTTAATCTACACACTTGGAATAGTTCATTTATGACCAAACACTATTAGCATGTACACGATAAACAGACTAGCTTATGGGTTAGGTGGATACATCAACGCTACTTGTAGGTGAAGGAACTCAAAGAGTAGATACCTAATCGAAGGGACTCCCCGTTAATCAAGACTATGATTATTAGTCGAGACACATTAGTGGAGAAAGTGAATAATGAAGAGAGTATTGATTAGATACTCAAGAGGTTGTGTCGAGGAGGCATGTTGAAGATCATGGATGTGTATAATGAGTTGAGGGAAAAAGGGGACCGAGTAACATGGCATCGGATAGTATGGGATGGACGAAATACTCCCATACATGCCTTTATCCTATGAATGTCAACTCTTGGAAGATTGTCTACACATGATCGAATAAAGTTCCTAGATGCCGATCTAGTGTGTCGGCTTTGTCAAAGGGAATATGAGACACATGAACACCTATTCTTCAAGTGCACATATTCACGACAAGTAAGGTGCCTTGTTCATGGAAAAGTTAGGGTACCTACCAATATTGCAACCCTTTTATTGGCTTTGAGATGGCTCCGTAAGAAAGCAACATGGAGAAATCATAATAGCAGTAAAATGATCTTTGCTTGTTCTGCGATAGTGTACTATATATGGTATGTTAGGAACAACATCATATTTGATAAGGTACGAGTGCCTGAAGTGATGGTTGTTCGACTCGTCATGACACATATATACAGGTTCATACATGCAACATTTCTAGGGAAAATTGGTATGAGCTTGTAAGCCCTACGTTGCTTTTTCAGGGTCTTTGGGTTCAATTGGTTTTGGAGCATATAGATTCAGTTGATCTAGGTTGCCTTTGTTGTTTAGCATACGCCACTTATAATTTGGTGGTTTGAACGTTTTTGTTGCCGATTTCTTGCACCCACTATGGGTGTTAAATAGGTTTTCTTTGTATACTTTTTCTCTATGAATTTACCAACGGCTTATGACATACGGAACACTATATGTAAATAAAAGCAGCCTTCAGCTAAGAAGAAGAATAACTTTTCAAACCATTCCACCATAACATCAATCATTGTTAAAGGAAAAGGATGAATAATAACTCTCCAAACCTCCCAAAGGATAACATGTTTCACTCAATCTTATGATAAGCTTGTCTAGGCGATTTTGATGACATGAATTATGTACCATCATATTCATGCATATTGTAGCACATCATCTCTATTTACCTTGCATTTAGAAGGGATTTTGCATACCTTTTATGTTCTATTCAATCAATTGTCGGAAATAGAGGTCTACACGAGATTTCGATGAATTGCAGGTAAATAGAGTTGAATTGGAAGCAAAAATGGAGCAAGAAGCATCTAAGGATGCTAAGGAAGCTAAAGGAATCTTGGGAGGATCACAAGGAGCTGAGGAATTACAAAGGAGAAGCATAGAAGACGAACCAAAGGAAGAACACTTTCTGTTGAAGAAAATCGTGCCAAAATATAGATAAATCGGACGATTTTCATACCCTGAAATCGAATGGTTTTGCACCTAAATCGACTGGGTCGATTTTCTTCACAAACCGGCCAAATGGAAAGACGATACAAAGCCCAATTATTTTGGGCTAGAGGAGAGTTTTGCAAAACGGCCCATCTACAAGAAAGTATAGAGGAGAACCCTAGGAACGAAAACGAGGACTTCGCACTGGAGGATTTTTACACGTTTGTGAGAAATCAACGATTCTTGGAGAGAGATTGAGGAGCTTTTGCCGGAAAGCCATTCTTGATCTTTGGTTGTGAGATTTCTTGATCCATTGCATTGTTTGTGGTTTGTGAACACAATATTGAGTTGTTTAAGAGATACATTGAGTAGATTTGACAATTGTTTACAGATTTGATAAGTTATTGAATTTTTCATTCAAGATTTGGTTTCTTTGCGATTTTCCACTCAAGAATTAATTTGATTTGATTTTGAAAATGGTTGGCTAAAACCATTGTGATTCTGGGGAGAATAGTTGATGATTAAGGCTTAGATGATGATAGACTGAACTCATTCAAACATTAGGACCCTGAGAGTTTAGATTTTAGTTTTGCGACAAACAGGAAAATCGGACTGTTCTTGAGGAAAATCGGCCGATTTTCTTATGAACAGGGCGATTTATTCTTCTGACGAACTTTAATTGAATTGATCTTTAATCAAAACTAATCCTTGCCTAAATCCCAATCTTGATTAACCTTTCTAACCTCTAATTGAATGTATGAAGGCACTTCAAACCTGTTTCTACATTTAATAGATTAAGATCGCAAGAATTTGGGTAATAAAGAGATTCAACATCCTTTATTAAGAAATTAAATGTGCTTCCTAATCTTTACTTTGGAGAGTCATATCCTGGAGTTTTAGATAGTTAGTTTGATCATAATTCTTATCTTTAGATCTTTCTATATTGCAGCCTCAACAACCCTTATAGAGAGAACCTATAGATTAGTCATATAGGTTTCGGAACTTCATCGTACGAATCCTACTTTTGAACGTTTAATCTTGGCAATATAAATTATGTCCTAAAGCTATAGAAGTGTCTTGAATCGAAAGCCTAAATCGGATACTTGAATCCTTGGAATCATTCCCCTCTTATTTGATCACAAAAGCTTTTTGCACTTTTCGCTAGATAATTGAAATTGGAATTATTCTCACCAAATCCCTGAGTTCGACTCTGGAATTCTTACCTTTCTACAGCCGATCCGTACACTGCGGGTTCGCTTTGCTTTTGAGTTCTAGATATAATTTTAAGACTTTGACGCACACCCTTTTGAGTAAACAAGTTTTTGGCGCCGTTGCCGGGGATTTGGTCTAGATTGAATCCGGTTTTCGGTTGTCTAGCTTGAGAGCTCTTGCTCTTGTGATTTGATTTGTCTACTTGAGTGATTTTGCAGGTTCTTTAGGTATATGCGAAAGACTAGATCCACTAAAGATCTAATTCCTTTCGACCCCGAATTAGAAAGAACTTTGAGGAGAAAGTTGAAGGAGAAGAAAATGGCTGAAAATGATGAGAGAAACTACAAAGCTGAACTGAACGAAGCTCAACGCCAACTCCAGTTGAGTGAGAAAGCTCGAAAGGAAGCTGAAATAAGTCATCAATTTCAGATTGATGAACTGAGAGCTATGATGTTGGACATGAAGTTGGAGTTGAACGACTCCAAGAAGAATAAGAAAGTCAAGACACCAACTAAATCCATTCGAAATGACTCATCTGATGATGAAGAGATTGATCCGGACATGCCGGAACTTGAAGAGATCGATCCATCACTTCATCCTACCCGAAAAACTCCAACACCTAAGGTCGTCCCTCGCATTACGACTAGGAACGTTAGAGCTGTCAATAACGAAGATAGACCCCGAACTTTGGGGCAACGGATGGATCCAATTCAACAACCATGCCGTCTAGGTGTGGATTTCGGAGCTGAAGACATCCAAGAGTTTAGCTTCTCACCACAAGTCATCACTATGGTTCGCCAAAGTCAATATGGCGGAGCAAGTACTGAATCTCCACATCAACACTTGTAGAATTTTGAGATTCTCATGGAGACTATGAAGCCAAAGAAGGCTACTACAAGCAACTACAAGATCAAACCGTTCTTCTTTTCTTTGAAGGACAAGGCTCTAGCTTGGTACCAAACACTTCCGGCTGCGAAGTTAGCTACATGGGAGGAATTGTCTTCGGAATTCCTCACCAAGTTCTTTCCGCCATCCAAAACGGCGGAATTGAGAGGTAAAATAAATGCTTTTTCTATGAAACCTAACGAAAGCTTATTTCAATCTTGGGAAAGGTTTCAAGATCTCTTGTTGGATTGCCCACATCATGGCATTTCCAAGCTGGAATTATTGGAGATCTACTACAAAGGGTTGGATGTGGAGACGCAATTCAACCTCCAATCTCTATCTTGCGGTACATTCATGGATATGAGAGAGGATGATGCTTGGGACTTCATTGAGAAGCAAGCCCAAGTGATTGAGAAGTATTCCCATCGGAAGGTGGAATCAAATAACCGGAATCAAGGCGATCCGGGAGCCAAGTTGAATCAAGCGGCTCAAACACAAATATTTTCTCTTAAAGATGACATCAAAGAATTGAGGGAAGTGCTCAAAACAAGTCTTCAAAAGACTAAAGAGCAAGAAGCCAATTACATGGGGCGGGACAACAATCAAAGGAATGATAACAGGAATTCCAATTGGAATAACAACCGAAATTCCAATTGGGGTAACAACAACAACAGGAACTCGAACAACAACAATTGGAGGTCAAATCAGCAAAATTCAGGTAATCCTTACTCTCATGCTGAAAAGGATCTAACACCTCCATCTTCTTCTACTCCTTTAACAAGCCAGGGACAATCAAGCGGATCAAGTAAACCCGATCCTATGCTAGAGACGATCCTAGGCAAGCTACAAGGATTGGAGAGTTACATAACTTCGGTTGACAAAGCTCACAAAGCTCTAGAAAACCAAGTATTCAACAAAGCCGGAGAAGTTCCAAGAGACCAAGGGAAACTTCCCGGGAAGACGGAAGATAACCCAAAAGGAAGGGTTATGGCAATAACTACTAGGAGCGGCAAGACAACCACCGATCCTCAACCTAAAGTAGTTGATACTGCCACAAAAGAAGGAGAGGCAAAAGAGAAGGAAGAAGTCTATGTTCCTCCTCCCGCTTATAAACCACCTCTACCTTTTCCTCAATCTAGAGCGCGAGCACGCCTAGATAAACATTTCGGTAAGTTTGTTGAACTTATAAGTAAGCTCCATATTAACATACCTTTTATGGATGCGATTTTAGGTATGCCGGCTTACGGGAAATTCCTCAAGGAGATCCTCTCTAACAAGAGGAAGTTGGAAGATATAGGAGAAGTCAAGATGAGTATGGAGTCATCCGAACTCATCAAGACTATGACGGAGAACATGCCACCCAAGCTCCGCGATCCAGGATCCTTTTGCATACCCATCACTTTGGGAGAAGCCACCTATGATGCTCTTTGTGACCTTGGAGCGAGTGTGAGTATCATACCTCTCGCTCTATGCAAGGCGGTTGGTCTAGGAGAGCCTAGACCGGTGAAGATCACACTCTACATGGCTGATCGTTCTACAACTAAGCCGGTGGGAATATTAGAAGACATTCTAGTAAAGCTAGGTATGTTTTACATCCCTATAGATTTTGTCGTTCTTGACATACCTGCAGATTACCCGGTTCCCATCATCCTTGGGAGACCATTCCTCGCCACATCAGGATGCATGGTAGATTGCAAGAACGGCCAGCTATCATTCCATATTGGCGAGGAAAAGATAGAATTCATACTATCTTCCTTGATAAAGGAGCCAGCCTTGAAAGACAACGTTTTTGAAATTGTTGAAGAAGAAGAGTCTAGAGAGGTAGTGAGTTCGATCTTGATGAAAGACTCTCTCCAAAAGGTTCTTAGTATGAGCATCATGGACGAAGGAGTGGAACACGATTGCAATGAAGATGTGAGAGCATTAAATGTTCTGGAAGAAGAACAAGGAGTAAAGATTGGAGAATTAGAATTGACTCCGGAAACAGTGAAGAAAATCGACCTGCCAGAAATAAATCGTCCGATTTATGAAGATGCAGTCCGATTTTTCTCGACAGAAACAAAGATCGACCTGACAACAATAAATCGTCCGATTCATGAAGAGGTAACCCGATTTTTTCCGACGGAAAGAAAAATCGTGCAGCAGATCGACCGATTTATTTCAGAGGAGGTCGATTTGATGAGTAATTCTCTGGATTCTCCAAACTTCATCGCAGCCGCTTCCGAATCTAATGATGACGTACCCCCACCTGTAGAGACCTCTTCCACAACATCCGAAAGTCACGATTCATCACCAACCAAGGTACCTCCATCACTAGAATTGAAGCAACTTCCCACGCATTTAAGGTACGCATTCCTTGGCACTAACTCCACATATCCGGTTATAGTCAATGCAAACTTGAATGATGATGAATTAGAGAAACTCATGCATGTTCTGAAGCAACATAGGAGAGCACTAGGTTACACCATCGATGATTTAGTAGGAATAAAGCCTTCTCTATGTATGCACCAAATACTAATGGAAGAGGATTACAAACCTTCACGCCAACCTCAAAGACGGTTAAACCCGGCAATGAAAGAGGTCGTGAAGAAAGAAATCCTTAAGCTACTTGATGCAGGTATCATCTTCCCTATTTCTGATAGCAAATGGGTGAGTCCAGTACAAGTAGTACCCAAGAAAGGAGGCATTACCGTTGTTGCCAACAAAAACAACGAACTCATCCCTACACGAACGGTTACAGGGTGGCGAATGTGCATCGACTACCACAAACTGAACGTGGCCACAAGGAAGGACCACTTCCCCCTTCCTTTCATCGATCAAATGTTGGAAAGGTTAGCCCAACATGCTTACTTTTGTTATTTAGATGGATATAGCGGTTTCTTTCAGATACCAATTCATCCGGATGATCAAGAGAAGACAACCTTTACGTGCCCATGGGGTACGTTCGCTTATAGAAGAATGTCATTCGGTTTATGCAACGCTCCAGCCACCTTCCAAAGGTGCATGATGGCAATCTTCTCCGAATATGTAGAGAATATCATGGAAGTCTTCATGGACGACTTTTCGGTATATGGTTCTTCCTTTGATAACTGTCTCTATAACCTTTCACTAGTTCTTAAGAGATGTGAGGACACTAACTTAGTCTTAAACTGGGAAAAGTGTCATTTCATGGTCACCGAAGGAATTATGTTAGGTCACTTAGTGTCAAAAAGAGGAATAGAGGTGGATCGATCGAAGATAGAAACCATTGAGAAGTTACCTCCCCCTTCATCAGTAAAAGGAATTAGAAGCTTCTTAGGACATGCAGGCTTCTATAGGAGATTCATAAAAGATTTTTCTAAGATTTCAAAACCTTTGACTAATCTTTTGATGAAAGATGCGACTTTCGAATTCTCGAAAGATTGTTTAGATGCTTTTTGCAGGATCAAAGAAGCTTTGATTTCAGCACCAATCATTCAACCACCCGATTGGACTCTTCCTTTCGAGATCATGTGCGACGCAAGCGATGTCGCTATAGGAGCTGTTCTTGGACAGAAGAAAGATGGCCACACTCACGCCATCTACTACGCTAGCAAAACGCTAGATGAGGCTCAATACAACTACGCAACCACGGAAAAGGAACTTTTAGCCGTAGTATATGCACTTGAGAAATTTCGTTCCTATCTTGTAGGTGCGAAAGTGATAGTCTATACGGACCACTCCGCAATCCGATACTTATTCACGAAGAAGGATGCGAAGCCAAGGCTTCTAAGATGGATCTTACTCTTGCAAGAGTTCGATTTAGAGATCCGTGATAAGAAAGGATCGGAGAACTCCGTCGCCGATCACCTTAGTCGTCTTCCACAACTCACCGGCGAGTCGGATGGACTTCCGATAGACGACTCCTTCCCTGACGAGCAGCTGCACGAGATTGAAGAGTGTCTTCAACACATATCGCAAGGTAATGATCCATGGTTTGCTGACATTGTAAATTACCTTGTTTGTCAGGAGATTCCACCCGGACTTTCATATGCTCAAAAGAAGAAATTCTTTAGAGACGTCCGGTAATTCTATTGGAACGAACCTCTTCTATTCAAAAGAGGTCCAGATGGCATCTACAGGAGATGTATTCCCGAAGATGAGATAGATAGCGTCATCCGACACTGCCATTCTCTACCATGTGGCGGACATGCTAGTTCCCACAAGACTTGTGCTAAGGTACTTCGCTCCGGCTTTTATTGGCCTACACTTTTCAAAGATGTGCAAAAGTTTGTTGTTTCTTGTGATGCTTGTCAAAGGACAGGTAATATATCCAAGAGGAATGAGATGCCTCTCAACAACATACAAGAAGTAGAGATCTTTGATGTATGGGGCATCGACTTTATGGGACCTTTCCCATCTTCATGCGGCAACCAGTATATACTTCTTGCCGTAGACTATGTCTCAAGGTGGGTGGAGGCAATCGCTTCTCCCACTAATGATGCAATGGTGGTGGTGAAATTCCTCAACAAAACGATCTTCCCAAGGTTCAGAACTCCCCGAACCATCATTAGTGACGGAGGAACGCATTTCACAGCCCGTCGATTTGAGACTCTATTGGCTAAGTATGGGGTGACCCATAAGATAACTACACCTTACCACCCGCAAACCAGCGGACAAGCGAGATATCCAATAGAGAGATTAAAGGGATTTTAGAGAAAACCGTCTCTAAAACGAGGAAAGATTGGTCAATGAAGCTTGACGATGCACTATGGGCATACAGGACAGCCTTCAAGACACCAATAGGTACGACTCCCTATAATCTTGTTTATGGTAAATCATGTCATCTTCCTGTAAAACTAGAGCACAAAGCTTATTGGGCTATCAAGTGGCTCAACTTCAACATGAAAGAAGCCGGAGAAAAGCGGCTCTTAGACATCAACGAGCTGGATGAGATCCGGCTAAATGCGTACGAAAACGCAAGGGTTTACAAGGAACGGACAAAGCGCTGGCATGATAAGCACATCATCCCAAAAGACTTGAAGGAGGGAGACCAAGTCCTCCTATTCAACTCAAGGCTACGCCTATTTCCAGGTAAGCTCAAATCCCGTTGGACAGGACCTTTTGTAATTAAAAGAATTTTCCCCCATGGTGCAGTTGAAGTATGGGGTGAACAAAGCGGAAGTTTTAAGGTTAATGGCCAACGGTTGAAGAAATACACACCGGAAGCTCAAGTCGAGGAGATAGCTCCTATCCTCCTCCATTGAACACAACATCATACACCGTCCAGCTAAAGACGATAAATAAAGCGCTTCTTGGGTGGCAACCCAATGATAGTATAGTTTTCCCTTCTTTCCCTCACTTAGTTAGAATAGATTAATCGCTTTGTTTCTTCGTTTTTATCTTTTATATGTTCCTCGATGCACTCTTGGTTTGTCGTGTCATTAATCGCAGGAAACTAGGTTCAAATTTGAGAGATTCAGGGAGAATGGAGCACAATTGAGTTATATCATCAAGATCCAAGAAAACAAGGGAGAAAATCGACCTACCATAAGAAGATCGTCTGATTCAGTAACAGAGCAAGGCGATTTTTTACAACAGAAACATAAATCGACCTAGAGATCGACCTGTCAAAATAAATCGTCCGATTTTTTCGACAGAAAGAAAAATCGCCCCGACAAATAAATCGACTTGAAAAATCGGCCGATTTTCTTCAGAAATCGTCGACCCTATATAAAGACTTCACACTCGATCTTCTTCATTCCAAAATCCCCAACTCTCGATTTCCCTCTCTCAAAGAAGCCGAAAATCGCCACACCCCTCAAATCCTCATTCCTTAACCATTTCCAGTTATTCTTGGCTCCAAACTGAAGCAATTTCAACAAGGAACAAGGATCTAACAACAACACGCACGGCAATCTACTCCTCCATAAGGAATTCAGGTTTTTCTTTCCAAAACCTAAGTTTCTCATTCGAATTTGAAGTTTGCTTAGGAGTGTTAGGTTGTTGGAATTGATAGAGGAATTTGCTTAGAAATCATTGTAGAGAACTGTGTGTGGTGATAGATTGAACAGAACTTTACAGAGTTGAGAGAATCATTGAAATCGAGATAAAAATCGACCCAGCCCAGATAAATCGGCCGATTTTTGTGAAGAACATGTCGATTTTTAGGACTTAGAATGGATCTCGTAAAGAGGATAACTAGAAACACGGGGAAGAAGAAGGGATCTTCTTCCAAAGCCCCTGCCCCACCTCCACCACCACCTACCAACATCCCTAAGCTCCCCCCTCCCCTATCCAAACACAAGAAACGCTATGAACGCATTGTAGATCGTCCATTCACCCCTCCTCGTTACATAGTGCTTGATGACCTTGATTCATTATATGTGCGAGAGGATGTTGATATGATGCTAGACAGAGCTGGGTTGAGACAGTTTGCTACGATTAGGGAGGATGCATATAGAGAGATCACCCTAGAATTCCTTAGCACGTTTGAGCACGACCCTAGGGAAAGGATGGTTACCTTCCGCCTCATGAGCCAAGACCATACTATGTCCATAGACACTTTTGGCGATTTGTTTGGTTTCTCCTATTCCGATGCAGGCACGTTTGCTAGAGGTCTTAGTGCTAGTGATTTTTGGGAGGCTATTTCCGTAGGTGAGTACGGAGGGGATAAGTGGAGACCCGGAAACTCCAAGGAGACAAGTATGTACAACCTTTCCTTTAAGGTAGTGCATAGGATACTTAGCGAGAGTTTATTTGCCCGGACGGAGACTCCGCAGAAGCTCAAGGCTGATGAGCTTTTTATCCTCTATTGCATGACATCCACCACCACACCCGACATCTCCACCATGCTTGCTGACTATCTAGGAAAGATAGCCAACAAAGCCAAGGGTGACATATGTGCAGGAGGTTTAGTCACTCATGTGGCTAGGACTCTAGGTTATGACTTCTCGGGATGCACTCTAGCTGAGAGTGCCCTTCCTTTAGGCTCACAGAGATTGGTGGTTCGACAGGTCTTGATTACTCGAGGGAGAGGAACTCTTCATGTGCCGATGCCATGGCACAGGGATCCGAAGAAGAAGCCATCCAAGATCATATGGAAATCCGAATACACCATTCGGAATAAGAGAAACTGGAAGGAGACCTTTGAGACGATGCTTGAGGAGTTATCACCTCCTACTTACTATGATGATGATGCAGGTGATTCAGACGAGGAGGATGAAGATGGAGGACAGGAGACCATGCTCGAGTTTGAGAGTGATACTCATAGCGGGCATGCTACGGATGCCATGGACACTGACACTCATAGAGCAGGGCCGAGCAGGACTAGTAGGCAGGATGAGGAGACGGAGGATGACATGCAGCCACCTCGACACTCTTATGCACATGCTCCAGGCCCTAGACGAGGACGCCGAGCTCCACGCCACTTCAGGGAGTTAGTCACTAGCTTCCAGAGCCTCAGCACCGACTACCACACCCTCCACACCGATTACGAGACCCTGAACACCCAGTTCAGGAACTATAGAGAGGAGACGGACGCTAGGCATTCATCCTATGATGGCCAGATGAGGGACATGTACTACCACAAGTTCGGCCACTTCTACGACCCCTCCGCACCGATGTATCCATATCCACCACCTCCACCACCGACAGAGGATTGAGCGTCTACATCTTTTACATTGTAAGTATTTTTCTCCTTCTTGTGCTTAATTTTCGCATTGGGGACAATGTGGATGTTAAGTATGGGGTGGGGGTACTTACAATACCTTATGTTTCATTCTAGCACTCTATGTACTTTCCACTACTCTTGACATATTGGCTTGTAATAACTCTTGCACTACCGCTTTCTATTATGACACTTGCATTTGCATGAACTTTTTCAAAGCCTATGAATTTTCAAGAATTTTAAGTGCTTCTTATATGGAAATGACCTCTATGATGAAAATTGTGTATATGGATAGGTAAAAAGATGCTTAGTTGTGTTGAGATCTTGATTATAGCATGAACGAAATTGCTTTTGTTACTTGAATACATGAATAAGTTATATGACTTAGTTGTTTTGATGAGAAAATGAAATAATAGTCGAAGCTATATTGCAAGTTCTTTTACGTCATTTAAGGATGACTAAGGCAATTCACCTCTTTTCTTTTCTCATATCTTGATCATGCTAGCTCCTCAATGAAATATGTAACCCTCCCCTTACCATCCGGGAATTAGGATAGGTGATTGAAAAAGGCATGTTTGATGTGGGAGGGCCAAGAAAAATGTATTGAAAAAGTGCAAAATTTCATAAGTTTGGGGACGTTGAACATGAGGATGAGTAACTCGGCACCATTCACATAGCCGTGTGTTTGTGTCTTGCCAAAGTCCGATTGAACGACAAGTCCTAACGGGATATGGTATGTGCATCAAGGGTTTGAGGCATCTCGAAATTGAGAAACGCCAATCTCCTAGGCTTCGGTTTTTGTGCATCGCTGTCCATACTCTCAAAAAGTAAAGTATAATGAAAGCAAAGCTTTCTACATGCGAAGCATGTGCGGTGAAGAAAATTCTTGAAGGTGTTATGTGTTCCTCTTTCCCGGATTAGCACCACAATAGCCAAAAAGAGTTCCTTCCCTTAATACGTTTCTTGAACTTTTCCTTTGAATTGAAGACCTTGAGACTTTTATGCATATGTTTAAGACTTAATGGCCTAGATTTGTTTGATTTTGATTATCTGTACACCTTTATCATGTTCTTTATTTATGCTTTCAAGAAAGAAAAGGGAGTTTGTTCATCTTATAGTCATTTTTGATATATGCTTTGCCCCTTTTATGCCTTGAAATATCACTTTGAGGGTGATCCAATAAGAAGAAGCACTACCAAAAGAAAAATTTTGAGTTTTCATACATACATAACCCATGACATCTTATATTCTAAATTTGAGTCTTGCTTAGGGACAAGCAAGGGGCAAGTATGGGGTATTTTGATGACATGAATTATGTACCATCATATTCATGCATATTGTAGCACATCATCTCTATTTACCTTGCATTTAGAAGGGATTTTGCATACCTTTTATGTTCTATTCAATCAATTGTCGGAAATAGAGGTCTACACGAGATTTCGATGAATTGCAGGTAAATAGAGTTGAATTGGAAGCAAAAATGGAGCAAGAAGCATCTAAGGATGCTAAGGAAGCTAAAGGAATCTTGGGAGGATCACAAGGAGCTGAGGAATTACAAAGGAGAAGCATAGAAGACGAACCAAAGGAAGAACACTTTCTGTTGAAGAAAATCGTGCCAAAATATAGATAAATCGGACGATTTTCATACCCTGAAATCGAATGGTTTTGCACCTAAATCGACTGGGTCGATTTTCTTCACAAACCGGCCAAATGGAAAGACGATACAAAGCCCAATTATTTTGGGCTAGAGGAGAGTTTTGCAAAACGGCCCATCTACAAGAAAGTATAGAGGAGAACCCTAGGAACGAAAACGAGGACTTCGCACTGGAGGATTTTTACACGTTTGTGAGAAATCAACGATTCTTGGAGAGAGATTGAGGAGCTTTTGCCGGAAAGCCATTCTTGATCTTTGGTTGTGAGATTTCTTGATCCATTGCATTGTTTGTGGTTTGTGAACACAATATTGAGTTGTTTAAGAGATACATTGAGTAGATTTGACAATTGTTTACAGATTTGATAAGTTATTGAATTTTTCATTCAAGATTTGGTTTCTTTGCGATTTTCCACTCAAGAATTAATTTGATTTGATTTTGAAAATGGTTGGCTAAAACCATTGTGATTCTGGGGAGAATAGTTGATGATTAAGGCTTAGATGATGATAGACTGAACTCATTCAAACATTAGGACCCTGAGAGTTTAGATTTTAGTTTTGCGACAAACAGGAAAATCGGACTGTTCTTGAGGAAAATCGGCCGATTTTCTTATGAACAGGGCGATTTATTCTTCTGACGAACTTTAATTGAATTGATCTTTAATCAAAACTAATCCTTGCCTAAATCCCAATCTTGATTAACCTTTCTAACCTCTAATTGAATGTATGAAGGCACTTCAAACCTGTTTCTACATTTAATAGATTAAGATCGCAAGAATTTGGGTAATAAAGAGATTCAACATCCTTTATTAAGAAATTAAATGTGCTTCCTAATCTTTACTTTGGAGAGTCATATCCTGGAGTTTTAGATAGTTAGTTTGATCATAATTCTTATCTTTAGATCTTTCTATATTGCAGCCTCAACAACCCTTATAGAGAGAACCTATAGATTAGTCATATAGGTTTCGGAACTTCATCGTACGAATCCTACTTTTGAACGTTTAATCTTGGCAATATAAATTTTGTCCTAAAGCTATAGAAGTGTCTTGAATCGAAAGCCTAAATCGGATACTTGAATCCTTGGAATCATTCCCCTCTTATTTGATCACAAAAGCTTTTTGCACTTTTCGCTAGATAATTGAAATTGGAATTATTCTCACCAAATCCCTGAGTTCGACTCTGGAATTCTTACCTTTCTACAGCCGATCCGTACACTGCGAGTTCGCTTTGCTTTTGAGTTCTAGATATAAATTTAAGACTTTGACGCACACCCTTTTGAGCGAACAGTTCTTAATCTTTACCACCTATCAAATGAAACTAAAATACAAGATGTGAATCATGAGATCTTTTCATAGGGTTAAATGGGGTAATGTGACAAAGGAAAAACAACGTTTGGTAGGGAAATATTTGGTAATGTAGTGCAATAAAAATATTTAGGGTACCGAATATGAGCAAACTCAAAACCACTTCAATGGAACAAGACACCAACCAAAGGCAAAAACTTACATAAACTGTGCATTATTCCATGAGCTCATAAAACACGACTTTTAGGCCCTTTAAAACCACTCTTTAGGGATAAACACTATAAAACTTCACTTCCGGCCCAATGCTTACTTATTTGCAGCAGCAATGATGAAGAGAACTTTTTAGTTTCTTTCACCAACCAAGAAAGGATCTTCAATAGCATAATACTTTCCAAACTCACATATTAACTCTTACAAATATTCACACTTCTTCGGGGGAATACCCCATACTTGATATCTTCATTCATTGCTTCCATCACAGCCCTAGATAAGGTCAAATGAGGATATATCACAATTGTGAGACATTTTTTGAGGGGCACCAAAGACTAGAGATAAATGCAAGAAATGGCTAAGTTGCATAGTGGTTTGTAGCAATGATAGATGACATGAAGTCACTTCAAAGGAATCAGACTTGAGAGTTAGTCATATTGCCTAGAGAGAGAAAAATTATTATTTGCAAGAAGGAAGGGATGTTGCATGTTGAAGAGGTCAAGTATAAGACTCAAGTTGTTAAAAGAGGTTTTCACGAGAGAAAGGGAGTGGCTAAAAATGAGGTTTCTCGCCGGTAGTCAAACATAACTCAATCGGGGTGTTACTAGGAATAGTGTCATATCATGATCTAAAACTCGAACAACTTGATCTAAAGATAACTTTCTACATGGAGAGTTTGAGGAATAAATATACATGACCCATCAGTTGGTTTTCAAGTTCAAGGGAAAGAAAAGTATGTTTGTAAGTTGAAGAAGTCTTAATATGACTTAAGTAGTCTCCGAGGCAATTGTACAAGAGATTTGGCAACTATATGACAAAGATTTATCACAATAGGAGTGCTTATGATTGTTGGGTGTAATGCAACAAGTTGAAGGATGATTCCCTCATCTATGTGATCTTGTACGTAGATGATATGTTAATAGTTGCAAATAACGTCTCCTAAGTGTTGAGTTTGAGAGGAAAGATTTGTGAACAACTTGTAAATTTCTAGGGATGAAGATGCTTGTTCGCTCCAAATGGTGTGTGCAAGCTTTAAATTTATAACCCTAGATGTATGCCTAAAACAAGGATGCGAACCCGCAGTGTACGGGTCAATTATAGTAAAAGCAAGAATTCCGGGGTGTCGATCTCAAGGATTTAGGTGAAACAAAGCAAGTATAGGTTGTCAATATTGCAAATAACCACAAAAGCAATCAAAGATGATAATATAGTCAATTAAGGAAATATGCAAATTCTAGGGATTAAAACATCCAGTTGTGGTTCCAACTCAAGATCTCAAGATAAGCGGACAAAGCTGAGATTTTGCAAAGGGAAGGTGTTACTAAAGTGGAATAGATCACCGGGTAAGTCTCACTACTCACTAACCCAAACCAAAAGAACCTATCACCGGGTAAGTCTCAAGGTACTAAGGAGATGAATTATAATCTCAAACCAACACACCAACTAATAGAATAAAATCAACCTTTACCGGGTAAGTCTCAGGCTAACTCAAAAAGATGGAATGAAGGCACACTCAAACCCCAATAATGGATAAACCTGTATTACCTACACTTATGATCTTGGGTAAACAAACAAAGGAATCACCGGGTAAGTCTCATCCTAAGCTTGCATTGAACCAGGAAAGGTGTAATAAGAATATGATTTGGCAAACTCTAACACTTAACTCTCAGTTTCGGATCAGAAAGGTCACCTCGGTCAGACGAATTCCACCCCGGCCGAGATGTTCATCGACTGAACGAGATGTTCTAAGGTTAAGGATAAAGACTCGAGCTTTCAGGGTCCTACTGGATTTAAGATTATTCTATCATTGTTTTTCCCACAACCTTCAGCCAATCACCCTAGAATCGCACAAAGAAATTAGCCACTCATCATCATGAAAGCAATAATCAAATATACGGGAAGGGAATGAATATTTGAACACAAAAACCTTAAGAACAAGGCTTCAATAACTGAATCAAATATCAAACAAACAAGCGTTCCTTGGATTACAAATCCAACAAGACAATAAACAAGAAGGGAATCTAAGAAAGTCTTACAAAACCCTTCACAAAAGCTATAACAAGCTATCAATCCTTCCTAGATTGATCTTCAATCTTCCTTCCTTCAAAACCCTGGAGAAAATCCCTTAATTGTTGGATGCTATCAGCCCTCTAAGCATGTATAAGCATGTATAAGCATGGTTGAACTTGTGAAAAATTCAACCCTTTATATAGGAAAACTATCCTCCAAAGATAAAATATCTTGAAAAGATATTTTCCTAATAAAATATATCTTAATCTCTAAAATAGATCTCCAAAATATATAATCTTCCTTCCAGAAATCCAGCCCAAAAATAGAAGATTTCTCCTTCCAAAAATAATAGATCTCAGTCAAGAATAAACGATCTCGCCGCGTCAGGGTATTTGCCTCGGTCAAGACGCTCCTCAAGATCACCTCGGTCGAGACGGTACTGTAGCTGACCGAGGTGACTCTAAACTGAATGTGAAATTTCTCAAATCTGGTCCAAAGTGAATCTTTAATCTAATTCCATGCTTTCCGGATCTTCCTTAAGCTCCTGAATGTAGCTCCAATGACTCCTTAGCTCCTTTAGCTCCATTTTGATGCAAAATGTGCCATTTTACCTACGATTACAACGAAACTTGGTGTAGACCTCGATTCCCGCAAAGGTAGATGAAACGACAATATAATCACATAATATACATTCAAACATGCAGAGATAATATAATATTTATTTAATTAAAGACAACAATTTGAATTATTTTTTACTGACGAAGGAACGATGATGGTGATTAAGGTAGGGCTTCTTAGGAGTTCTTATTGTTATGCATCCAGACCTTAAGCACCTGACGGTCGATGTGCAACTCCTAGCATAAGCGATGCACTTCCGACTCGTAATGCTTTTGAATCCTCCACCCCACTCTCTCTGCAAAAGCCCGCATTCTCTCCTTTTGCTCCTGGGTAAACTTGTTGCGGAAGCGCTTCTTGCTACTGCTAGGGTGCATCCAAATTTCGAACACATGATTTCTCCGAATTGAACAATCTATATGCTTCTTTTATTATGCACGCAAACTCTCCGACAAAATGCCTCATAGAAAAATAGTCTGTAATATTTACACGAACAATGACATAGAAAAGTATGAACACCGATAAATAAAACATGAACAATGACGTATAAAAGTATGAACGCTGATGACTTTTCTATAAGTTTTACACACGCATAACATATTGTGATCATCTTTTAACGTTTTGTGATGAGTTATTTTGTGTGTGTGGTTGTATATTGTAAATGAACATCTATGTATTATAAAATGAACACAAAAAAATAAATGAACATGACACTTTGATGAATAAAAATACTATGAACACCGATGTATAAAAACATGAACAATGACGTATAAAAGTAGGATGAGTTGGTTAAGTAGGTAGTTTACGTATCTTTGTGTATAAAGTAGGTATCTTTTGTTTTCTATTAACAAAGTAGGCATCCTAATTTACGTAGAAAAAAATCAAATAGAAAATAATAAATGATATTACCATATAAGTGAACCTTCTCTCTCCTATAATAAATAACTAATTTTCCTAATTAAATAAGAAAAGAGATATTAACAACTCCTAAAATATCTCCTTAATTTATTACGGCCATTTAACAATATCCATTTTTTATAATTTTATTATCCATTGTTGTGCGTAAAAGAAGTCGGATCTTCAGTTCGAGAGCATCAATGGAGGGTTGTCGATGAAGATAAGTCCTACATAACTCAGCAAAATTATGTAGTAAATGTGTATTCTATGTGGTTCCGTTATTAATACATATTTTTGTGTCTTTTTTACATAATTGTTACAATTATGTAGTAAACGTGTATTCCTTGTGGATGACATACCTCGGAGTGTAGAATATGTATGCCAAATGCATTTTATGTAGCTGATATTTGTGTTTTATGTGTTAACATTGTGTAATTGAAATTGTGTACGGATATTGTGTAATTGAAATTATGTATTAAAATTGTGTATTAATATTGTGTGTCATCAAAAGAATACACGAAGTTTGATTAGTATATCTGGTATAAGGGCGGGGGTGGGGCATCTTGTCCAGAGTTCGAATCCTAACTTTGACATAATCTTTTACTTATTATAATTAAGAAGAAAATAAGGATATTTAGTTACCCGATTTAACAAAATTTAATTGATTATTAATAGGAGAGAGAAAAATCTTTAAATTTTCATATTTTTTATTCTCTTTTACTTGATTATCCTAGTCAATAATCTTTATTTATAATTGGTGAAATTAGGGTGCCTACTTTGTATACAAGATACAAAAGGTACCTTATTTCACTAATATTCTCATAAACGTATGAACATTGATGCCTATGTTTGAACGTAAGAGTATTTTCCCAAATTTTAAGCCAATTTACAAAAATGTCATTAATGATGAGCATGTGAGAGTCCTTGATTTAAAATTCATCCAATAACTCACAACTCTCCTAATTTCTATCTACAAGCTCTCTCTTTATTTGAACTAATATATATACAGGCCCGTCCAACAAGGAGTGCCATTAGGCCCTACGGCACAGTGCCTCCAGTTTTTTTGGGCCCATAATATTTATTTTTAGTTGGTTTATGAAACAAAAGAGTGTTTGTCATAGTGGTTAAACCCCAATATTAAGTGTGGAAATGGTCAAGATTTCAAATCTCCTTTCCCCTTGTTCTTTTATTTATTTTATTTTCCCATTTTATAATATATTTTTTTAACTCCTCTTTTGTTTAAATTTTTTCTCCAAAAATATATTAAAGTTAAGAACAATCTTATTTTACTTCTTGTATTGTTAATACATTAAGTGATTAAATTATTAATTAACAAATATATTTTACTTTTTATTGTGTCATTCTTTTATGTATTTTTATTAAAAAGTATGTTTAGTTTGTTTTCCTTTTTTTTCTAATAAAATATACATTTAAATTAATAACAAATAAAACGTTGACATATGGCCTCCGAAACTCATTGGACGGCCTTGTGTGTCTATATATATATACTAAAGTAGTGTGCGGATTGCTGACGGACACACTATGAATTCAGTATTTAAGTTAAGTAATCATATATTACTAAATTACCACTCCTCTAAAATTATTTGTTTTTAAGCCTATTTTTTTAACTAACAATATCGACTAAAACCAAAACTTTTTGTGATTTACAATTTATAATTTTTACATTTAAAATTATATATTTTCAAGGGCTCATATAAAATTATTTATTTTTAAGTCGATATGTTTGTCAGGTTATTTTAGGTGCATTGTCTATTTATTTCATTAGCAACAATAATTATATTCGTATGATACAGTGATTATTTTTCAAAACCATTTTTTTTTTTTGAAATATTTATGTAACTTGATTAGTAACGGGACGGGATTGTTATATATTGTGTTCGGGACGAGTCTAGCGGGATGAAGAAGTTAAAGTTTGTCCCCTCTATAATATATATTAACGGGACGGGGTTGCTATTTTTATGAAATTCTGTCGGGATTGGGAAGGGATCGGAATGGAGACAAAATCGTTATTTTTTTCCACTTATATTTATATGTATTAAAAATACCCGTACACGGAACGGGTTCTAAACTAGTAAAATCTCTAGAGTGGATGTAAGCATAAACATGAATCACCATACAGAAAGCTCCAAACACTTGTTCTTTCAGTGTCCATACATGGAAAAACAATAGATAATCCAAAATTTCATCCATTTTACGAAATTTTGACATTGACAATGGAAGCATTGCAGAGGTCCTCTTTGACCTAAAAGGAACAATAACACCTTCTAAGTTAAGATACATTGCAGTCATATGGTGAAATATTTGGATGGCCAGAAATTAGTTCATCTTTAATAAAGCAACGATTCCAAAGAACCTTCAAACAACTGCTCTTAATCAGATCGCTGAATGGGAGCAAGCCAACAAAATTCCAATCAACAATCAAACAACAAATAATAAGCAAAGAAGGAAAACTAAAAACATAAAATGGAAATGACTAGAGGACGGGTTTCTTAAGCTTAATTTTGATGCCTCAAAAAGCTCAGCGAACCAATTCTCTTTTGGATACATTATTAGAAATCATAGCGCCGCTCCTATTGCTATAGGAAGCTTTTCCCCTTCAAACAACTGCCCCATTGAAGCACCAATATTGCACAGCAGCAGCCCCATTGAAGCACCAACATTGCACAGCAGCAGCCCCATTGAAGCACCAACATTGCACAGCAGCAGGAGCGTTCACCCTTCTGCACATCCCTTGCAACCTCGTGAGCCTCGTGGGCGAGTTTTATAGTTGAGTGTAACCATACTCTTTCAACCTTGCTTTCCTTCAATCATAGTTGTAGATGCCTTGCAGGTTAAGACAGTTGTAGAGAGATCCGGAGGAAATGGTCAGCCAGGTCCACGTACTCATTTAGTTGGGGACGGGGATGTCTTTTGTTCTTCATATGCATCATTTTAGTAGCTATTATTGTAAGGCTGATACATATTCTCCATGTATATATTGTTTACAGTTTTCAAATGTTTTAAATACTTTTGTGCCTTGTTGTAAGATCCAAGTAAAATTGTTGTCAAACTATGGTCGGGACCCATTGTGAGGTCCTAACCAGTAGCTCCCCGAGTTCTCAGAATTTGGGGTGTTACAATATGGTATCAGAACTCTAGGTTGGCAACAATGGAACTTGAAATCTTCTGAAAGACCGATTGTATAAAATAACTAGAACCCGAAAGGGGTCTAAAATTTTCAAAACGGAGTTATGTTTTTACACGAGCATAGTCGGGTTGTGGGTTAGTAGTACGTCGGACTACCATCGCTCTCCGTGGATCTCTACAACTTAGCATGATAGGTGTGTTAGTTAGTAGATAGACTTATATCGATATGTTCTAATGTATGATTTTATATATGTATATGTATAGCATGTTAGTATCCTAAAGGATATAAAATATCCTTTAGTCGTGATATCACGAAGCGATTATCGCCTCTCGATAAATCAACTGCGGACTTGACGAATCTCCAACACGAGGCAATGGAATCGGACATTGAATTGAGTATTACACTCGGGTAGGCCGCTTGGTGATCCTTAGAATGCATCCAAAGAACAAGTGAGCAAGGAAGTAAAGTTGTGATGATAATTTTTACCACAAGCGCAATCAGATGAGGAAGAAATCCCTGAGTCAACTCAGATAGAAGAAATAGAAGGTCATACAAGGGACTTGGTTGTATGAAGCCGAGAGATGAATTATAAGAACCATGCAAGAGACTACAAGAGTGCGGAGTAGAGATAACAATATTGGAACGAGCCAAGTAGAATTGAGTACAACCAAGATTGTGGAATCAAGGACATTACCATCGAGGCGGATGCCCCATAGACCATTATGGGCATGAGAAACCAGAAGAGACAAAGTGTCAATCCGGGTGTGAGAATCTAAGGTGCACGGAATGAAGACCTACAATTGAGTGTAAAAGCGAAAAGGCAGACTCCACAAGCGTGGGGAGGTTTTGATCTCCTCAGAGATATAAGTAGTTTGAAAGAAACCGTGACGCCAATATCCAAAGAATGGAAGCCTGTATCAGGGTCAACGGAGTTTCATGAAGGCGATATTACCACTAACTCTAGTGAAGAAATCTGTATGGGAGAACGGCCTTGCTAGACTTGAGAGTCTAGGGTAACCCGAATTATCACGGGACCTAAGCCACTAACACAGATGGTCCATGCAAAAGGTCTGCAAGTGGATGATCATTTCGGCCATAATAATTTCAAAGACGGTTGCAAGCTATTGTGGAAACTTGAAACGACTATTTATGCCAGATGAATTACACAATCGGACTAGAGAAATGGAGTTAGCCATAAGAAGCCGAAGAGTGGAAGGTAGAACGAACTAAAGAAGTATAAAAGGACTATTGTGACCAACTGTTTACCTACTAGCTAAGGAAATTTTGACAGATCACAATTAACATGGACTGGAGACTTACAACTTATTGTAAGAGCGAAAGATAGACTTCACAAGCCGGGAGACGTTTTGTCTTCTTTCAAGATAAGAATTCTAAGAAGAATCACAACGCCAGTATCGAAAGAATCGAAGCCCGGTAACATAGTCAACAGAGATTTGGAAGGAAATATTACAAACAACGCCGATTAAGGAACCGTTCTTGTGAGAATTGTGTGGTGGACTAAAGAGTCCAAGGTAACCCCATTTATAACAAAACATAGGTCATCACCATTGACGGTCCCTGTAAAGGGACTACAATTGGGAGGTAATTAAAGGTTATCGGAACTACAAGACGCTTACCATCTATCGTGGAGTGTTAGGAACGACTTTTGACGTCAAGTGAATGGCACAGTGAGACTTGAGAAAGAGAGTTGTCCCAAAGGAAGCAGAAGAGTGCAAGATAAGACGAACTAAAGAAGGATAAAAGGATAAATCTAGTAGGTGATGTGGACCAAAAGTCTAATACTAGTAGAGGTATGAAATTGAGATAAGTCAATTATAGACTAACCGATGTCAACCAAGGACGTGCAAGTATGGTTTGGTATTGACGAGTTATGCGCCGTTAAGAAGAGATATTTGTGACGGTGGATCTATGGAGTAGTTGTACCGACGCCTTAGAGGATTTCCTTAAGTAGGCAGCGACAACCTTCTTGGATGAATTAAAGGTATAAAGAGAAATGTTTTAAGAGTTACTTCTTGGCCAGTTAAGATCAAAATCCGGTCAAGTCAGGGAGTTTGGATCCGTGGTAGAAGAATTAAGAAAGTAAGCGGAAGAAGTTGTTTTTCCATCGTTATTTTATTTTCTTAAGGCAAATAAAGAAGGTACTTGGTACTTCATCCGTATACGACTCATGGTGTAATTGGAAGAAAGAGTTTGGAGGTCAATCATTTTATACTTACAGAAAAGGTCGTCAAGATTAATGAGGGACAACAGGATAATCAGAGTAGCGCAGCGGAAGCGTGGTGGGTCCTAACCCACAAAGCAAGAAGCTCAAGGGTGTTGAGGATTGTCGTGTCGAGTTTAAGATGGGGATTGTTTGTGAAATGCATCCTAGTTGGAAGGAACGTGAGTTAGGCTATGTGGAGTTACTAAAAATGTTATACGGAAACTTATGTGCATGTAGAGATAATAGAAGGAGGCTGGTACCCTATTATGGATCCGAGTGAAGAGTGACGGCTTTGCTACATGTTTCCAGACAAGTAGTTTTGGAATTTCATACTAATGGAATACTCTAGAGTGAGTTTTCTGGATGGATTAGGAAAGAATCAATGATGTAATAAAAGTATTGTGCATGTCCAGCACTAGAAAGCTCCAAGTGAGTAACTACCATCCTGAGTCGAAGATACATAAGAAAGAGAAGCGACAGGAGCATACTTGCAACCTAGTAACAGTGCTTAAGGAAAGCATAATCTCGGAGTAGATTTTATGTGTAAGGTTATGTCGGAACAAAGCCTAGTTGCGTTTTGAGTTAGGGGGATACTATCGGGCTGGTAACAATGGTAGATAAAAGAGTGCACTGCTGATGGTATGTTAACAATTATTGAGTAGTCATGATCAAATAACGGTGTTAGGAGATCACTTTGTGTCTAATACCGTCATTCCAGACGTATTCTAAGTCACTTAAGATCTTGGAAAATGCGTGATAAACCTAAGTTTGAGCAAACAATATATTAGAGATCTGTAAATAATATAATAATGACAGGTGAACAAAGAGGATGACCACTAGATTTGATTTTTAGTTGTCTCGAGTGTTAGACCTGAAAAGGGTAACGGTGACGATTCCGTACCTGAGGAACATGATGACTGAGTAATATTAAAAGACAAGACCAAGTGGGTCGTGATACGAAGAGCATTGAGCACTTGGTAAGTGTTGGTGGATGTCCAAGACCTTTGACCTGATTGTGTAGACAGGACCTTTTCAGAAGGCTCGAAGCAAGTGGTCATAACGAAGGGAAGAAAGTTGAATAGATCATTTTCCGTAGGGTCATCAAAGGATCTAGAACTTCAGTTTTCCACGGAGACTAAGTTTGGGAACTGAGTTTGAGAATTTCAGTTGGAGAGATACCTACCAGACACGAGTTAGGTCATCAGATTAGAGGATTAGATAGTTGAGCCGGATGATACCGGTGAGACATCCGGTAACCACTCTAGAACGTGGTAGCAGCAAGCGCTTGTGATCCTAAGTACCTAAAAAGATCTAAGATTTAGTGGTTTTATGAGAAGCCGATAAGGCTACCTAAGACATTGGGGATAGCAAGAGACGTAACATTTAAAAGACCTATGTAGTGATAGTTGTAACCTCGAGAGTGACGAGTTAGGGCTTGACCTTGGATGTGTGATATTGTTTGACTACTTGTTTATTTCATGATTGAGTGCTTAGTCAGTGATGTGTGCTTTTGATAACCTTGATGTGTGGGATACTTGGATGTGGAAACGACGAGACTTTTGTGTAGTGATCAAAAACACCCATTAGGTGTCTTAAAGGCCGATCAGAATTGTCTTACCCTAAGTTTCGGGACGAAACTTATTTTGAGAGGGATCTGATGTAACGACCAGTTTTTTTTTCCGTTACGCTTTGATAGGGTTAGAAAAGTTTAGGAAATGAATAAAAATTTAGTGAGACTAGGACAAACCAGTTATTTATGGAAGTCGTTTAATTAAGTACCTTGTTCTAAGTTTCGGGACAAAACTTATTTTAAGGGGGTACTGATGTAATATCCGGAATTTTTATTTCCGTTTAATTCCGAATCAAATCGGACTTCGAGCCGTTGACGGTTTTCCATTCTATCTAGCAATTCTTTCTTCACAAATTTTATCATTTTATGTAGACGCTAATTCACATAAAATGATAAAATTATATCAAGCTCTAATTCCTATAATTATTTATCATTTTATGTAGAATTTAATTTACATAAAATGATAGAATTATATCAAATCCTAATTCTTATAATTATGTATTATTTTATGTAGAATTTAATTCACATAAATGATAGATTTATATCAAACCCTAGTTATTATAATTCATTCTTATCGATGACTTTAGACGAGATCATGACAAGCTGTAACGAGATCATGAGTAAGCTGAGACGAGGCCATGACAAAGCCCGACAAATCTGTGACAAACTCATTCATGGGCCTGACAAGGACATGACGAGTTTTGACAGATTTTTGACAAACTTTCAGCCCACTTATTTCTTGCCATATTTCAGCCCATTGTTTCTTAATTGGTTTGATTGTTCCCAGCCCTTACCTTAACCTTTGCTGGCGGATCAAGCAGCCCAGGAGGCCCAGCAATCACACCTTCAGCAGCCCACACACTCAGCTGCTTAATGAGGCTTGCGGCAGCCCAGAAGAGTGTTAATTCCAGCCCATAACTCCATGAGATGCTGCCTTATCTTCCACGTTGTAACAGCCAGCTCTTTCCCTTCCCTATATCACGTAACAGCAGTGAATAAATGAGGCAAATACACAGCTGAAACAGCCCTACATTCACGCCAGAAGAGAAGGAGTTGCAACGTCTTTGCTTCCAGATGCACGTAAACCTCTCCTCCCCTTCTTCTGTATCGACGCAGATCTCAGCAGCCCCATTGAAGCACCAACATTGCACAGCAGCAGCCCCATTGAAGCACCAACATTGCACAGCAGCAGGAGCGTTCACCCTTCTGCACATCCCTTGCAACCTCGTGAGCCTCGTGGGCGAGTTTTATAGTTGAGTGTAACCATACTCTTTCAACCTTGCTTTCCTTCAATCATATGTGTGCTTATAGCTGATGCTAAACCATCTTGGAACCATGTATTTCAGTCAAGAAAACAACAGCAGAGAGCTGTTACGTTTTTCTCAGTTTTCGGAAGTGACGAGCAGTCAACTTCGGTTCCAGATTTGGGTAAGTTATACTTCTTCTTTTTGGCTGAATTTTGGATATGTTGTAGTCAGTAGTACATAGTTGATCATACTAAAAATTGGGAAGAATCAGAGTTACGGTTTGAGAGTTATGATGTTGCAAAGTGACTCCTCGTGCAGTTTTTTTATAAATGTGCTGAGTTGAGAAAAACAGCATGGGATTTGTTTTGGGAGATAGTTTTGAATATGATTTTGATCCCTGTTTGGCTTGAATTTTGGATATGATTTAGTTGACATATTATAGTATAACATATCAAAATTTGGGATAAATCCAGCTAATGGTTTAGGAGTTATGATTTTTCAAAGTGTACTTAGAAATTTGACTAAGTATAGGAACGTTTTTAGTGTTGTAGCCAACTTTAAGGATTTTTGTAGAAGTGATAATGGAACAGTTTTAGAAAATTCTTGCTCTTATGAGTAGATTAGATATCCTAGATAATTTAGAGATTTATTTTAGAATTTTTATAAGTTTATTTTAATTTCATATTTGAAGTTGTAGTTGGACCTTAGTGACTTTTCGTGAAATACAAAAGTGGGTAGTTTCTCTTGTTTTACCTAAAATCATCCTAGGGAGTAGAATATGGTTAATTAGCCTCAAGTAAGAATTTAAGTACGTATTACGAGTTTTGGAAGTCTCGGGATCAAGGGTAAAGTAGTCATGTTACCTTAAATAAGTATTGTAATAAATTATGTCCAAATAGGATCTTACAGCTTAGGAGTTTCAGACATCTAAGTACCTAGGGAAATGTATTGACCCACGTGCCTCCTTTGACAGACAACTGAGTTTCTGCAGTTATTGATTGAGTGGTGTTAAGAGAGGCGATATTCGATTCTGGTAAGTCCACGGACTTACTTAGCTGACTTTCTTGTATGAGTGTAATGTGTATGAGTGGTGTTTGCTAGTTATGATAAACAACGAAACCGCATTAGGCCGACTTTATTATTTACGTAATTGACCCAAGTGTATGATAACGGGTCGTGACATCATCTGCCTAGCTCTTGCGAAAGTCTAGGAGGTTCCCTGCGACCAGCCCAGTCCGGTAGACGGTCAGATGCATTAGTACCATTCCGCGTTGGTAAACGGGGACAGGGGCGAGGTTTGGGAATCCCTCGTGTCACAAAATAAGTATCATTAGTAATGACCTATCACCTAATTAGAGATAATAAAAGGATTGAGTGTTGCATGTTGATTGTGTATGTTGTGTGTATGTGCTTTTACCTTTATCCTTATGCATAGAATGTTAGCTAACGGTTTTATACCGCTTGTAGATGCCTTGCAGGTTAAGACAATTGTAGAGAGATCCGGAGGAAATGGTCAGCCGGGTCCACGTACTCATTTAGTTGGGGACGGGGATGTCTTTTGTTCTTCATATGCATCATTTTAGTAGCTATTCTTGTAAGGCTGATACATATTCTCCATGTATATATTGTTTACAATTTTCAAATGTTTTAAATACTTTTGTGCCTTGTTGTAAGATCCAAGTAAAATTGTTGTCAAACTATGGTCGGGACCCATTGTGAGGTCCTAACCAGTAGCTCCCCGAGTTCTCAGAATTTGGGGTGTTACAGGCCTACAAAAGGCCAAGGGACTTGGAGTGTTATCTATAGAGATCGAGGGAGATAACTTGATGCTTATCAATGCGATCAATCGAATTTGGAAACCTCCATTGGAGTTGGACATGATCATCACGGATATTAATAACATGAATTTGGGATTTTCTAACTTCTTAGCACAACATATTTACAGGGAAATCAATACGGTTGCGGACAAGATTGTCATGCATGGACATTATCTCTTAATGGATGTGACTACTATCCCTGAAGATGTTCAAAACCTCATCCGTACGGATGCTTTAGGCCGATCGGTTTCTAGAAACCGATCCACCTAATTCTCTTACCTTTGTATCAAAAAAAAAATGAATCACTGTAAATTTTTGTTTTGCTTTTATTGTTTGTTGACCTACTGATTCGTGGGTGGTTGTGACCTACTGATTTGTGGGTCGTTGCGACCTACTAATATGTGGGTCGTTGTGACCTACTGATTTGTGGGTCGTTTGTGACCTACTAATTTGTGGGTCGTTTGTGACCTAATAATTTGTGGACCGTTGAACTATTAAATTTGTAATTTTTATTTTATCAATATACTAAATATACATATATATTCTATATACTTTACTAAAACAAAAGACACTAATTCTGACGTGGCGCCCCCACATTTTTTTCTCGGATTAAACTTTTTACTAAATCATGAATTAAACTAATAAATCTTATTTTAACTAAACCATAAATTTTTTGGAGAAAATGATTTTTTTTGTCCCACATCGATTATGAGGAAATTATCACACTTTGAAAACATGTATAAATAGATTTAGAGTGTTTGAGGATTATAAAATTCATACATTTCTGAACCTTTTGATCAGAATAAAATATAATATTTATTCATATTGAATTAGTATTTGTATGTAATCATTGTGACCTAATGATTTTTGGGTCTTTGTGACCTAATGATTTGTGGGTCGTTGTACCCTTGTGGGTCCTTGTGATCTACTAATTAATTTGTGGGTCGTTGTAACCTGATTTGTGCACCGTTGAACTATTAAATTCGTAATTTTTATTTTATCAATATACTAAATATACATCTATACATTCTACTAAAACATACAAAATTAATGCTGACGTGGCGCTCCTACGTTTTTTTTCGGATTAAATATTTTACTAAATCACAAATTAAGCCAATTAATCTTTTTACTGATTGATTTCATATCAGATTATGGTATTTCTAAATTATATGATTATGTTTTTTTATTTAAATTATTATTTATTAAATAATAAATTAAATTTAAAATTTTTTCTTATTAGCATAAAACTAATTAATGATCAACACATGAGCTACGTGGTCTCATTTACTATGTAACACTTGACGCGTTATTTATACGAGCTCATATCATATAACTAATAAAGTTAACAACATATAATATAGTAAAAATGTAATATGATAAGCTATCTATCTATATACATATATTAAAGCAGAAGCGTTTACTTCAACGTGGTTCATCCTAACAAAAAATATGCCACATGTCATTTTCTAAAATTTTAGTTTTTTTTAAATAATATATATAGTTACCATATTTTAATTATCCTATTATAGAACTTATATTTATCTACTTACCAAACATATATGTATATATACTATTAGTGTTAAAATATATATCTATATACTAATAATAAAGTAGAAGCCTTTAATGCCATATGTTTTTTTTTCGTTCTTTTTGTCAATGCAATTTAAAACGCACTCTCATTTTAAAAAATTAATTAAAAATTATATAAACTAACTATATATATATATATATATATATATATATATATATATATATATATATATATATATATATATTAAAAAAACTTAATTACATAAACCATGATTCCATAGGTCGTTTTAACGTTCAGTTTCATTTAAAACCTTTTCTTTTTTATCAAAAACATGTAAACTATCATTTATTTAAAAATATCTCTTTCTATTTTTATTATTTTTTTACTTTCCCTTAAAATATTATCTTTCAACTCACTTTAATTAATAAATAGATTTATTTTACAATTTATTAAAGTTAATCCCGCACACGGTGCGAATATTAGACTAGTTTTATTAACAAACTCGCACAAGGTGCTGGCTATAAACAACAATACAACTGTCCATGACGTTATCCACTGTCATGCTTATTTGCCGCTGCTCACGGTTATATCGTCAATTTAGTTCAAATTGAATGATTCTCCTCTACTGAAATAGGGAAGAATAAAATATTGACATAAACACCAAATGCCTCATATGACTATAGAGGATGGCCTCCGCCAAAGGAGTAGCTCAAACTGAAGGGAATGGGGTGGATCGTAGCGTTACTCCTCCTCCACCACATCATCCCCTTCACCAAACAATCTCATATCTCAACAACCCCTCCTCTCCCAGTCCTACCTCTCCCGTCCTCCTCTCACCTCAAATGGCAGCAACGGGAGATCATCATGTTCCTCCACTTCGGGGTCAACACCTTCACAGACTCCGAGTGGGGCTCCGGCGATGAACCCCCCTCAATCTTCAACCCCTCAGCACTCAACGCCTCCCAGTGGGTCTCCGTCGCCTCCTCCTCTGGAATCTCCCTCATCATCCTCACTTCCAAGCACCACGACGGCTTCTGTCTCTGGCCTTCTGATTTCACCGATCACTCCGTTGCTAGTAGCCCCTGGCGTGACGGCCGCGGTGACGTTCTCGCCGATTTCGTCTCTGCTGCCGGAGATGCCGGTGTCGATGTCGGATTATACTTGTCGCCTTGGGATCGCCACGATCGGAGGTATGGACTCGAGGTTCAGTATAACGAGTACTACATGGCGCAGTTGCACGAGCTTCTCACCAGGTGACTTATCATTTCTCATTCTTCTGCAATAATTAGTCAGATTTTTTTCAATTTCATTATGGATTTGGGATGGATTGTGGTTTACAAATCATGAATTCGTTTGTGGTTTAATTTCTGCGAATTGGACATCGGTGATTTTGCTATTCTAAGATCTTCAAATTGCTGGCATCAGAGAAGACTTTCTTAAATTAGATCTTTGGAAATTTGATGATTAGTTTCTTGTTGCTACTTAAGGTCTCGCCTCTTTTGAAATTAGTCTTCCAATCTTTTAGGTGGAAGTTCGCAGTCTTTACTCTCTATTTAGCACTATGAAGTTCGAATACAGCTTTTAAGTTCTCGCCTCGTTTTCTTCTTCCTTTTGCGGAAATTCTATATTCTATATATCGTGCTTCACCTTTCACATAAATCTTAATAAACATGGTTTTATATGATGAATTGTAATTGAATTTTTGCATGAATTTTAATCAACAATGTGGAATGTTTTACTTTCTGAATTGTGTATGCTTGAATACATGTGGAAGATAATCTGTTCAGTTAATAGTGACTGCCAGAAGCATATTTCCTCGTCTTGTTGCTTTGTTTGACGCAATACTTGAGAAACAACATGTTGAGTTCGATTCATTTTGATTTTTGTATCTCTTTTAGCATTGATATTCTGGTGATGACACTACTAGTTTTCTACTTCTCTGGTTCTAAGGGTGCCATCAATCTGTATTCAGTTTCACCCATAACTCAAGCGGAGGTTCCATAATACAAATTCTTCCTTCGTTAATCTTTGCAAGCCTAGTTTAATTGAACTTAAAAGGACACTGTACTGTCATTATTCCATTAATCTAGAAAGGATACCTTCTGATATACATGTGCTTCAATGGATTCAAGAACTGTTTTGGTTGCAGCATCTCCATATCCACCATATTGTATTAGCAAAAGAACAAGCTCACTGCAAGTCTAATCTGACGTTCTACACTTCTACTACCATATCCAGCCTTTTGGATTCAGCCTCCGATCAGAAAATCACATTCCTTGTAATCAGATTCTTCAAACACTGTTTGGTTAGGATTATAAATTAAAATTTTATGTTGAAAATAGCATTGATTTCATAAAATAATGTTGGGTGCTCAATTTGCATATAATAAGAAAGAATTTGGTGAAGTAAGCTTTTTCTTATTATGGGCTTTTGTTTTGTATACCCTCTAATTTTTACCACTCTAATTGACTTACACTATTACTCTATTAGGGGTATATTTACTAAATGAGATTATGCTATAGGCCTTCCTAATTGAACAAGCCGATTAAATTCAGGAATTAGTGAATGAAAAATATTGGAATGACTCAATCCTTGGAATGGCTCATTCTAATACTTTTTTGTTACCAAACATGAGAATCGGGTTGAGTGATTCTAAAATTGATTCCTGGTACCATATAAATTGTGCCAAACGAGCCCTTAAATGAATGGAGATATTGACGAGTGAAAATTCTTGGGAATTAACAAAATAGTACTATTCATGAGATATTTACTAAAAGATAATATAAATATAATTTTGTTTTACTCATATTCGTCTGACTAGCTATCTCTCTTTCATTCACCAATTTTCTCATGAATGGTATGATTTGTGCCAACAGATATGGAAATGTGAGAGAAATATGGTTTGATGGGGCAAAAGGTCCCAATGCACCAAACATGTCATACTACTTTAGCAAATGGTTTGCGACAGTCAAGGAGCTTCAGAGCTCAATCAACATATTCTCGGATGCAGGGCCAGATATACGGTGGGTTGGAGACGAGGTGGGTTCTGCTGGGAGCACGTGCTGGTCACCGATAAATCGAACTTTGCTCTCCATCGGCAACGCCAGCAATTATGGGTAAGCAAGCACTCAATGCAAATTGTACCAAGTCGTCCTTTGAAGCTAAACCTCTTTGGGTGGGTTACCAGCTTTGCCATCTCACTACTTTTATTGTGTGTGAATTGACAATTGGTTAAAGATAGATAGTATATGAGAAACTACCAAAATAGAAAAGTTTGTCTTTGAAGCTAAACTTCTTTGGGTATGTTACCGTCTCAGTACTTTTCATCTTTTCTAATTGATATTTTAAACAAGATAGGTAACTGTTGAAAAATTGCCAAAATAGCAAGTCTGTCTTTGAAGCATAAATCTCTTTGAATAGGTTACTGTCTCAGTACTTTTTGTGTGCTTTGATTGATAATTAATGTATGACTGATGACTGATGAGAAATTGCAAAAGTATGGTCCCCTGAAATTGCTTATGGACATACTACTACACTAGGACTATCAATGATAGGATGTCCAAATGACTTAAGAATACAAGTTCTTCTGCTGACTAATATAATAAACTGAAGCCTGCTATGGACTATAGATGAAGATGATGCGTGTATTTCTAGTTAAGTTGTCTGATTATTATAGTTGATGAATACTCAAAACTAATTCAGGTTTGGTTAGTTCTAATCTTTATTACTTGTAGCATATAGTCCTGTTTCGATTTTTGCTGAAATGATTTTTTATAAGTGGAGCGTCAGATTGTACATCCAGTGGCATGCATGCTAATTAAGCTGTAAAGTTCAGATTGTATATTAACAGCTCATTGAGTTGAACATGTTTTTGGCTATTCGTGCAGTTATATGAACACAGGGGACCCGGAAGGGACAGATTGGGTACCGCCGGAGTGTGATGTTTCTCTGCGACCCGGATGGTTTTGGCATGCATCAGAGCAGCCGAAGACTCTCAGTAAACTGCTAGAGATATACTATAACTCAGTAGGACGGAACTGTGTTCTTCTTCTGAATGTGCCTCCTAACACAATGGGCCTGATTTCGGAATCCGACGCAAGACGAGTAAAAGAGTTGACAGACGCAATCGACAGAATATTTGCCTTGAATGTGGCGGAGAACCAAAGTATAGAGGTGAGCAGTGAAAGGGGAGGGAAGGGTGGCGGTTTTGGGGCAGAAAACCTAGTGGACAGTGATCATTTGTGGACGTATTGGGCCCCGGGAGAAGATGACGATTTCCATTGGATTGAGATCAAGAGTTCAGGTGCAGGGTTTAGGTTTAACGTGGTGATGATCCAGGAGGCAATAGGGCTCGGGCAGCGAGTAAAAAGCCATGAGGTGTATGCAGACGGGACGCTGGTGGCGAATGGGACGACAGTGGGATACAAGAGGCTTCACAGGCTGGAATGCGGGGTTGTGGAAGCGAAGAGTGTAAGGATCCTTATCTTGGATTCACGCGGCTTGCCATTGATATCATCCATCGGGTTGTATTTCGATCCCTATTGGCAGCCATATAACAAGTATGAATGAAATTGCGGTAGCTCTTCCTGTGTTATTTAACATATGAGAATCGTTTATCATGTACGTATAGTTGACTCTTCTTGTAATGATGTACATCACAAAGACATTACCAAAAAAAATGTACATGTCCCGGTTCGATCCCCGTGAGGTTTGAAAATGGAATGTGTATCGATCCCCGTGAGGTTTGAAAATGGAATGTGTATCCCGTCAGGTGAAAAATTTGCGGGACGATACGCGGGACTGAAACTTTCCATCCCAGCTATATATATATATATATATATATATATATATATATATATATATATATATATATATATATATATATATATATATATATATATATATATATATATATATTATAGGAATTAGGAGAGTGTTTGTAGATAGGAATTAGGAGGGCTGTAAGTATTGGATGAATTTAAATCAAGGGCTCTCACACGCTCATCATTAATGACATTTTTGTAAATTAATTTAAAATCTAGAAAAATACCCTTACGTTCAAAATAGTCATCGGTGTTCATACTTTTATATGTCATTGTTCATGTTTTTATACATCGGTGTTCATAGTATTTTTATTGATCATAGTGTCATGTCTATTTATTTTTTTGTGTTCATATTATAATGCATAGATGTTCATTTAAAGTATATAACCACACAAAATAAATAAAAAAAACTCATCACAAAGCGTTTAAAGATGATCATAATATGTTATGTATGTGTCACAGTTATAAATAAGTCATTGATATTCATACTTTTATACGTCATTGTTCATGTTTTTATTCGTCAGTGTTCATACTTTTTATGTCATTGTTCCTATGAATATTATAAACTATTTTTTTATAAGGCATTTTGTCGAACAGTTTGCGTGCAAACTAAAAGAGCATATAGATTATTCAATTGGAGCTATTAGACCAACTCAACATATGTATATACATGGATTTTCTCAATCAAACTTATCAAACACAAAATGATTCAAACAAATTTGATTTCGAACACAAACATCAATCATAATTAAACATAAACCTTAAGAATGAAAATCTAAACAGTGAGAGTAGAAATTTGAAGAAACAAAACCTGAATCGTCTTGTATTCTCTTTGATTTCACAATTTTTTATGTAATCGATCTCTAAATATTATAACCACGAATTTAAACAAAAGTATAATTTTCAAAAAAAAATGAACATCATATTATAAACACCATAATTGTAAAAAAAATGAATACATACTTGTAAAAAAATGAGCATCATATTTTATTAACACGATTTGAAAGAATAATATAATTTTCAAAAAAAAATATTTTCAAAAAAAAATGAATAATTATTGTTAAAAAATGAACAGTTAGTGT
>BSUD01000001.1:39385454-39508481 GCA_033239045.1 Fagopyrum esculentum | reverse complement strand
TATATATATATATATATATATATATATATATATATATATATATATATATATATATATATATATATATATATATATATATATATATATATATATATATATTTATAGAGTATAGATCTTATGAGAACACCCTCTAACGTGAGAACATGAGAACATATTCGTAATTATTATTAGTTTTGTTACGAATGTGCCATATCGTTTAATTTATTATTCGTAGTTATTGTTGGTTGAGTGGATTATTCGTAGTTATTGTTGGATTCCTAATTAATATTATTCTTAGTTATTATTAATTATGATATCTACTCTAAATCTCAACCCTTACTACTTACCATCCAACATTGTACGATTGTTCTCATTTTCTCACGTTAGGGGTGTTCCCATGGGAACCACACTTTATATATATATATATATATATATATATATATATATATATATATATATATAAATTATAATTTTATATTATAAGAATTATAAGAGTAATATCTTACACTAATTGTTTTTTACGGGTATACACTTATAATCACTATCGTATAATAATATTAACTAGAATATTTTCAATTAATATTCTAATTTTTCATATTGATTATACTTGATAATATATATGTTATTTCATTGGAGTGACATAGGTCATGTATATCTTAACGATCACAAGATGTAAAAGAATGTTATCTTTTTTAAACTATGATTGTAGTATATCACTAGGTTTTTTTAATGTGAATCGGTAAGACATATTTTGGTGTAACTTATATTCGATTTGAATGTATAAACTATTAATGTTAGTAATGTAGGCCCCTTGAACGGTAATTCGATATGAGCTTCTTTTTCTTTTATCATTTGTGTCTTTAAATATGAGAAAAAACATGTACAACTGTGAATATAATCACCAAATTAATCTTACGGGATTAGGTCCGTCCTGTCCCACGTGGGACAGGGCCGAATAGGACGAAGAAAAAAAAAGTTGTAAATTTTGTCACGTCCCGCTTATAATTTACAAGAGGGGACGCGAGACGACCTAATCTCGCCCATGCCCAGTCCTCCAAAGTAAATGAACTATCTCCAGCCAAACCAGGCTTTGATGAATCACGAACATTTTTTTTTTTTTTTGCTTCAGAGAGAAAATGACTATAGGCTCAGATGTCAATGCCAATAATATCGAGCTTCATCTGGCCCACTAACCTGTCAAGGACCAAAGCTATTTCCTCCATCACTACTTGAGATGCTCCTCTCACTGAGAACTCGTGAACAATGCCATCAACTTCAATCATACTACATCCTGGGATTTCTTTCTTCATGCCTTTTTCCTGCATCAAGGCTCTAATCTTCTTAACATCCTTAAATCTACCAGCTTTAGCATATACATCACACAAATTAACATAGAAAGCATAGTTCAAAGGTTCCAAATCAATCAATTTGAGGGCAACTTTTTCCCCCAACTCGGTATGCCCATGCATTTGGCAACCTCCAAGTAGCGCTCCCCATATGAAAGCATCGGGCTGCATTGGCATGCTCTGAATCACACTTTCTGCCTCTTCAAACAGTCCGGCTCGGCTAAGCACATCTACCATGCCCGCATAATGATACACCTGTGGCTCGATCATATGAACATTTCTCATCACATTAAAGCACCACCTACCTTCTTCAACTAAGCCCGAATGGGCACAAGCCGACAAGAGTGCAACAAAGGTCACATGGTTCGGCTTCAGCCCTTGCGTGTCCATGTCTTCGAGAAGATCCAGGGCCTCCCTAGCATACCCATTATACGAAAATACTGACATCATTGCCGTCCATGCCAAAACATCTTTCTCTTTCATTTCTTTGAACACCTCAACGGCTCTATCCACACACCCTGATTTGCCATACATATCGATCAAAGCTGTACCGATAACCACATCCACGGTTAACCCGATCCTCTTCAAGTAACCATGAACCCATCGCCCATGATCAACTGCACCAAGAGATGCGCACGCAGTTAGTACACCGGAAATGGTCAATTTGTCAGGCTCAACCGCGCCTTCACTCATCATTTCCTGGAAAAACTCCAGAGCTTCCCTTGCAAGCCCAGCTTTAACACAGCCTGTTATTATTGAATTCCACGTATATATACTCCTCTCCCCCATCCCCCTAAACAAATCCAACGCGGATTCGGGATACCCATTCCTAAAACACCCACCAATTATCGAATTCCAAGACACGACATCCCTGTTACACATTTCATCGAACACCTTCCGTGCACTAGCCATATCCCCACACTCACAGTACAAAGCAATCATGGCATTCTGTATGTACACATCAGCGTCAAAACCCAGCTTCACAGCGTGCCCGTAGACAGCTCCGCCCACCAGAAGATCGCCACTTCTAGTGCACTCCTTTAGCATAAAGGGGAAAGTAAGGCGACTGGGGAAAATTCCAGCACGCAACATCTGCTTGTAGAGAACAAAAGATTGGGAGGTGGGACCATTTGATTTGCAAGAGTAGCCCCTGATCATGGCATTGTAAACGAAGAGATTGGGGGTGTGAATTTGTCGAAAAACACGAGAAGCATAGGCAACGGAGCCGTACTCGGTGACTGCGCAGAAGAACAGCAGGCGAGTTGTGAGAAAGAAGCGGTGGGGATCGGAAAGAGAAGGAGAGGTAGCGATAAGGGCTTGCACTTGTTTCAGATGTTCCAACGTCTTGCAATAGTGGTTCAGCAACCGTAGGAGGAAACTCTTACACTCGAAGAACGCCATTCTACATTTGGCGTCAACGCCATTCCTGTTCCCTTGTACAAAACCGCTACAACTTCGGTTCAAACAGAGGGAGATCCTCTATAACCTTTCCTATAGATAGCCTTGCTCCTATTGGCCAGATTTTAATCAACTTAAATTAAAATTAAACTATAAAGATATGGCAAATTAAACTAAATGATAGTTTATAAACCTTTGCTGAATGATAGTTTATAAACCTTTGCTGAATTTTGTGTAACCGTTTACCTTGCGGGTTTATAAACTAAATGATAGTTTATAAACCTTTGCTGATTTTGTGTAACCGTTTACCTTGCGGATTTATAAACTAAATGATAGTTTATTTGGGTTTTTAAACCCTTAAAAAATAACCTTCTCAAGATGAGGTTATTTTTATTTGGGTTTTTAAACTCGTTAGTTTATAAACCCGAATAAACTCAAACCCTTAGTAAACAGGCCCTATTCTAAATCTTTTATTTTAGTAAATAAGATTTAGAAAATCTATTCTCTCTCTTCTTTCACGTGAGTCGTCTTCCCTTCCGTCTCTCTCATTACTTCTCTTGTTTGGCGCTGCAATACCCTTCCGCCGGAGAGTGTCGCTGTACATACCTTCCGCCGGAGAAGATCGGTCGCCAGCGGAAACGAGATCTTACGCCGCTACAAACTATTAAACACCAAAGTTTTAATCATCTAACCTTAATTTTTAAGTCTGTTATATGCGATTGAGAGGTTATATAAAAACCTTATATTGTTCTTGTTGATCGATTTGTTTTCTTGACGATCTCTATTTTCTTTTTTTGGTCCGTAACGAAGCCGAATTAGAGAGGTTTGCGGCTCAAGAGCAGAAACACTCCTCCTACAAAACGCTTTCCAAGGCCACCGATAAGTTTAACATCAATCGCAAACTTGATGAGGGCGGATAGGAACAAGGCTAAAATAAAAGATCCTGACTGCACTTTACTAAAATAAAAGATTTAGAATTAGTTTAATTTGCCATATCTTTATAGTTTAATTTTAATTTAAGTTGATTAAAATCTGGCCAATAGGAGCAAGGATATAGAGAAGGCTATAGGAAAGGTTATAGAGGATCCTCACTCGTTCAAACCCCGTAGCAGGAAGATTTTATGTATAAGTTTGATTATATTATTATCAAAGATTATACAGGTAAATATAAAGAGTTAAAACGTAAAATAATAAATAAAGTATAATAACATATATACGGGGTGACCCTTGAGATTGTTGTGTTTCGGGCAATATTAATTTTAGGTGCCCTTAGTTATTAAAATTATCAAAGTAAATTGGGATACATGGATTGCAAGTTGAAAATTTGTCCTAATTTATTACACATACACGTCATGTCACCACTATTGAAATGGAGCTCAACAATTTTTTGGACGATAAATCTTTATTTTTTTAAGCTAATTTTTTAAGATAGATAATGTTTTGTTATTAAACTAGTAGTGTCCGTTTTACACGAATATTTTGAAAGTATATTTTTTGTCATTTTCTTTTTGTATGATTAACTTTTTGTACATGTATTTTTTTTTATATTTTGTTGATTTGATTACAAATGTTTATGAAATAAAGTACACGCTTATAGAAGAGATAATAACAACATAATTGTTGATCGTCATATAAATATGATTACATCGGGGGACATATCAAGCTAGGAGTGTTTACCGTATCTTCATTATAAAAATCACAATATTAATAAATATAAAAAAAAAAAGATCTATGCAATGCAAAAATATATTCAAGATAACTAATTCAAAAAACAAATATTAAGAGCATAATTGTTGACCTAGTTCGTCATATAAATATGACTACATCTGTGGGCATACCAAGTCAGGATTGTTCACTATATCTTCATTATAAAAATCACAATATGAATAAATGTAAAGAAAATGATATCGATACAATGCAAAAATATATTCAAAATAACTAATTCAAAAAACAAATAAAATTGTGTAGATATAATATAATACAAATTCAGAAGATAACATTTTTCGTGAACCCTCGAGCACATGCGCGACAATCATATTTGGAAAAAGAAGAAGATAACTTGATATAAGTGTAAACTCAAAAATTATGTTTCGCTTGATATTATTGATATAAAACAAAATAAGCGTAAACTTAGAAGATAACATTAATGTTCAAACTTTTTATGGTTATTTATACAATTTCTCAAAATGTCATTTCCCCTTGATAATCGATGTGGGATAACAAAGTCCATATTTAACAAAATAATTCTGGTTTAGTAAAAAACAATTATTAACTTAATTTGTGATTTAATAAAAGTTTAATCCCAGAAAAAAACCGCGAGGGTCCCACGTCTGCATTAGTGTCACCTACTTCAGTAAAGCATATAGATATAAATAGTTTATATACGTGCCCAACAGGGGTATTTTGTAAGATCCCAGTTTTCACCTTCACCGCCCCGCGGTGAAGAAGGCCGCTCCAACAGCAAGTTGAGCCTGTCACCGCCCCCGCGGTAACAGGGGGCCACCCTTGTGGCTGGCCGCACCTGCAGCACGGGCGATCCGCCCCTGTGGATTCGTTGCAGATCATGCCCGGTCTGTTTTCGTTCGTTTTATCTTCCTTCCATAGATAGAATATCCGATCTTGTAAATTATGGGCCGACTTCTTTATCCTCTTCCTAACCCTAGGACGTCCTTCCTTCAATCTTTTCACCCTTTTCTATATATTTCCGTCTTTTCTTCTTTATCCCGTTTCTTGCTTACGCTTTCTTCAATCCTCGAGTGTTGCAGTCTTGCTTCTTGTGATCTTACTGAACGTGTAAGTTCTTCATCCCTTGTTCATCATCACGTTCATGTGTTGCTGCACCTTGCTTTCCTTCGGTTTTGTTTCTCCCTTCGTTTTCTCTTTTCTTCTTCTCAAAGAATCAAGTTTGATCCTTGATTCTTGTGGAGCGTTCCGTTGATGATCCTTAGATGTTCACATGCTCCCTTGGTTGAGTTGTGAAGTGTGAGAGTGTTGAAAGAGCAAGCCTTGACGTTGTCGTGGTTCTGCTATCGTCGAAGAAGCCGACAGTGCTTCTGCACCATTATCCGCCCCCGCGCCTCTGCAGTGCCGCCCTTGCGGATTTCCATCACTGTCGTCTCTGCGCCTTTTCCTATCCGCCCCTGCGGTTTCCTCTACAGTAACTCCCGTTCTTGTGAGTCGCTTCCTTCCTTGCTTTCCTCATTCCGTTCCTTGGTTCTTATGGATGTTTCTTGCCCCTTGAGTGTTCTGTTAGACTAAGGTTGAGACCCTAACTTGTGTAGATCTCTTAGAGATCATGGAGACTAGAAGTTATAGACTTCTAGTAATCATTTCGGTTCTTGATTTGTGATGTGTTGTTGAGCATGCTTCCTTTTGCTCCTTTCTTGAGGATTTCTGAGTGTTTGCTAAGTGTTTAGATTACCTTCGAGTGAGGTAAGTCCCTTGAACTTATTTAGCTTCATTCCATATATTAGTTTGATTGTTTTGGCTTCTTGTGTTGTTGTTTATTGCTATAACTGATAACCAGAATAGGATTGACCTGATTACACCTTAATTGGCCCAAGTGTATTATAACTAGACAGGTACCGCTTGTCCAGTTCAGAATGGAGAAATTGGGAGGTGCTCTTGCGACCAGTCCAACAGGTGACAGAAGGATGCATACGTTCTATTCCTGTTGCTGAAAGGGACAGAGGCGAGATCGCAGCGAATCTCGTGTAACAACCATAAGTTGAATTAGTAATTGGATAACCTAATGAAAGATGATAACCGGTTGAGTGTGAGCATGCTATGTGTTTATGTTATCTTATATGTGTTTGTGCTTTTACAGTCTTTCTGATATGTAGAGTGTTAGCTAACGGTTTATACCGATGTTGTAGATGCCTTGCAGTTTCAAGATGCTACTGAGCAATCCGGATGGTGTGGTCAGTCGGGATTCCCGTACATTATAGGACGGGATCAGGTTGTTGTTGTCGCTTTTCCCTTTGTTTTGAACTCGGTTGCTAGTCCTTTACGCTTTCCTTTGTTTAAATCTTTGGTTTTATATTGAGTTTTGGTTTTCATTTGTCTGTGCCTTATTGTAAGATCCGTTGTGTCGTTGCTACTCTGAGGGTCGGGACCCATTGTGAGGTCCTAACCCGTAACGCTTGAGTTCCTAGAACTTGGGGTGTTACAATATGGTCTCTACAGTTAGTTTTTCTTTTGTGTTGGCCTTTTTATACTTTTCCTGGATTTCTACTTTAGCTGTAGCGTGACCTTATATGTATATAGTCTTATATATCTATCCTTATAGCAGATGGCACATACTAGAGCTACATCTGCTATGGGACGAGGAAGGGGTCGACCACCTCTTCCACCTCTTCCACCTCTTCCACCTGCCGTCCGTGGACGAGGACGTGCAGGAAGACCTCTACTAGCTAGAGGTCGGGGTCAAGCCCCAACTGCTGATCCGCCCATCGCTAAGGCATTTGATGAAGAAGTTGCAGAGAGTGTTGTTCTTGAGGCTAGGAACAGAACCGCCGTTAGGTCCGGAGCATAGAGAGCACAGTCGACGGAGTCCGGTCGAGTGTCGATAGGAGCTTCTACATATCGCGATTACGTGCAAAGAGTTGAGGAGGCTATCAGGACCGGAGGACCTGCACCAGCGTTGCTAGTTCTCGCGAGATCAACTGAGATTTCGCAAAGAGTTACACCGGTAGCTGCCCCGCCTGCTAGTGTTGTTGAGGTTATCAAAGCGCCGGCTAAGGCGAGAGAGCCGAGGTCCGACAGGTTGTTGAAGGCTTTCGAGCACCTAAAGGTTCCTGTTTTCTTAGGAAAGACAAGATTGAAGGTAGAGTTGTGGCTAGGGTAGCTGGATTCTGCTATGGAGGTGATCAGTTGCCAAGAGAGACGTCAAGTCAACATAGCACACACGTTGCTTAATGATCAGGCTCATTCCTGGTGGAGGACCGCTCACAGGAAGGTCACCAGTAACGAGCAGATGAAGACAGTAATCAGGGATCGCTATTGCCCTGCAACGATGAGGAGAGATCATCTCCAGGATTTCCTCGAGGTTGGATTTAAGGATTTGCCTATTGCCGAGATCATCAACAAGTTTCAGGACGAGTTGTTTTTGCTGGGTCCGTATACATCACTTGGATCAGCATGTTCACCTTTTCTCTCAGAGATTGAGAGAGTCTACCCGCTCTTATCTTACTAGTTTCCGTTGTGACTCCCTGACGGACTATTAGGAGAGAGCATCTACTTATGAACGAGACCGACCGGGTCAGAGGAGAGCTTCTCAGACAGGAGATCATAAGAAGAGGCAGAGGACTAGACCTACCAGTGCTAGAGTTGGAGCTTCGGGTTTTGGGCGTAGTCAGACGCCGGAACATTCTGGTTTCTAGCAGTCTGTACAGAGTTCTTACAAAGGACGACATTGCTTTAACTGCGGAGGTGTCGTACACATGAGAGCTGACTGTAAGAAAACTGTTGTGAATTGCTTCTCTTGTGGCAAGCCCGGACAGAGAGCTGCGATTTGCCAACAGGGCAAGACTCCATCTCGGCAGGGATCTTCACCTACTAGCGTTGGACAGAGACCACAGTACCAGCAGCAGCAGTAGAGAGTTCCTGGTTCTACCGCTCCGTAGGGTTCCACTCTAGGACAAGGGAGTGGTAGGGGACAAGTCGGCAATTCTGCAAACACCAGAGATGCATAAGCCAGAGTTTATGAGCTGAGAGGTATTGTAGAGCTGACAATGCCAACGACCACATGTACCATTCACATTAATGGTTTTCCTGGCAAAGTCCTTTTCGATACCGGTGCTACGCATTCTTTTATATATGATGCTTGTGTAGATAGATTGACCTTAGTTACCATAGAGGTAGACCCTTCTTTATAGGATTACCCGATGGGGGTAAGATTAGAGGTACACGAGAGGTTTGTGATTACCCTATTAGATTGGGAGGTCGCGATTGGCCAGCTGACTTCTTCGTCATGTACTTCGTGCATGAAGAAGTTATTCTAGATATGGATTTTGTGGATCGTCATCGAGTAGTTTTGGACATCGGCAGGATGACAGTGACGGTAACTACAGATGCAGGCCATGTTGAGATCTTCAGAGGATGGGATCTCGGGAAGACTAGTACAGTCATTAGTGCAGTCCGAGCTGCGAGACTTATCGGACAGGGTTGCGAGTCTTTCTGGTTCTATGCCGTGAAGGATATTACGAGTCCATCTTTGGAGGAGATTCCAATAGCTTGCGAGTTTTCGGAAGTTTTTGGAGAGCCATCAGGTTTACCTCCACAGAGGAGTATAGACTTTGGCATTGAGCTAGAGCGCGGTATGAGACCGGTCTCTAAAGCTCCTTACTACATGGCTCCTATCGAGATGCTTGAGTTTAAAAAGCAGCTCGAGGAGTTAGCAGAGAAGGGCTTCATATCTCCTAGTGTATCTCCTTTGGGCGCACCAATACTCTTCGTCAGGAAGAAAGATGGATCAATGAGGTTATGCATCGACTATCGAGAGCTCAACAAGGTAACATTAAAGAATAAGTCCCAATTGCCCCGTATCGACGATCTTTTGGATCAGCTGCATGGAGCTTCAGTGTTTTCGAGGATCGACTTGAGATCCGGATATCACTAGCTGAGGGTGAGAGAACAGGACATAGCCAAGACGGCATTTCGGACCAGATATGGACTCTACGAGTTTGTAGTGATGCCATTCGGGCTCATGAATGCACCCGCAGTTTTCATGGAGTTGATGAACAACATCTTCATCGACTTTCTAGACCAGTTTGTAGTCGTCTTCATAGATGACATGCAGTAGAGAGGAGCATGCAGGACACTTAAGGATCGTACTCCAAGTCCTGCAGGATAGAGAGATTTACGTCAAGCTCTATAAGTGCGAGTTTTAGGTGCCATAGGTAACATTCCCTGGTCACATCGTTTCAGCTGAAGGGATCAAGGTAGATCCGGCGAAGATTGAGTTAGTAGCATCATGGCCGCCTCCGAAGAACATCAAGGAAGTACGCAACTTCCTAGGGTTGTGGGATACTAGAAACGTTTTGTTGAGGGCTTCTCATTTATCGCCCGACCTCTCACTTCCTTGCTTTGGAAGTCTACGAGATTTGTATGGTCCGATCCGTGCTTGCAAAGCTTTGAGGAGTTGAAGAAGAGGATGGCCTCTGCTCCTATCCTAGCTCAGTCAGAAGGCATTGAGGATTTTGTGGTCTATAGTGATGCATCAAAGCTTGGCTTAGGATGTGTTCTGATGTAGAGGGGTAAGTTTATTGCTTACGCGTCGAGGCAATTGAAGACGTATGAGAAGAATTACCCTACCCATGATTTGGAGTTAGCTGATGTTGTTCATGCACTGAAGATTTAGAGACATTATCTGTATGAAGCTACGTGTCAGATTTTCACAGACCATAAGAGTGTGAAGTATATATATTCACTCAACGGGAGTTGAATAATTGACAGCGCAGATGGTTGGAGTTGATCAAGGACTTCAATCTTGATATCTTATACCACCCGGGGAAGGCGAATGTGGTAGTTGATGCCCTTAGTAGGAAGACTCCCCAAGAGATGACGATCGCTAGACTGACAACTCAACCACAGTTATAGCGAGACCTTGCATGGTGACGAGGCTAAAATCGTAGGTCGTTGTATTTTAGCTTAGGTCAAAGTAGAGTTCCTAATGTTACACTAACAAGTTAATGTATAGTGTAAGTAAGGGTCGAACCCAAGAGAGTTAAATTGAAGTTTTAGTTAAATTCAATTATCGAGATTGTAACCAATAAGGGGGGGGGGGGTTGGATTGAATTGTAACAAGACAAAAACACAAGAAAACAACTAAATATGTGATAAAATGATGGAGAAAAGAACTACACTAGGTTGATTCTTTGCATGCAAGCTACTTTGGTTGGTTCTTTTTGTAAGTATTTCATCATTGTTCTTGTCTTGATCATATATATGTCTCACTCTTCATCTTTATGTCGCTTCTGATGTCAAGTGACTAGAGGTATTTCTATGGTCGTCTATACCCAATCAAAAGTAAATCCCGACTTAGCACTAAGAACAAGTATAGTGAGTAAGTAAGGGTCGAACCCAAGAGAGTTGAGGTGTTTTAGATGAAATTATTGATTATAATGACAAGTGACATAAAGGGGGGGGGGGGGGGGGGGTTTGGTTGAATTGATGCACAAAAACTTATGAAAACGATGAATAAGACAAGTAAGACAATAATGGGTGAATCTACACTAGGTTGATTCTAAGCATGCAATTGCTACTTTGGTGTATTCCTTTTTCAAGTTTTTAAGTAATCTCCCGTCTCGATCATACATATGTGTTGAGCCAACCGGAATCAACACAACTTAACCTATTAAAGTTCCGTAAACCTACAAGAACAAATAATAAGTTAGCATTCAAACAAAGACAAAGGGATATAAAGAGAAGATTAAAACCGTTAAACTTATCTTTATATTTGTGTTCCTTTTCTTTAAGTAATTACAACCCGTTATTATTTAAACTTGCTACTAGATTAAACACCCGAACCCGGAACCTAAAACAACCATCTCAAGTAATAGTTAACATGCAATTAAACAATGGAGATCAAAGAAACACAAAGCATTACTGAATAAAAACTTATATTAAAAGGACTTACAACCAAATCAACAAAGCAGCTTCAAACCAACCCAATGTAGCAAGGGAGTTAGCAACTCATTACAATGGAAAAACTCAAGTCTTAAATGGATTTTGTGAGGAAAAGCATGGATGATTCTAGCAATCAGACATGGACTATTTATACTACAAAAGACACTTAATTAGGAGTAATTAGCCGGCCTAAAACAACCACCTTTAATGCCATAAAGGTGGTGTAAACAGCATGAGTAAAGCTTCTGGCGTTAAACTGCAGGGGTGGCCTTCAGGACCCGCAGGGGCGGTTTAGGCAGAATCGGTTGATCTTCTTCATAACCGCTGGGACGGCTACACAGCTCCGCTGGGGCGGATCTTTAATGCACTTCAACGTCAGACCTTTCGCCTTCTAGACGTTTCTGATGTCAAGGCGCAAGGGCGCCTCAAGGCCAACGCAGGGACGGTGACACAAACTCTTCGCCTTCCAGCTCCCAAGGCGAGGCAGGCAGGGCGCAGTGGGAGGCGCAGGGGATCTGGCCTTCGTCTTGTCCGGGCAAGTCACCGTAGGGGCGCCGATGGGTGGCGCAAGGGCGGTGATCTGCATCTTGGCCGGCGCTGCTGAAGGTGCTGGGAGTGCTTCATTGGGAAGTGTCACCCGCTAGGGCGGCTGCAAGGGCCCGCGGGGGCGGTGGAGCAACAAAAACTTTGCTTCTTGATCGATCTTTACTCCTAAGTAGGATATGCGGTGGGTATAGCACGATCGGATTTGTGGAAAATCCAACCCTTTTTATAGGAAAATTACCCTCCAAAGATAAGATATCTTAGAAAGATCTCTTCCTATAAAAATAGGTAAAATATATGGGCTAAATTATCTTCTTCCTTCCAGAAATCCAGCCTAAAAAGATAAGATCCTCCTTCCAAAAATAAAAGATCTCAGCCAAGAATAAAATATTCTTGCTGCGTCCAAGGTGTTCGCCTCGGTCGAGTCGGTTCCTCTAGATCACCTCGGTCGAGGTGACTCTGTAATCAACCCAGGTGAATCACAACTGAATGCGAAATCTCTCAAATCTGGTCCAAAGTGAATCTATAATCCAATTTCATGATTCCTGGATTCTTCCTTAAGCTCCTGAATGTAGCTCCATTGACTCCTTAGCTCCTTTTGCTCCTTTTTGATGCAAAACGTGCCATTTTACCTACGATTACAACGAAACTTGGTGTAGACCTTGATTCCCACAAAGGTAGATGAAACGACAATATAATCACATAATACATATACAAACATGCAGATTATTGAAGATAAAACGTCTAAACAGGCCCCAAATATAGACAATAATTCATGCTATCAGTGCTTATAACTCTTTCCTTAGCTTCTTTTGATCTTCTTCTTCTGGACCAAGGAGTTAGTAGCATAAACCGACACTAATGCAATAAAAAGACTCTAAAAACTACCCTAAATAATAGTGATTCTATCACCTATCAAACTCCCCCATACTTAGACCTTTTACTCGTCCCGAGTAAAACAAATGACAACAATTAGACTCAAGGTCTCAAGAAGCAAGGGAAAGAAAGAGAAATAATGGAAAACAAGAGTAAAACCAAGAAAGAAAGAAATAAAAAGAGAGGAAATGTGAGAAAAAGAAGATAATACCATCCTTATTGCTCCAAGAGTGGCCTACCCGGACAACCTCCTTATGACTCCCCTTCTTATGTCGCCAAAACGCCGGAAGGGAAACCTACACTCGGTGTCGCTCATCTTGGCAAGGCGCCCTTTCGGGTTTTCACCTTGCCACTCTTCTTCTTTTCTCTCTTAAGCTCACATCCCTCAAGTCCATTTTTGCACCAACCTAAGGTTGATCGGACTACTTTCTTTTTACCTAAACCGTCCTTTCGGGTTTTCGGTTTATCCAAGGATTTTCATGCCTTTTTCTTTCATTTCTTTGGCTTTTTTTTCAAACTGATTTCAATAATGCAAAACAAAATGCCAAAAACAACTAACAAACTATACAAGCAATGATATATATATATATATATATATATATATATATATATATATATATATATATATATATATATATATATATATATCCCTCCCCCATACCTGAAGTGCACTTTGTCCTCAAAGTGAAAATGAGTCAAAGACAAATGTGGGAGAAGGGAAAGAAATGTACCCCTCACTGGGGTGGTCCGGATGGACCACCAGGGCCCTCCTCTGGCGGGTAAGGGAAGTGACGGAAGAAATGCTCCTGCCGCTGGTAGATATCGTCGATGCGGTCCTGCTGGGCAGTCATCCGGCGACCAAAGGAGGTCTCAAAACTGGCCTGCCAAGCCAGCTATTGAGCCTCCAGCTGTTGCTGCTGGGCTGCCTGCCATGCCTCTGGTCAAAGTGTGAGGTCATGGAGGTGGCAAAGGTGTCCTCCCAGCTTTGCTGCTGCTCCAGCATAGTCCGCTGGTAGTCGGACTGCCAAGCCCGGTGCTGGGTCGTCATGGCCGCAATCTGATCCTGAAAGCTCGCAAGGGCCGGGTCCTCCTCTGGTGCCGCTGTGGGCATCTCCTCGTCATCTAGGACGGGCAGGTACTCCTCCTGATGGGCCTGGCTGGAGTTGGCAGCATGCCTCTCCACAAAGGCCACTAGTGGCCGTCTCGGCACGAAGGGATCTGCCGGAATGTAAAGATCGGAGAACTCCTCCCCTAATGGTAAAGGTCGGGGGAGGTACGTCAAGTGGCTCCCATCTGCAAGGGAGATCCAAAATAGGTTCTCCCCGTCCCGTCGGAGGAGCTTGCACATCCTAAGCATCCCCTCTGTGTAAAGCGGAGCCTCCAACCCATCCTCTAGGTCGGACAATTCCATGACCTGTGAAGCGATCAAGGAGATCACCCCACCTCCGACGATGTCCCTCGGCTCGTTCCTCCTAATCCGCTTCAAATCGGCAAGGAAGAGGTACGACCAATCCATCACCTTCTCACTCTGAGGAAGGCAAGAGTAGAGTAGAGGGAGGTCCTTAAGGGCAACCTTGTTCTCCTCTTTGTGTCCACAGAAGACACTCATCAGAATCTTGGAGAGGAGCCTCAAGGAAGGGTGAGTGAGCTTGTTGGAGTACTCACCCCCAACATGGAATTCTGACCCTGTAGCCGCCTGCCAAAACTCACATAGATCCGGGGTAGGAATAGTCTCCCACCAGCTCACAGAAGGGTTTAAAGTCACCCCAAAGGCCTCCTGATGCTGGAGGAAATCCAGTGTGTATTTCACCTTGTTGAACTTGAAGGTGAGGCCGGTACACACATGATCCTCCTTCTCCATTGTGAATGTGGAGATGAACTATCTGCTAAGCTTTGGATTTGTCGGGGCATTCCGGTGTAGAAATTCTCCGAGCCCAGCATTTGCCAAAAAGGACTGCATGCTCTCTAGCATGCTGAGTTTCTCCAAGGTAGGAGCATGTAGAAATCGAGTTGCATACACAACTTGATCCTGTACGATCCTATAACGCTCCTTCTCTGTCTTAGACATCTTGCATTCCATTTTCCTAGTGTGATGTAGGGTAAAAGATTAGTAATTTCCAAAAACAGAGAAAGAAGTCGACCTTCTGTTGTGTTTTCCGTAGGGGCGGCTGTGCAGACGCAGGGGCAGTGAGGCGCAGGGGCGGCTGCTTGCAGGCGCAGGGGTGGGAGAACAACAGAAGGCGATTTTGCGAGTGCTTTGAAGGTGGTGGCGCCTTGGAGTGGCTCCGGTGTTTGGTTCGTTGGTGCAGGCGACTTTGAAGGTGGTGCAGGAGTGGAGAATAGTTCCAATCGAAGGGAGGTAGCTTTTGGCACGAGGCTGGTGGCGCAAGGGCGTTGGTGGTGTGCGTCCTTTGTGTTGGTGGCGCAGGGGCGTCGGAGAGGGTGGTTGGGTGGTTGCTCTTAGGGCGTAGGGCGTTCGCAGCTTTGAGAGAGAGAGAGTGCGAGGAGAGGTGGTTGTGTTTTGGTGAGGAGGGTTGGTGGGTGGTGCGTGGTAGGTATAGGTGGATTTTCGAGATCCTATTTTTTTTCTTTTCTGGGTAAACCCGCAGGGGCGGTGACAAGGGAGAGAAGCACGCAGGCCCAGCGCCGGGGGCGGCGCTGGGAATTAGTGTCAAGGATGGCCGCCGCAGGGGCGTGGGGATGTCACCATGGGGGCGGTGACAGGCGTGTTGCAGGCGCAGGCCAAGCGCCGGGGGCGGTTCTGGCTTGAGTGTCGTTGCTGGGGCGGTGTATCTAACCGCAGGGGCGGGTTTCTTGACAGAAGCTCCTCTTCTTATTCCTTCGGGTTGCCTCCCGAATTAGCGCCTTTGTTTACGTCGTTTGCTCGACGTAATATCTCTACTTCTTTGATTGTGCCTCCTCTAGTACCATCTCGTCAATCGGATTGTTCTTGACTCCTTCAAGGTAAAGCTTTAGCCTTTGGCTGTTCACCTTAAACACCTTGTGCGTATGCGGATCATAGAGATCCACAACCCCGTGAGGGTATACTTCGGCTACTATGAACGGCCCTGTCCATCTTGAACGCAGCTTACCTGCAAAGAGTTTCAAACGGGATTGAAATAGAAGAACCTTATTACCTACCTTGAAGTCCTTCTGGAGGATGTTCTGGTCATGCCATGCTTTGGTCTTTTCTTTGTATGTGGTAGCATGGTCATTTGCATCTAGTCTTAGTTCCTCCAACTCTTGCAATTGGAGCTTCCAGAATTCTCCCACTTCTTCTTTGTTCATGTTGCACTTCTTTACCGCCCACCAAGCCTTGTGCTCTAACTCCACCGGTAGGTGGCAAGCTTTCCCAAACACGAGCCTAAAAGGAGACATTCCGATGGGAGTTTTGTAGGCTGTCCGATATGCCCATAGGGCGTCATTTAGCCTTGCACTCCAATCCTTCCGCCCGGGAGAAACCGTCTTTTCAAGGATGGTCTTTATTTCCAGGTTGGATACCTCCGCTTGGCCGTTTGTTTGAGGATGATAGGCTGTTGATACTCGTTGGTGAACATGATACTTCCTAAGGAGAGCCGTGATCGTCTTGTTGCAGAAATGGGTACCCCTATCACTGATTAAGTCTTTCGAAATTCCAAATCTAACAAAGATATTTTCCTTAAGAAATGCCGCAACCACCTTTGAATCATTAGTTTTGGTGGCCTTTGCTTCCACCCACTTGGAAACATAGTCCATCGCAAGCAAACTATATGTGTCCCGAATGACGTAGGAAATGGCCCCATGAAATCAATTCCCCAAACGTCAAATATTTAACAAAATATAAGAGAGGTCTGGGGCATTTCATGTCTCCTTGAAAGATTTCCCACCCTTTGGCATCTATCACACACTTTACAAAACGCAAAAGCGTCTCGAAAAATGTGTGGCCAAAAGAAACCAGCATCCAAAACTTTTCTTGCAGTTTTGTTTGCTCCAAAGTGTCCCCCACATGCTTCAGAATGACAGAAAGTTAGGACGGATTGTACCTCATTGTCCGGAATGCAACGCCAGATCACTTGATCACTACAATGTTTCCAAAGGTAAGGATCGTCCCAAACGTAGTGTCGAGCCTTAGCTTTGACTTTCTCTCGTTGTGCCTTGGTGAAGTCTGGAGGTTACTCCTTCCTGACAATGAAATTCACAATGTCAGCAAACCAAGGCTTAAAAGATTGAAGCTTAAGACAAACCTCTGTCGACAATTCCACAGGGGCGCCTAGACAGAGCCGCAGGGGCGGCTGGTGTGAGGCGCGGGGGCGGTTACACAACAGAGAGTTGTGTAGAATGTGTCGTCTGGAAAGCTTCCGGCTATCTCTCTTTCTTTCCCTGGTTCTTCCTCCTCTTGCACTAGTCTGCTCCCTTTTTTGTCCCTTATTTCTAGGTTAAATTCGCTTAGGAGGAGCACCCAACGGATTAAACGTGGCTTTGCCTCCTTCTTTGCCATGTGGTACCTAAGAATTGCATGGTCAGTGAAAATAATTACCTTTACCCCCAGTAAGTATTGCCTGAACTTCTCAAGTGCAAAAACTACCGCCAACATTTCCTTCTCGGTGGTGGAGTAGTTCCTTTGTGCTCCATTTAGTGTCATAGACGCATAATGGATCACATGAGAGGACCTTCCGTCTTTTTGTCCTATGACAGCTCCAACGGCGTAGTCACTGGCGTCACACATGATTTCAAAAGGTTTCTCCCAATCCGGAGAACGGATGATCGGAGCGGTGGTGAGACATGACTTCAGAGTGTCGAAATCCTTCTTGCAATCCTCATCCACTATGAAGGTTACATCTTTCTTGAGCAATTCACACAGGGGAGCTGAGATCTTTGAGAAGTCTTTGATGAACCGTCGGTAGAAACCTGCATGACCAAGAAAAGATCGGATTTCGCGAACAGTAGTAGGATAAGTTAAATTTTGAATAACATCAACCTTTGCCTTATCTACCTCTATCCCTTTTGAGGATATTACATGTCCTAGCACAATTCCTTGTTCGACCATGAAATGACATTTTTCCGAATTAAGAACTAAGTTGGTTTCAACACATTTTTCAAGAACAAGTTTTAAATGCCCCAAATATGCGTCAAAACTGTCTCCATGGACGGTAAAATCATCCATGAAGACTTCAATGAAATTTTCTATGTATTCGGAGAAAATACATATCATGCACAATTGGAAAGTGCCCGGTGCGTTGCAAAGTCCAAAGGACATTCTCCAATATGCAAAAGTGCCAAATGGGCAGGTGAACATCGTCTTCTCTTGATCTTCTGGTGTGATGGCTATTTGGAAATAGCCCGAATATCCATCCATGAAATAGTAGTATTTATGACCTGCAAGACGTTCCAACATTTGATCAATAAAAGATAGTGGGAAATGGTTTTTTCGTGTTACCTTATTGAGCTTGCGGTAGTCAATGCAAACTCTCCATCTAGTTTGTGTTTTGCTTAGGACCATCTCTCCATGTTGATTTTCCACCAAGGTGATGCCTCCCTTCTTTGGAACCACTTGGGTTGGACTAACCCAAGTGCTATCCGAGATAGGAACGATCATGTCCGCTTGGAGGAGTTTCAACACTTCCTTTTTGACCACATCCATCATTGGTGGGTTCAACCTCCTTTGAGGTTGCCTAGAGGGCTTGGCCTCGTCCTCAAGCAAAATCCTATGCATGCATGTGGAAGGACTTATCCCCTTGATGTCCGCAATAGTTCATCCGAGGGCCGTCTTGTGTTCCTTTAGTACGTTCACCAACTTATCTTCTTGTCCGGTGGTCAACTTATTGGAGATGATCACCGACAAGGTATTGTGTGTTCCAAGGAAAATATACTTTAGGTGTGACGGAAGATCCTTCAATTCTATTTCCGGTGCCTGCACTATGGACGGAACAAGCTTTTCGCTTGGGGTTAGTAAAGTGGGCCCAATGGCCAAATTGGAGATAGGTAGCCTTTTATGCCCATCTAATTGGGATAAGACCTCTTTCATGCTAGATGTTAACACATAATCTGATTTGAAACCATCAATGTCATGCTCAATCATATTTCTCAATTCATCCACGTCACAGTTATAAAAAACATCTTGCACAAAAGGTTCAACAACGTCAATAGCACATAGAGAATGATCATCGCTAGGAAATTTCATTGCATCATAAATGTCAAATTCCACTACTTCTTCCTCAAACTCCATAGTCAATTTACCACTAACATAATCAATTTTTGTCCTAGCCGTTTTAAGAAATGGCCTACCTAACAGAATGGGTGCAGCATGCGAGTCATTTTCCATATCCATTACAAAGAAATCAGCAGGAAAAATTAGGTTGTCTACCATTACTAACACATCTTCAATTATCCTTTTCGGGTACACATTAGATCTATCAGCAAGTTGTACGACAATCCTAGTTTCCATTAGTGGCCCAAGGCCAAGTGGTTTGTAAATTGAATATGACAAAACATTAATAGAAGCACCGAGATCAAGCATTGCTTTGTCAAAGAGGGTTTCCCCTATAACACAAGGAATGCTTACCATGCCCGGATCGCTACATTTCTTGGGCATTCTCCTTTGGAAGACTGCCGACACATGCTCAAACTTGCATTTTCTGTTTCCCCTTTAGCTTTTGATTTCTTTTGATAGTGCAAAGTTCCTTCAAAAAACGAGCATACTTAGGAATACTTTTCACCAGCTTAAGGAGGGGAATGTTTACCTCGCATTTAGAGAAAGTCTTAAAAAGGTCCTTGTCCTCTATGATTCTTCGCTCCTTTAATGCTTCAGGAAAAGGGGCTGGTGGCTTTTCGGAGTACAGCGGCGGAAAGTTTGGTCGGATGTAAGTATCCTTCTCAACAGGACCTTCTGTTGTGTTTTCCGCAGGGGCGTCAGCTTGAAGGCGCAGGGGCGGCTCAGGAGCTGTCACCGCATGGGCGGGGGCAGCCAGCCGCAGGGGCGTCCTTCCTTCTGGGCTCGGCGCAGCTGCAGCCGCAGGGGCGGCTATGGGTGTGGAAATAACAACAGAGGGTTCGCTTTGTGGCTCTTTCGTGGGTTCTTGTCGAATTTGCTTCCCAGTCCTTAATGTTAGGGCACTAACATTCTCCTTGGGGTTTATAAACATCTGGGAAGGCATTCCCTTGAAAGCCTTGATTCGGTTCTTGAAATAGCTTTTGTCATTTGACCAACTTGCTTCTCAAGGTTCTTGATACTTGATTCTGTTGTTTGGACATGAGTAGCAAAGTGTTTATTCAAAACCTGCAACATATCTTCAGTTGAGTGATACTTACCTTGGCGGGGCTGGTGTTGTTGGTTTTGTTGATCACTTCAACGAAAATTTTGTTGGTCACGCCAATTTGGCATGAAATAATGTGTATAGGGATCGTTCCTAGGTCTTTGCTGCTGTGGTTGTCCATAACCCATTGCATTAACTTCAGCATCGTCATCTTGAACTTGTGGACACATGTCCGTTGGATGATATGGGTCAGCACAAACTCCACAAGCTTTTTGCTGCTGCGGCGTTCCCACAAGTGTTAGCCTTTTCACCATTTCCTTCAATTCCGCCAGCTCGGTGGAAATCTCGCTCTTCCCGGAGCTCACGGCATGAACTCCTTTCTTAGCCGGGGTCCTTCCAAAATTCTGAGTCCCTTCCGCTAGTTCCTGTATCTTTTCCAAAGCAAGGTCAGGGGTAGAGTTAAGAACATTACCTCCGCAAGCTGCATCGACGATCCTCCTTTCATTGTCTAGCAAGCCATTGTACAAGTACAAGACTAGATCTTGAGTTGAATAACCATGGAAAGGACAGTTGATCGGAGGCGTGCAAACCTTTCGAAGTACTCATAGAGAGTTTCGGGTGCCTCTTGCTCGATGTTGCTTATAGCTTTCTTCAAGCTATTGGCCTTTTTAGCTGGGAAGTATTTCTCCAAGAATGCTTTGTGAAGGTTCTCCCAAATGTCAATGCTCCCGGATGGAAGGTGGTAATACCAATCATCCGCCGAATCCTTGAGTGTGAAGCCGAATGCCCTCATCTTGATCTGTTCTTCGGTAATGTTGGCCGGCTTCATACTCATACAAACGGTGTGGAACTTCCCAAGGTGCTTGATGGGGTCTTCACCACTTAGCCCATGGAAGGATGGAAGTAAGTGAATAAGGCCCGGTTTGAGCTCAAAGTTGACTCCTTCCCTTAGTGCCGGTATAGCGACCGCAAGAGGGTTTTTAGCCAAAGTGGGCTGCGTAAGTTGACGAAGAGTACGGTCAGCCATCTCTTGTTGTAGTTGTTATTGTCTTCGTTGGCGGATGTGCGTCCTCTCAATTTCTGGATCAAAAGAAGCAAAGCTGGAATTAGTAGCACGGATTTAAACCATAAAATGGTTCAAACCAATAATCAATAATAACAATAAAACACAAAAACTCCCCGGCAACGGCGCCAAAATTTGACTAGAGGTATTTCTATGTTCGTCTATACCCAATCAAAAGTAAATCCCGACTTAGCAATAAGAACAAGTATAGTGAGTAAGTAAGGGTCGAACCCAAGAGAGTTGAGGTGTTTTAGATGCAATTATTGATTATAATGACAAGTGACACAAGGGGGGGGGGGGGTTTGGTTGAATTGATGCACAAAAACTTATGAAAACGATGAGTACGACAAGTAAGACAATAATGGGTGAATCTACACTAGGTTGATTTTAAGCATGTAATTGCTACTTTGGTGTATTCCTTTTTCAAGTTTTTAAGTAATCTCCCGTATCGATCATACATATGTGTTGAGCCAACCGGCATCAACACAACTTAACCTATTAAAGTTCCGTAAGCCTAGAAGAACAAATAATAAGTTAGCATTCAAACAAAGACAAAGATATATAAGGAGAAGATTAAAACCGTTAAACTTATCTTTATATTTGTGTTCCTTTTCTTTAAGTAATTACAACCCGTTATTACTTAAAGTTGCTACTAGATTAAAGACCTGAACCCGGAACCTATTAATCCTAGTTGTATACATGCACTTTAGAACCTAAGGTGATCAATCTCAAGTAATAGTTAACATGCAATTAAACAATGGATATCAAGGAAACACAAAGCATTACTGAATAAAAACTTATATTAAAAGGACTTACAACCAAAGCAACAAAGCAGCTTCAAACCAATCCAATGTAGCAAGGGAGTTAGCAACTCATTACAATGGAAAAACTCAAGTCTAAAATGGATTTTGTGAGAAAAAGCATGGATGATTCTAGCAATCAGCCATGGACTATTTATACTACAAAAGACACTTAATTAGGAGTAAATAGCCGGCCTAAAACAGCCACCTTTAATGCCATAAAGGTGGTGTAAACAACCGGAGTAAAGCTTCTGGCGTTAAACCGCAGGGGTGGCCTTCAGGACCCGCAGGGGCGGCCTTCAGGACCCGCAGGGGCGGTTTAGGCAGAATCGGTTGATCTTCTTCATAACCACTGGGGCGGCTACACAGCTCCGCTGGGGCGGATCTTTAATGCACTTCAACGTCTGACCTTTCGCCTTCCTGACGTTTCTGATGTCAAGGCGCGGGGCGCCTCAAGGCCAATGCAGGAGCAGTGACACAGACTCTTCGCCTTCCAGCTCCCAAGGCGAGGCGCAGGCAGGGCACAGGGGAGCTGGCCTTCGTCTTGTCCAGGAAAGTCACCGTAGGGGCGCCGATGGGTGGTGCAGGGGCGGTGATCTGCATCTTGGCCGGCGCTGGTGAAGGTCCTGGGAGTGCTTCAGTGGGAAGTATCACCAGCTGGGGCGGCTGCAAGGGCCCGCGGGGGCGGTAGAGCAACATAAACTTTGCTTCTTGATCGATCTTTACTCCTAAGTGCTTATAACTCCTTCCTTAGCTTCTTTTGATCTTCTTCTTCTGGACCAAGGAGTTAGTAGCATAAACCAACACTAATGCAATAAAAAGACTCTAAAAACTACCCTAAATGATAGTGATTCCATCACCTATCATCAAGCCGCAGGGGCGGCCCAATGTCACCGCAGGGGCGGTGACCCTTGCTCTTCGGCTTCACAGCTCCGCAGGTTGGTCCGCAGGCAGAGGCGTAGGGGCGCCGACTTCGCTTCTTCAAGCTGAGTCACCGCATGGGCGTCTAGAGGTGGCCGCAGGGGCAGTGACTTGCTTCGTTCCGGGCGCTAGCGAAGGCGCAGACTGCGTTCCGGAGTGTAGTGCCACCCGCAGGGGCGGTGACACTGCTTTGTGAGGGCGGTGTGACAACAGAGGCTTGTCTTCGTGAATGATCTTCAACTCCCAAGTGCTTCTAACATCTCTTTTGCTTCTTTTAAACTTCTTCTTCTGGATTAAGATGTTAGCAACACAAACCGACTCTAATACAATAGAAAGACGCTAAAAACTAACCTAAATGATAGTGATTCCATAACCTATCAAACTCCCCCATACTTAGACCTTTTACTCGTCCCGAGTAACACAAATGACAACAATTAAGCAACTTAAAGGCCTCAGGAAGCATGGTGCAGAAAAATAGATAAGGGAATTGAGAAAAAAACCAAGAAAGAAAGAAGGAAAAGAGATAAAATGAGAAGAAAGTGAATAAACTAACATCCTTATTGCTCCAAGAGTGACCTACCCGGACAACCTCCTCATGACTCCCCTTCTTATGCCGCCAAACGCCGGAAGGAGAACCTACACTCGGTGCCGCTCGTTTTTCCAAGGCGCCCTTTCGGGTTTTCACCTTGCCACTCTTCTTCTTTTCTTGATAATCTCACCAAATCCTCACATCCCTCAAGTCCATTTTTGCACCAACCTAATGTTGATCGGACTACCTTCTTTTTGCCTAAACCGCCCTTTCGGGTTTTTCGGTTTATCCGAGGATTTTTCATGCCTTTTTTCAATTTCTTTGGCTTGTTCTCTCTTTTTCTTTTTCTTTTTTTTTTCCTGAATTTCAACAACTATTATAATCTATAGAATCATGAAACAAACACGCAAATGAACTATACATGCAAGAAAGAATTCCCTCCCCATACTTGAAGAACACTTTTCCCTCAAATTGGAAAACGAAAAGAAAGACTAAATGTGGAGAAGGGAAAAAGATGATACCCACTAGTGGGATGGTCCGGCTGGACCATCCAGACTGTGCTCCGGCGGATAAGGGAAGTGGCGGAAGAAATGCTCCTGCCGGCGGTAAATCTCGTCAATGCGGGTCTGCTGGGTGTTCATCTGGCCTCCAAATGTGGTCTCAAAGTTGGCTTGCCAAGTCAACTGCTGAGCCTCAAGCTGCTGCTGCTGGGCCGCCTACCAAGCATCTTGGCGCCGGTCAAAGTGGGCGGTCATGCTCGTGGCAAAGCTGGACTGCCAAGTCTGCTGCTGCTCTAGTATGGTCCGCTGATACTCGGTTTGCCAAGCCTGGTGCTGAGTGGTCAAGGCAGCTATCTGAGCATGGAGGCTCTCAAGTACGGGACCATCAGCTCCCACTACAGTGGGCATCTCCTCATCGTCTGGGATAGGCATGTGATCCTCATAATGAGCCCGGGTGGAGCCCGCATCATGCCTCTCAACAATGGCCACCAGATGCCGCCTCGGCACAAACAGATCATCTCGAATGTAGAGCTTGGAGAGCTCATCTCCAAAGGGTAGAGGCCGGGGCAAGTAGGTGATGTGGCTCCCATCTACAAGAGAGAGCCAAAACAAATTCTCCCCATCCTGCTTGAGAAGCTTGCACCTCCGGAGTAGACCTTCCGTGTAATATGGGATTCCATCCCATCCTCCAGGCTAGAAAGATCCATCACCTGTTCAGTAATCAAAAAGATCACCCCACCTCCAACAATGTCTGTAGTCTCATTCTTCCTAATCCACTTCAAAGCGGTAAGGAAGAGGTATGGCCAATCCGGCACCGCCTCACTGATTTGGTGGCAAAAGTATAACAATGGAAGGTCCTTAAGAGCGACCTTGTTCTCCTCTTTGCGTCCACAGAAGACACACATGATGATCTTGGAGAGGAGCCTCAAGTAGGGGTGAGTGAGTTTGTTACTATACTCACCCCGGTATGAAACTCGGAACCGGTGGCTGCTTTCCAAAACTCGCAAAGGTTCGGTGTGGGGATGGGCTCCCACCATTTGTCATAGGGGTTGAGAGTCACCCTAAAGGCCTCTTGCAGCTGTAGGTGGTCAAGTGTGTACTTCTTCTTGTTGAATTTGAAGGAAAGACCGACACACACATGATCCTCCTTCTCCATGGTGAAGGTGGCAATGAACCATTTGTTGAGCTCGGGGTATGTGGGAGCACTCTTCTTCAAAAAGTCTCCAAGCCCAGTATTGGTGAGGTAGGATTGCATGCTCTCCAACATGCCCAGCTTCTCTAATGTCGGAATGTGCAAAAACGAGTTGCATACACAATCCGATCTTGCACAATCCCGTAGCGGGTCTTCTCTACCTCGGATATCTTATACTTCCTTTGTGGTTCCATTCTTGCAAAGAATTTAGGAAAGGAATCAGAAAGTTCAAAAACAGAGAAAGAGACGAACCCTATGTTGTGTTTTCCGCAGGGGCGGCTGAGCGATCCGCAGGGGCTGTAAGGCGCAGGGGTGGGAGCTTGCAGGCGCAGGGGCAAGAGAAGACACAGAGGGCAATTGTTGACAGCTTTGTTGGGTGGTGGAGTTGGGGCGCTCTGCTGGTGTTTCCGGTTGGTGGAGAGTGTCGCTAGTGGTGGTGATGAGTGGTGGATGGTGAGTGTTGTTGATGGAGAGTGAGTAGGGTTGAGAGTGGAGATATTTAGGGTGGTGGGTGAGAGATTGAGGATGGGCAGCGCAGGGGCGTCGGAGGGCTTTGGTGATGGCGGCGGAGTGGTGGCGCAGGGCGTTGCAGAGGTGGCTAGAGGAGAAAGTTGGTTTGGGGCGCATGGGCGTGGCTTTGTGAGAGTGAGAGATTAGGAGAGATGAGTGGTAGGTGAGGAGAGAGAGAGTGGTGGGTGGGGTAAGTCTAGGGTCTTTTTGGATTTTTTTTTCTTTTCTGGGTAAAACCGCAAGGGTGGGGGCTTGTCACCGTGGGGGCGGTGACAACGAAGGAGGAGATGCAGACCCAGCGCCGGGGGCGGCACTGGGCAAGGGTGTTGCCGCAGGAGCGGTGACATGTGGCCGCAAGGGCGGTTTTCTTGACAGAAGCTCCTGTTCTTATTCTCTCGGTTTGCCTCCCGAGCAGCGCCTTTGTTTTACGTCGTTGGCTCGACGTAGGGACCCTACTCCTCTGCTTGGGCCTCCTCTAACACCATCTCGTCTATGGGGTCATTCTTCACTCCTTCAAGGTAGGGCTTGAGCCTTTGTCCATTGACCTTGAATATCTTGTGCATTTGTGGATCATAAATATCCACAACACCATGTGGATGGACTTCAGCTATTACATACGGACATGTCCACCTTGAGCGTAGCTTGCCTACAAAAAGCTTCAAATGAGATTGAAAAAGGAGAACTTTGTTACCTGCTTTTAAGTCTTTCCGGATAATGTTCCGGTCAAGCAACGCTTTTGTCTTCTCTTTTATGTAGTGGCATGGTCATACGCATCGAGCCTTAACTCCTTCAGCTCTTGCAATTAAAGTTTCCGGAACTCCCCTACCTCATCCATCTTCATGTTGCACTTTTTCACCGCCCACCATACCTTGTGTTCTAGCTCCACCGGAAGGTGGCAAGCCTTTCCAAAAACAAGTTAGAATGGAGACATCCCTATAGGAGTCTTGTATGTTGTCCGGTATGCCCATAGAGCGTAATTGAGCCTCAAGCTCCAATCTTTCCTTCCGGAGGAAACCGTCTTTTCAAGGATGGTTTTGATCTCCCAGTTTGACACTTCCGCTTAACCGTTTGTTTGTGGGTGGTGGGCCGTTGACACTCTTTGGTGGACTAGTACTTCTTAAGGAGAGCGGTGATTGTTTTATTGCAAAAGTTGGTGCCCCTATCACTTATCAAAGCCGTCGGGATGTCAAACTTTGCAAAAATGTTGTCCTTAAAGAAATGCTGCAACCACTTTAGAATCATCAGTTTTGGTGGCCTTTGCTTCCACTCACTTGGAAACATAGTCCACCGCAAGTAATATATAAGTATGCCCAAAAGAAGTAGGTAAAGGATCCATAAAATCTATCCCCCAAACATAAAAAATTTCGCAAAATATAAGAGAAGATTGAGGCATTTCATTTCTCCTAGAGATGTTACCCTCTCTTTGGCACCTATTACACACCTTACAAAATGCAAAAGCGTCTCTAAAGATATGTGGCCAAAAGAATCCCGCATTTAAGACTTTCCTAGTTGTTTTGTTGGCCCCAAAATGTCCCCCACATGCTTCAGAATGACAAAATGTAAGGACATATTGTACCTCATTATCCGGGATGCAACGACGTATTACCTGATCACTACAATGCTTCCAAAGGTATAGATCGTCCCAAACGTAGTGTCTTGCTTCGGCCTTCACCTTCTCTCACTGTGCCTTGGTGAAGTTTGGAGGGTACTCACCCCTAACAAGAAAATTTACAATGTCAGCAAACCGAGGTTTAAAAGATTGAAGTTTAAACATATACCTCTTTCGTGTAATCCGCAGGGGCGGCCAAAGCATTACGTAGGGGCGCAAGAGGCGTAGGGGCGGCTGTGTGTAGGGGCGGGGCTCTGGTTGCGCAGGGGCGGTTACACAATAGAGGGTTGTGTAGAAGGTGTCGTCTGGATAGCTTCCAACTATGGCTCTTTCGTTGGCCGGATCTTCTTCCTCCTTCACCAGCCTGCTCAAGTGATCGGCCATAAGGTTTTCAGCCCCCTTCTTTTCCCTATTTTTCAAGTTGAACTCGCTTAGAAGGAGCACCCACCGAATCAACCTTGGCTTTGCTTCCTTCTTCGCCATGAGGTACCTGAGGGCTGCATGGTCAGTGAATACGTCTACCTTTACTCCAAGGAGATATTGTCTGAACTTCTCTAGTGCAAACACCACCGCTAGCATCTCCTTCTCGGTGGTGGAGTAGTTTCTTTGAGCTCCATTAAGCGTCATGGATGCATAATGGATGATGTGTGATGCTCTTCCATCCTTCTGTCATGGGACAACTCGTACAGCATAATCGCTGGCGTCACACATAATCTCAAATGGCTTCTCCAAATCCGGAGACCGGATGATCGGTGCACTAGTGAGGCATGCTTTTAACGTGTCAAAAGCTTTCTTGCAATCTTCATCCACTATGAAAGTGGCGTCTTTCTTGAGCAACTCACACAACGGCGCTGAGATCTTTGAAAAGTCTCTGATGAACCGCCGATAAAAACCTGCATGACCTAGGAAAGAACGGATTTCACGCACGTTAGTAGGGTAAGGTAAACTTTGAATAACATCAACTTTTGCCTTATCTACTTCTATCCCTTTGAAAGATATCACATGTCCTACCACTATTCCTTGTTCTACCATGAAATGACATTTTTCAGAATTAAGAACTAAATTAGTTTCTACACATTTTTCAAGAACAAGTTTTAAATGTCCTAAGCATGCATCAACACTATTTCTATGGACGGTGAAATCATCCATAAAACTTCAATAAAGTTCTCTATGTATTCAGAAAAAATACTAATCATGCACCGTTGGAAGGTGCAGGAGCATTGCAAAGTCCAAATTGCATTATGCGGTACGTAAAAGTGCCAAATGGACATGTGAAAGTCGTCTTTTCCTGGTCTTTCGGAGCAATGGCTATTTGAAAATAGCCCGAATATTCATCCAAAAAGAAATAGTAGGGGTGACATGCAAGTCGTTCCAACATTTGATCAATAAAGGGTAAGTGAAAGTGATCTTTACGAGTTACCGTGTTAAGTTTGCGGTAGTCAATGCAAACTCTCCAACCGGTTTGTGTCTTGCTCGGGACCATCTCTCCGTATTGATTCTCCACCATGGTGATACCCCTTTCTTTGGAACCACTTGGATTGGACTAACCCACTTACTATCCGAGATGGGGAATATCATGTCCGCTTGGAGGAGCTTCAATACCTCCTTCTTGACCACTTCCATCATTGGCGGATTCAACCTTCGTTGGGGTTGCCTAGATGGTTTTGCTTCTTCCTCAAGGAGGATCCTATGCATACAAGTTGATGGACTTATCCCCTTGATGTCCGCAATAGTCCACCCAATGGCCGTCTTGTGCTCTTTCAAAACCTTCACCAACTTCTCCTCTTGAATGGTTGACAACTTGCTAGAGATGATTACCGGCAAGGTTTGTTGTCTCCTAGAAAAGCATACTTGAGGTGATGTGGAAGGTCTTTCAATTCTATCTCCAGTGCCTGCACTATAGATGGAACAAGCTTCTCGCTTGGAGTTAGTAAGGTGGGCCCAATGGCCAAATTGGAGATAGGGAGCCTTTTGTGCCCATCCAATTGTGCTAGGACTTCCTGCATGCTAGATGTTAAGGCATATTCTGAAGTATGAAGGTCAATGTCATGCTCAATTATGTTTTTCAATTCATCCATGTCAGAAATATCAAAAACATCTTGAATGATAGGATCAATAATATCAATGGCACAAAGGGAATGATCATCAATAGGATATTTCATTGCATCATACTTGTAAAACTCAACTACCTCCCCATCAAATTCAATGGTTAATTTGCCACTAACATAGTCAATCTTTTTCCTAGCAATTTTTAGAAAAGGCCTTCCCAACAATATAGGTGCAACATGTGAGTCATTTTCCATACCCATCACAAAGATATCAGCAGGAAAAATCAGATTATCTACCATCACTAATACATCTTCAATAATCCCTTTCAGGAAAACATTAGATCAATCAGAAAGTTGGACTACAATCCGAGTTTCGATTAGCGGCCCAAGGCCAAGTGATTTATAGATGGAGTAAGGTTGAACATTGATAGAAGCACAAAGATCAAGCATAGCCTTATCAAAACGGGTTACCCCTATAACACAAGGAATGCTTACCATGCCCGGATCACTACATTTGTTGGGTATTCGGCGTTGGAAGACGACGGACACATGTTCGCTAACTTGCACCTTTTGCTTGACCCTCAGCTTCTAGTTCCTCTTGATGGTGCAAAGTTACTCTAAGAAATGAGCATACTTAGGAATACTCTTCACAAATTTAAGGAGAGGGATATTGATAGGTGATAGAATCACTATCTTATTAAGGTAGTTTAAGTATGTTTTTAGAGTCAAATGGTTGTATTTTGTTGCCAACTGAGTAAATCTAGCTGAAGAACTAAGCAATGAAGAAATCAAAAGATTTACCAACAGTTGGAAGAAGAACGGAAGCAAAGAGAAGTGTAGAGGAACCCTGTCACGGAACCCGCGGCGACATTGTCCCGCCCCCGCGGCGACACTGATTCTAGAGGAACCCTGTCACGGCACCCGCGGTGACACTGTCCCGTCCCGCGGCGACACTGATTCCAGAGGAACCCTGTCACGGCACCCGCGGCGACACTGTCCCGCCCCCGCGGCGACACTGATTCTAGAGGAACCCTGTCACGGCACCCGCGACGACACTGTCCCGCCCCCGCGGCGACACTGATTCCAGAGGGACCCTGTCACGACACCCGCGGCGACATTGGCCCGCCCCCGCGACGACACTAAATGTTCGCTCCAAACGGTGTGTGCAAGCTTTAAATTTATAACCCTAGACGTAAGCTTAAAACAACGATGCGAACCCGTAGTGTACGGGTCAATCGTAGTAAAAAGCAAGGAATTCCAGGGGTCGATCACAGGGACTTAGTGAAACAAAGTCCAATTACGGTAAGCTTTATCAATTACTAACCACAAGTAATTAAAACAATCAAAGATGATAAAAGTCAATAAAGGAAATATGCAATTCTAGGGATTAAAGCATCTAGTTGTGGTTCCAACTCAAGATCTATAGATAAGTGGACAAAGTTGAGGTTTTTGCAAAGGGAAGGTGTTACTAAAGTGGAATAGATCACCGGATAAGTCTCACTACTCACTAATCCTAAACTGTAACTCCTATTACCGGGTAAGTCTCAAGGAATTAAGATAAAGAACTATAACCTCAAACTAACACACCATCAAAGGGAATAGAATCAACCTTTACCGGGTAAGTCTCAGGCTAACTCACAAAGATGGGATGAAAGCACACTCAAACCCCAATAAAGGATAAACCTTTATTACCTACACTTATGATCTAAGGTAAACAAACTAAGGAATTACCGGGTAAGTCTCATTCTAAGCTTGCATTGGACCAGGAAAGGTGTAATAAGAATAGGATTTGGCAAACTCTAACACTTAACTCTCAGTTTCGGATAAGATAAGTCACCTCGGTCAGCCAAATTCCACCCCGGACGAGATGTTCATCGACTGAGCGAGATGCTTAGGGTTAAGGTTAAAGACTCGAACTTTCAGGGTCCTACTGTGATTAAGATCATTCTATCATTGTTTTTCCCACAACTTTCAGCCAATCACTGTTCGCCCCTAAACGTGCGTGCAATCAAGCTTTAAATTTATAAAACTAGAATAAAAGCAGCGAACCCGCAGTGTACGGATCGGCGTAGATTCACAAGTATTCCAGAGTATCGAACTCAGGGATTTGGGGGTACGAATTCAATAGTAGATTATCAAGCAGTTTATATAAGAGCTTTGCAATATATTGGGAAAACAACAATCCTAAAGATCCAAGTATCCAGCTATGGCAATCGATTCAACATATACTTAATGATATAAAGACAGAGTTGAGATATGCAAAGGTATGCTAATGTAAGGTAATCGTACGGTGAAGTTCCAAAAACCTTATATGACTCGCCTACAAGACACTCCCTATACAGGTTGTGGAGGCTTCAATATAGAAAGGTTCTAAAGGTGAGAATTAATGTCAAATACCCAAACTTATAATCCAAAGGTCAAAACTAACTTAACCGATTAAGGTTGTGACACTCATAATCGAGGTAGAGGTTGTTGATGTAACACCCCGAATTCTCAGAATTCGGGACATTACTGGTTAGGACCTCACAATGGGTCCCGACCTCAGTTTGACAACAATATTACTAGGATCTTGCAACAAGACACAAATAAGAAAAACCGAAATTCATAAAAATACATTTGTAAAAGGATGAATGCAACAAAGTCTAACAGCCTATCGTACTTAAACAACGGAAAAGACTAAATGTCTTAACAAAAGGAAAGACAACAAAACAATAACCAACACCCCCACTCTAAGGAGTACGGAGACCCGGCTGACCACTACTTCCGGATCACTCAGCTGCTGTTCTAACCTGCTGTAAAACTAAAACCACAACAAAACAACCATTAGCTAGTTATCTAAACATTAGAAGAATAATAATAGCACACACACATAAAATAAGAAACACTCATCATGCTTTCAAACAATCCATTTATTATCTTCATTTAAGTCATTCACTCTAATGATACTTATTTTGTGACACGAGGGATTCCCAAACCTCGCCTCCGCCCCCGTGTACCCATCAGGAGTGGATCCGATGCATCTCACCGTGTACCTGGATGGTCTGGGTATAGAGAACCTCCCAGTCTCCTGGCAGAGCTGGGCAGTGATGTCACGGCCCGTTATACATACACTTGGGCCTTAAACGTAATAGTAACAGTCGTCCTAGCAAGTTATTATTATTAAATCACGCAATAGCACACACCACTACTATCACTCAACTAACACTCAGAAACTGGCTAAGTAAGTCGCAATGACTTACCTTGATCAAAATCGTTTTCTCAAATCTCAACTCGTTCCAAACCCGTGGTAACTCAAACGCCTGTCAAATAAGGCATGTGGATCAAAAATCACTTCCAGATGTCCAACCTCGTGCGAAGGAATTACGGAAAAAGCTTTCTTACGGTAAAAGACCATTTTACCCTTAGTGCCGAAAATTCTCAGAGTCAAACATTTAGTTCTAATATTTTCTTTTAGAACCTATGTCCATAATCTAGTTCTCATCGAAAATTTTGGTAAGGATTTAGTAAGGTTTTTGTAAGAGTTATCCAACATTCTTAATTTATACTAAAGTCGTTAAAGCTTGATTTTTGGGTTCATAAACGCCGCTTGGATAAGGTTATAAAATTTCCGAAATAAATCTTAGATCCTCTAAGATATGCATACTAAATATAGGGGTAAGTATCTCTCACAAATACTTACTCATAACTCTCCCAATAATTCTCCAAAGTTGTATAAAAGATGAAAAAAAAACCCATACTTAGTTTATTTTCCCTTGCTGTAAAAACAGCTCATCTGCCCTACTTTGAGTCCTTATAAGTTCTAATCCGACCGTTAACTTTCTCCCAAATTTTAACACATTAATTTACATATTTCAATCTATAACATATCAAAAATTCAACGGTGGATTCTCAATTTAAGCTATAGAAATTAGGTCCTAAAGTCAGCAGGTCAAAGCTGAATTGTAGAGTGTGCACAAGGTCCTAAGTTCGAGTCTTACTCCCAGCAATCCCCCTCTTTTAACATCCAGCAGGTCTCTAGTTCAAAACTCATGGGTTGCACTTATTTTAACAAATAAACTCAACCTTATGACAGTACAAGGAAGCAGGAGAAGCAGCACAAAGGGCTCACCACTCTATCTGCTTCGATCCCGATCAGCAACAGCCCTAATGTGTGTAGCCGTCTGAAGTGCAGCAAGCATGGCTCGACGAAGTAATTCCGGCGCTGGCCCTCGTCGACCAGCAGGTCTCATTCCGATTGTGGCGGATGGCTGCAACTCGGCGGGACGGCGTTGACGTCGGTGAGCGTAGGAGGCGCCAATACGCGACTAGGTGGAGGCTGCATATCCCGGGTTCGCTGGTTCAGTCCGGCTGCACCGCTGCAGTGGCTATGAGTCCAGGCTCGACTTCAATTTCCCTGCTGCGATCCCGATTAGGTTGGTATAACGATAGAAGCAGCACATACCAAGGTCGGAACGGATCTGGTTTACCTTGTTGACGGACCACCGAGTCGCAGCTAGGATGGGGGTTAGCCACTGTGGTAGACGCGCGAGAAGGTGACCCAGGCTTGCGTCGACACTGGTTCCGGTGGTGGACGACAGCCCGATGTTTCTCTCATCGCTGAGCCTTTGACGAAGATGATGCGATGCGCTAGTGGTGGCTACTGAGTAGCCGGCGACGGTGAATCTCTTCCTGGTGCGAGGCTGCGACGGTGGTGAGGTTGACGATGCGTAGCGGTAGGTAGATTAGGGAATTAAATTAGGTTTAGGGTTAAGCGTGATTAAGGTGGCTGATTAGGGTTTAGGTTAATTTAGATTATGGGATGGGCTGGGCTGCCATGTATTTGGGCCGGGTCTGTTGGGTCTGCTCATCTAATTAAGATGGGTTGATAATTAAATCGTTATTCGCACGGAATCCCTCTTCGGTTTTATTTTAATTGTACGGAATTATTTCCGGTTACTTACTTTATCATTTTATGTGAATCAAGATCACATAAAATGATAGAAATTAAATATTGTTTTCTTTTATTTAAAAGAATAAAAGTTGGCGGATCGGAATCCGGTTTGATCTGCTATTAGTCGGAGTTTAAATTTTTCGGTTATTACATCAGTGCCCTCTTAAAATAAGTTTCGTCCCGAAACTTAGAATAATTCTCTTAATCGCGCATTTCCTTTGGTATATTAAATTTTCTCGACATTTTCGTTGGCTGCAAGCAACTACTCAATCATCAACAGAAGACATGTGTCTCATAAAACGTAATCACTCAGATCAATATAAAAACCTGAAAGGTCAAACAGCACAACATCCGAGTACTAACTCGTCAAAACAGGAGTAACCCCTAACCCCACAAAGAACTCGGAATAACTACATCTAATACTCTCCTCTATCTCCCAGGTAGCCTCATCAGCTCCTCGTCTAGACCACTGGAACTCTACAAAAGTATCAACCGGCTAAATTTTCTGATCTTCATAGTTGATGACGTATCTCGGATTCGGTAGGTACTTTCTCACGGTTTGGTTTTCTAAACTTACCTCCAGCTCTGTTGATGACTCTACCAACCCATAAAAACTTTTTTTTTTTTCCTTTCGAAAGTTCCCGATTATCGATTATGAAATAATGATCTTATACTTCTGTCGCCTAATGCTCTTTGTAATACAAACCGCTTGACCCGGTTTCCTCAATGTGACCTTATCGGATCGTTCCTTAATTAATTGTTTTCACCTACTTGTTGTCAAGCTTTAAAATTTATATAACTCCAAACAAATCACACACCCAAGTGGAATTTTTCATATAGATCTCTAATTCCTTATTGAAATCAGAGTTATCCTAACATTGATCTTCTTCATCTGTGGTTTATGGGCCTACCACACTTTTGGTGTAACACTCATTAGTCACGATGGCGTCTTTCTAAGGGTCAACATGGTTTACCCAACTCCCGTCTATTCTTCTCGTCTACTACTATCAAGATCCTCCTCAAACCGATCCTCTCTCTTACTCACCCGTAGACTGTTCTTACCCAACTAGTAAGCAACCTCTAACCGATTCTCTCTATATCTTTAGATCACCCCAGAAAGTTGTCGTTGCCTACTTGGGGATTCCTCCAAGTCATCGGTAAAATTATCTCTTAAATTCGCAGTCACTAATATCTCTTCTCAACGGTACCTGCTCGTCAATACCAATCAATACTTGTACGTCCTTAGTTGATGTCAGTCACTCTATCATTGACTTATCTCAATGTTCCGGACCTGCTCTTCTCATACCTATACTGGCGTTAAATTCTTGGTGAGCATCATCTGCTCGATTAATCCTTTCATGCTTCACTAATTCGTTTTCTATTCCACACTTCTGTTTCCTTAGGCTAACTCTACTTCTCGAGCTCAACTGGTCATTCATCTTGACCTAAATAATCATTCCAAGTCTTCAACAATAGCTAGTAAGTGTCGTTGTAGTGCTGATGATTTTAGTTATCATCCCCTTGCAGTTCCCCTTGCACGGACCGTCGGTTTTGATGACTTAGGTCCCGTGATAATTGGGGTTACCTTGGACTTTCGAGTCCGCCAAGGCCGTTCTTATATATACATTCCTTCGCTGGTGTTACCGGCAACCTTGCCTTCATGATACTCCGTTGTTTCCGCTACAGGGCTTCAACTCTTTGATACCGACATTGCGATTTCTTTCAAATTCCTATATTTTTGAGGAGGTTAAAACCTCTCCACACTTGTAAGGTCTACATTTGCATCTACACTCCATTGTAGGTATCCCTTCCATGCACCTTAGATCCTCATATCCGGGTTGACATTTTATCTCTTTTGGCCTCACAAGCTTGTCTTGTGAACTTTTCTACTAGGTAACTCGTCTTATACATTTTTCTTCTCTACATCGGTCTCTAACTGTCTGTTGATCATTACTACCCATTCTGTGTTGGAACTTCAGCTGCTTTGTACTCTTGCATAGATTTCCTAAGGACATCCTCATCTCAAAACTTTATTTAAAATTCATCACAACCCGCAATTTTGATACATGACTTTCCTTCTCACTGGATAAGTTATACACTTGGTTTACACTAAATCCATCCTAGCGTTATCGGTCCGATATGTATGACTTTTATTAAACACCTATCGGTGTCATTTGCATAAGAGACCTCAATTGTATATGATTTTCTTAAAAATCAAAGTTCTCGACTCGCATTTATTATGTCTTCCTTATACTCATGTCGCTTTACCTTCTTTGATATTTACACCCGTAAGATAGTTAGATCCCTTTGAGTTTTCTCGTACACACTTTACAACTGTGTTGGTTGGTCTTATTACTTTCATCAACTCTTAGGTCATCAGTCCAGCTGAATTTTCCATGGAGTACCTCTATTTCTCCTTAAACAACAGTCTTTAGTCCTTTCGGTAACCATCTTATTGGTGTGATACCGGATCCATATAACAACCTTTAGTCTTTCACTTTTGCTCCTTTTTGTCTGTTTTAGTCGACCTGTAGATTCTATCTGCAATCACCTCACCACTCGACCATACATTTCACCAAGGCTTTACATCATACTCCTTATGTTTGTGCCGCCTCGGAATTTCCAATTATTCTGTGTCCCACCTTAAATCACAAGGGTTTTTTTTTTTTTTCCCTGTCAATCTAGACAGTCTGACCCTACTTTTTCTCGAAGGAGCATCATCAGTCTTACTTGTGTGGAATGCTAAGACATAGGACATGTTTCCAATCATCTACTTCCTCTTAGTCTTCCAGTTCTTCTTACAGGGATCCCTTCATTCTAACTCTGATATGTATCTTTCGTAGTCAGTAGTAAGTAACTACTCCCAACAATTCCCTTTTCACCATTACTATCATCCAGGCTACAAGTACTTGTATTGATTTAACTTCACCATTTTCGTCGTGGATCTCCGAAAGAAATTCACTAGATGTCGATAAAATTCTTTCATAACATTGTGGTTATTCTTCTTATCGGTTAACTAACCATCACTAGTTAGCCCGCACAAGAAACTTTTAAGTTGTCCAAGTAGAATGTAGTTGACCTTCTACAATATCATAGACTTACTTTTCTTCTATCTCTTTTGAGGCTTGATAAACTTGGTGATATATATCTCCTCCAGTCTCTCTGTTTATTCTTCTTTAGCTCCTCCTACGATCTACACTTTTGTAAGATTGTTATACTCTTACGAGTCCAGTTGTATCATTCATCTTCCATCAACCGACTTTTCAATCCTTCTAGGGTAGCTTGTAGGTACATCTCCGTGATTCTTTTACCTGAGTTATCGTCTATTTGCGGTTCTCTGTTATGAACTTGTAGTGTTATTAGCTTAAATTCCTTTTGCATGAGAAGTTATTGGAGTCCCTCGGGTTCACCAGTACCCTTCCCACACACTCTTCTTCTTTGGGTGTTGCTTGTAATGCTGCCTTTACAAAAGCTGGTTATTGTTGTATCACGGTCTATGTCTAAATTCTCCTGTGTTCTATGAGATCACTCCACTTCCACGTTGGTGAAATCCACCTTTCCCTTTCTGGCAATGCGTAAGCTTCCAAGTTGCAGCTCTTTAATTCTTTTTATTTGGATGGATAATGTATCTCGTGTTGACTTCCATACTTTTGACTGTCTCGGTTATCAATCTGGATTGTGGTGGCAATTAGCTTGTTGAGAGTGATCATATTTCGCCTTGCTTTTGGCATCAACTTTCACTTCCTAGTCTGTCAGTGAGCTTAAATTTTATGTCCCTTTTCTTGATCGCTACTATATCTCTCTTTTGACTTTCATGTCTATGGCAAATTTTCAGCGTCATCCTCTTTGTCTGTGAAGTCACTTTACACAACTTGAAATAGCCTCTCCGTTGTCTTTCTCAATTCCCTAGTTGGCGATCCTCTCTTGTTTCTCCGAAACTACTGTCTTGTATATCCTTCATTTGATCCCGTTGAGTTGATTCGGAATTCTCTTCTTGTCATCGTAATTGGTGTTGTCTTTGAGTCTTCACTTTTCTGTCTCAGCGTTTCTCAACAAGCTCGAAGGAGTTGTCCGACGTTCGTCTACCCTAATGCACATAAGATGTGCATACTAATCCTCATGTTGACACCCTTCAAAATCTACTTAGATGTGTTCAAGGGGTGAGAAACTCATTATGTTATCTCCGTTGAGGACATAACATAACTACAATTCCTACTAATCTTCGGCATATACCTATCTATATAACATATCTTTATAAACAAGCTAAAAGTCCAACTACAGTAAAACCTAAAGTCCATACTAAGCATAATGAGATCCGCGGTAGTAGTGGTGGTCAGCCGTACTTTTCTATTCCCAACCAGACTATGCATGCATTTGAAAACCAAAAGTCCTTTTTAAAACTCAGATCCCTTTTCGGGTTCTGCTCAAGTACTTATTCGGTCTTTCATAAGATTTCAAGTGCCATTGTTGCCAACTTGCTCTGATACCATGTTGTAACACCCCGAATTCTCAGAATTCGGGACATTACTGGTTAGGACCTCACAATGGGTCCCGACCTCAGTTTGACAACAATATTACTAGGATCTTGCAACAAGACACAAATAAGAAAAACCGAAATTCATAAAAATACATTTGTAAAAGGATGAATGCAACAAAGTCTAACAGCCTATCGTACTTAAACAACGGAAAAGACTAAATGTCTTAACAAAAGGAAAGACAACAAAACAATAACCAACACCCCCACTCTAAGGAGTACGGAGACCCGGCTGACCACTACTTCCGGATCACTCAGCTGCTGTTCTAACCTGCTGTAAAACTAAAACCACAACAAAACAACCATTAGCTAGTTATCTAAACATTAGAAGAATAATAATAGCACACACACATAAAATAAGAAACACTCATCATGCTTTCAAACAATCCATTTATTATCTTCATTTAAGTCATTCACTCTAATGATACTTATTTTGTGACACGAGGGATTCCCAAACCTCGCCTCCGCCCCCGTGTACCCATCAGGAGTGGATCCGATGCATCTCACCGTGTACCTGGATGGTCTGGGTATAGAGAACCTCCCAGTCTCCTGGCAGAGCTGGGCAGTGATGTCACGGCCCGTTATACATACATTTGGGCCTTAAACGTAATAGTAACAGTCGTCCTAGCAAGTTATTATTATTAAATCACGCAATAGCACACACCACTACTATCACTCAACTAACACTCAGAAACTGGCTAAGTAAGTCGCAATGACTTACCTTGATCAAAATCGTTTTCTCAAATCTCAACTCGTTCCAAACCCGTGGTAACTCAAACGCCTGTCAAATAAGGCATGTGGATCAAAAATCACTTCCAGATGTCCAACCTCGTGCGAAGGAATTACGGAAAAAGCTTTCTTACGGTAAAAGACCATTTTACCCTTAGTGCCGAAAATTCTCAGAGTCAAACATTTAGTTCTAATATTTTCTTTTAGAACCTATGTCCATAATCTAGTTCTCATCGAAAATTTTGGTAAGGATTTAGTAAGGTTTTTGTAAGAGTTATCCAACATTCTTAATTTATACTAAAGTCGTTAAAGCTTGATTTTTGGGTTCATAAACGCCGCTTGGATAAGGTTATAAAATTTTCGAAATAAATCTTAGATCCTCTAAGATATGCATACTAAATATAGGGGTAAGTATCTCTCACAAATACTTACTCATAACTCTCCCAATAATTCTCCAAAGTTGTATAAAAGATGAAAAAAAAACCCATACTTAGTTTATTTTCCCTTGCTGTAAAAACAGCTCATCTGCCCTACTTTGAGTCCTTATAAGTTCTAATCCGACCGTTAACTTTCTCCCAAATTTTAACACATTAATTTACATATTTCAATCTATAACATATCAAAAATTCAACGGTGGATTCTCGATTTAAGCTATAGAAATTAGGTCCTAAAGTCAGCAGGTCAAAGCTGAATTGTAGAGTGTGCACAAGGTCCTAAGTTCGAGTCTTACTCCCAGCAATCCCCCTCTTTTAACATCCAGCAGGTCTCTAGTTCAAAACTCATGGGTTGCACTTATTTTAACAAATAAACTCAACCTTATGACAGTACAAGGAAGCAGGAGAAGCAGCACAAAGGGCTCACCACTCTATCTGCTTCGATCCCGATCAGCAACAACCCTAATGTGTGTAGCCGTCTGAAGTGCAGCAAGCATGGCTCGACGAAGTAATTCCGGCGCTGGCCCTCGTCGACCAGCAGGTGTCATTCCGATTGTGGCGGATGGCTGCAACTCGGCGGGACGGCGTTGACGTCGGTGAGCGTAGGAGGCGCCAATACGCGACTAGGTGGAGGCTGCATCTCCCGGGTTCGCTGGTTCAGTCCGGTTGCACCGCTGCAGTGGCTATGAGTCCAGGCTCGACTTCAATTTCCCTGCTGCGATCCCGATTAGGTTGGTATAACGATAGAAGCAGCACATACCAAGGGCGGAACGGATCTGGTTTACCTTGTTGACGGACCACCGAGTCGCAGCTAGGATGGGGGTTAGCCACTGTGGTAGACGCGCGAGAAGGTGACCCAGGCTTGCGTCGACACTGGTTCCGGTGGTGGACGACAGCCCGATGTTTCTCTCATCGCTGAGCCTTTGACGAAGATGATGCGATGCGCTAGTGGTGGCTACTGAGTAGCCGGCGACGGTGAATCTCTTCCTGGTGCGAGGCTGCGACGGTGGTGAGGTTGACGATGCGTAGCGGTAGGTAGATTAGGGAATTAAATTAGGTTTAGGGTTAAGCGTGATTAAGGTGGCTGATTAGGGTTTAGGTTAATTTAGATTATGGGATGGGCTGGGCTGCCATGTATTTGGGCCGGGTCTGTTGGGTCTGCTCATCTAATTAAGATGGGTTGATAATTAAATCGTTATTCGCACGGAATCCCTCTTCGGTTTTATTTTAATTGTACGGAATTATTTCCGGTTACTTACTTTATCATTTTATGTGAATCAAGATCACATAAAATGATAGAAATTAAATATTGTTTTCTTTTATTTAAAAGAATAAAAGTTGGCGGATCGGAATCCGGTTTGATCTGCTATTAGTCGGAGTTTAAATTTTTCGGTTATTACAGTTGAGGCTTCACTACCACCTAGAAAAGGCAAGCCAAGACTAAGTTAAAGCTAATCTTTAACTTTGGACTAAAGTAAAAGCAGGTTCGTAAACTTAAGGTAAATTACGGGCAGATCTTGAGATTCCACGGTCGTGGAACTCAAGAACAAACCGTGATTTAGGGTTCGTTGACGATTCTCTCAAACTCTCAGGGTCTAATCTGTTTATGATCGATCTATCATCATCTAAGCCACAACTATCAACCCTTCACCTTAGAATTGTTAAGGGTTGTTAGCCAATAACAGTCATGTTGATATCAATTTCAAGAATTAAAAGATTTAAAGATGGAAACTTCCGAAAACTTTCAATAAACTTCAAACCAATCTCAAAGTCACAATCAAGAACAAATAATGTCACTAATTCCAGAATAGAACAAGTAAACACAATCTTAGGTAAGAAGGAAGAACGGGATGTCAATCCGTCTTCTAAATCAAACCTAAACAAGAAGAGAAATCTTCTTGCAACAATCCTCCGAATCTTCCGTCAATCCGGGAATCTCGAAATCCCAATAATAATCTCCACCAAAGTGCGAGATTTGGGCAAATCCAAGCGCGAACTTCGATCTCCAACGAGATGTGAATGCGTCCAAGCAAATGCCGCCGAAATCTCTCTAAGCGGCGGTGTAAATGTCTAAGCGAGGATGTAAGCCGGGATGACGAAATTTCTCTTCTTCCGTCTTTTTATAGTGTAGGGAAAAATATCGGCCCGGCCCAATCTTCAAAAGATCGTGGCTTCAAAGTGTGGCGAAAAAGATCGCCACGATCACGGTCGTGGAAGGTTCCACGACCGTAATTTAGAGCGTGGAAAGTGTCACGGTTTGAACCATGGATTCCACGACCGTAATAGTTACTGGAATGCATCATGCCTCTCTTGCCATACTTCCACGACCGTGGAACTGAACGGGGAAAAGAGTACGACCGTATTTTAGAGCGTGGTTTAAGGCAAGAACGTGATTCTTCCCTAGCCTCGTGCATTCCTCAAGTTGAACTCCTTTTTGCTCCTAAGAATGTCCTTAATCCATGAACATATCCAATCAACTCGTCTTTGCTCGATTCCGTTCGGAAATAGCTCTTAAGTACCTGTAATCAATATAAAGCTTGTGTAGACATCTATATCGATAATATAGGTAAACTAGCTTATATATGCATCAATGCTCAATCAAAGACTATCAATATGAATCAAATACATGTAGAAAACGTGCCTAAAATATCACCATATTTCATGCTAACAAATAACCCCATACTTAACACTTGCTTGTCCCTAAGCAAGGTCTCTCAAAAAGCTTTTAGAACAAGAGTTAGGATGAAATTTGTGTACCTTCTCAAAGTAATACTTCTTTTGGATAATGTGCCTTCTAAATAATAGATCATTCTCAAACCTTGCTTCATTCGTTTATAAGACTTTCATACACTTAATCAAAGAGTAAAGAGTAAAGAAAGCTTCATGAATCAATTAAACTTCAATACAAGCATTATAACCTTTACACATTATCAAAATCAATCATAAGAAACTTCAATTTAGATCACCAAGTCATATAGCATTCTTTTGATCTTAAGGGATTTCAAATGAGGTCTAGAATGTGGAAAGGGGAGGGAAAACTTTAAGGAATGTGGTGCATGAATCCGGGAAAGTGGATAACTACTCTTTTTCTTCTTCTCTTGCGGTTTCCGCAACACTTTCAACTTAGAGCTTCGCTCTCTTCCTTTCATTTTTCGACTTTACTTTTGGAGTTATTGATAGAGGTGCACAAAAACCGAAGCCTAGGAGATCGGCGTTTCTCAATTTTCAAGAGATGCCACAAACCCTTAGCGCACATACCATAATCCGCTAGGAATATCGCTCAATCCGACTTTGGCAAGACACAAACACCCGGCTATGTGAATGGTGCCGAGTTACTCATCGTCATGATTGACTTCCCCAAACCTACAATTTCTTTCTATTCTTTGATTGCAAATAATTGCTTTCATGGCCCTCCCACATCAAACATGCCTTTTTCATTCACTTCTCCAAGTTCCCGGATAGGTAAAGGAGGTTAATATTTCAATGAGGAGCTAAAATGATCAAAGAAAGAAGAAAAAAAATCGAATTGCCTTAATCATCTCAACAAGAAGCATAAGAACTTATATTGTCATTTCAACCTTACTTTCTCAACATGATTTAAGTAACATTCTTCACATTATAAAACTTGCAAAAGAGGTAAAACTCATTCATTCAAATTTCTTTTCAATTCACTATTCTTTTAAGCATGCAATTGTCATCAAACTCAATTCACAAGTGATATTATCATAGAATTCATCTCTAACATAGAAGCACATAATTTTTCAAAATTTTTCAAATTTTTATGGGTTTTTCAAGTTCTTTTTCATGCAATGCAATAATGAAACGTGCAACAATATAATGAACATGCAATGATAGTCTCGAATAGAAGCAACATAGTGAGTAAGAAGTTATTACAAACTTTTAGTACATCCCACCCCATACTTAGGACGAACATTGTCCCTAATGTTCAAATAAAAGAAAGAAAAGAAAGAAAAGAAAATGAAACTCACAAAGTGGTGGTGGAATGTCTAAAGCGAACGGTCATGCAATCAATCACTGCGGCGCTGGTGGAGGCGGGAATGGAGAGAAGCTAGGATCATAAAACCGCCCAAACTGCTGGCGGTAGACATCCCTCATCATATGGTCGAGATCGTCTAAGCGTCCATCTCTAGCATCGACTCGGATCTCCAATGCTCCCACTCTCTCTGAAAGGCCAGTAGCCCAATCCGGCATCTACTCGTACCATCCCGGAGCCTGACTGTACCATGCTGGAGCATCGGACGGTGTTGGTGCTGGTGCTGATGTCTGCTCTGTGGACTAAGGAGGTGGAACGCCATACCATGTAGGAGGTGTGGTCATCCATGTAGGTATCTCACTCACGCTAGCGCGGCGAGACGACGACCCTGAAGCTCTGGCTGGACGTGGAGAACGTCTAGGTGCACCGGGAGCCACCTCCGGCTGATCCGGAAACGTGCCAAACTCCTGCTCGGCTCCTCCTCCACCCTCAAACTGATCTATCATATCCTCCTCCTCAACAACTGGTGGTGGGACATATGGGGGAGCTACTATCCTGTTCGCATGCATAGCAGCGAACGTCTCCTTCCAATTATGGCGTCCCGCCATAATGGAGTACTCCGGTAGCCACTCTATACCCCTACTGCTCTCCCAAGGCATGGCCGCATAAGGCGGACCTCTATGTGTGGGGAAGATGAGACCCCTAGTCATGAAGGCATGGAGTCCTAAGGGAACGGCCGGTATGCGGGTGCACGCAGAGAAATCAACACCTAAGCTCCTAGCAATGTGGGTAACTATCCCACCATATCCTATGTTGCCCTTCTTCTTGTTCTTGAGCTTGCTCATAGTAGCAGCCAAGAGAGTGGCACAATCAGCCCGGCGCCCGTACAACATGGAGTACAACAAAAAGAGCTCATCCGTCTTGATCTTTTGGGGCGTCTCCGTCCTAGGAAAGAGACACTCCGAAAGAACACGGTGAGCAATCTTCAAGGCTAGGTGGTACATCAACCTAGCCTTGGTATCAGCAGGTTGCCAACGGTCCTCGTCGGCGTAAATCATAGCTACCTCCTCCTAAAAGTCCTTGGCATAAATGCCATTAGGAAAGCGACCGTTAAAGGTCTCCTGAAATCCGAAAAAGGTCCCAAACTCACAGATGCTAAAATGGTAGTCCCTTTCCACAAGACGGAAAGAGACGGTCCTGTCTACATGGCTGTGCTCGAACGATGTCACAACCTCCCGTGTAATCTCCTCATAAGCGTCTTCTCGGATAGCCGAGAAGACAACTAGTCCAGCTTTATCCAAGAGCCAAGTAAGGTCCTCTATAATGTTGAGAGGAGCTAGATCCTCCAACAACAAGTACCTAGGACCAATCACAGCCCTCTCCTTGATCCTCTTGAGTGCATCGAGGTGATCCTCATGTATGGTCGGGACTCTAGGGTGAGGAGGTGAGGGTGGAGGTGAAGGTGAGGATGGAGGTGAAGGGGAAGAGGGTGGTGGTGCTCTAGAGGATGAGGAAGAAGAGGGATTACCCTTCCTCTTCTTGTTTTGATCATTCTTCTTCTCTTTTATCCTCCCCGAAACTCTCCTCACAAAGTTCATTATGTCAGAAATTACGGGCCGTTCTTGCAATTCCACGGCCGTAATTCTCCCAGAGACCGTGGTTTGTCTGTTTCTTTCGCAAATCTCAGCAAACAACACTCAATCTCCACAAACAGGCAGTCCTAATCTAATTTCTTCCAATCTCAATCAGTTCTTCCTAAAATCTCTAACAAAAACGAACCAAATCGACAAAGATCAAGAGGAGTGGAAAAACATATTTTTCGGATTGAAAAATCCGAATTGCGCGTTCCTTGGTGAATTTCCGCTCGATTCGTCGCTTGGATTTTGTTGGTTGTCGAATTTGCTTCAGTTTAGGAAGAAGAATCGTTAAAAACGATTAAGAAACAAGGATTTGAGAGAGGGTCGTGGATTTCGGCTATTAGGTCGTGGAAGAGGGGTTTTGTGGGTGATTTTTGTGAAGAACGTGGTTTATATAGTCACAGGCAAAATTTTGAAAATCACGGTCTGTCGAGGTGTTCCACGGCCATGGAAATGTACGGAACCGTGGTTTTGGTGATTTTTCAAAGGCTTTTGGAAATTACGGGTACTGTAGCTGTTACGACCGTGGTTTAGGCCGTGGAACTCTCTGTAAAGCTCCAAAGTCCAAATTTCGCCACTTTTCTTCAACATTATCCTTCGCTTTTCCTTTTCCATCGTTCCTACAACCAAAAACACGAACATACCGGAAGAAATCGAGGCAAAATAAAGCGAAAAAACGTCTAAACTAAGCTAAACTATGAATCGAAAACAAAAACGAAAATGCAATACCTTGGGTTGCCTCCCAAGAAGCGCTTTGTTTAAGGTCCGTAGCTAGACCAATCTCGCACTTATTCGAGTGCGGTAGGCGCGAACTCTTCAGCTTGGAGTTCCGGCGTGTACTTCTTTAGTCGTTGGCCGTTCACCTTAAAACTTCCGCTCGCTTCACCCCATACTTCAACTGCACCATGGGGGAAAATACGCTTAATTAGAAAAGGTCCGGTCCAACGGGATTTAAGCTTACCTGGAAAGAGGCGAAGTCTTGAGTTGAAGAGGAGAACTTGATCTCCTTCTTTGAAGTCCTTTGGAATGATATGCTTATCATGCCAACGCTTTGCTCTCTCCTTGTAGATCTTAGCGTTTTCATAAGCGTTCAAGCGGAGTTCATCCAGCTCATTAAGGTCTAGGAGACGCTTCTCTTCCGCTTCCTTCATGCCGAAATTCAGCCACTTGATAGCCCAAAACGCTTTGTGCTCCAACTCCACCGGCAAGTGACAAGACTTCCCATACACAAGATTGTATGGTGTGGTTCCTATGGGAGTCTTGTACGCAGTCCGGTACGCCCATAATACATCGTCAAGCTTCAAGGACCAATCCTTTCTAGTCCTTGAAACCGTTTTCTCTAGAATTCCTTTGATCTCCCTATTTGAGATCTCAACTTGTCCACTAGTTTGTGGATGATAAGGGGTAGCGACCTTGTGAGTAACCCCATACTTAGCTAGAAGAGCTTCAAAGCGACGGGCTATGAAGTGAGAACCTCCATCACTAATGATAGTCTATGGTGTCCCAAATCGCGGGAAGATGGTCTTGTTGAAGAACTTAACCACCACCATGGCATCATTTGTGGGAGAAGCAATTGCTTCCACCCATCTAGAAACGTAATCCACCGCCAATAGTATGTATTGGTTTCCACAAGAGGATGGGAATGGTCCCATGAAATCAACTCCCCAAACGTCGAAAATCTCCACCTCTTGGATGTTGTTGAGGGGCATCTCATTCCTTCTAGAAATATTGCCTGTTCTTTGACAAGCATCGCAGCAAGAAACAAAGGATTGCACATCTCTAAATAAAGTAGGCCAAAAGAATCCAGATTGCAATACCTTTGCGCTAGTCTTGTTCGAACTAGCGTGTCCTCCACAAGGTAGTGAATGACAATGGCGGATGACACTTTGCATCTCATCTTCCGGCACACATCGCCGAATGATGCCATCCGGACCTCTCTTAAAGAGGAGAGGCTCGTTCCAATAGTATTCCCGGACATCCTTAAAGAACTTCTTTCTTTGTGCGTAGGATAATCCGGGCGGTGTCTCCTGGTAAACCAAATAGTTAACAAAATCAGCAAACCATGGTTCATTACCTTTGGAGATCACGTTGATGCACTCCTCTATGATGTGTAGGTGTTCGTCCGGAAAGGAGTCATCAATGGGTAAATGGTCGTCCTCTAGATGTGTTAGGCGACTCAAATGATCCGCAACAGAATTTTCTGAACCTTTCTTGTCGCGGATCTCAAGATCGAATTCTTGTAGGAGAAGAATCCATCTAATTAGCCTTGGTTTCACGTCTTTCTTCGCAAGGAGGTACCGGATCGCAGCATGATCCGTGTAGACAATCACCTTTGCACCTACAAGATAAGAGCGAAACTTGTCAATAGCATAGACAATGGCTAAAAACTCTTTCTCGGTAGTGGCGTAGTTGAGCTGCGCTTCATCTAGCATCTTGCTAGCATAATATATGGCATGGGTTCGCCCTTCCTTTCGTTGTCCAAGAACAGCTCCAATAGCTACGTCACTAGCATCGCACATAACCTCAAAGGGAAGAGTCCAATCCGGAGGTTGGATAATAGGTGCTGAAATTAGAGCTTGCCGAATCGTGTTAAACGCATCCAAACATTCCTGCGAAAACTCAAAAACTGCATCCTTCATCAATAGATTAGTGAGCGGTTTTGATATCTTAGAAAAGTCCTTAATGAAACGTCTATAAAATCCAGCATGTCCTAGGAAACTCCTTATCCCTTTCACCGAAGTTGGGGGAGGAAGTTTCTCTATGGTCTCTATCTTAGCTTTATCCACCTCTATCCCTCTACTAGAGATTAAGTGACCTAATACGATTCCTTCCTTAACCATAAATTGACACTTCTCCCAATTAAGAACTAGGTTAGTGTCTTCACACCTTTGCAAAACGAGAGAAAGGTTAGAAAGGCAATCGTTAAAAGAGGAACCGTATACGGAGAAGTCGTCCATGAAGACCTCCATGATTTCCTCTATGTATTCGGAGAAGATGGCCATCATGCACCGTTGAAAGGTGGCTGGGGCGTTGCAAAGCCCGAACGGCATTCTCCTATAGGCAAACATACCCCATGGGCACGTAAATGTGGTCTTCTCTTGATCACCCGGGTGTATCGGAATCTGAAAGAAACCACTATAACCGTCAAGGTAGCAAAAATGTGAGTGTTGTGCTAACCTTTCAAGCATTTGATCAATGAATGGCAACGGGAAGTGATCTTTCCGCGTTGCATTGTTGAGCTTGCGGTATTCTATGCACATCCGCCATCCTGTCACGGTCCGGGTAGGAATGAGCTCGTTGTTCTTGTTGGTGATGACCGTCATTCCTCCCTTCTTCGGAACTACTTGAACCGGACTCACCCACTTACTATCGGAGATAGGGTAGATGATACCTGCATCAAGAAGCTTAAGAATTTCCTTCTTGACAACCTCCTTCATGGTCGGCTTTAACCGCCTTTGAGGTTGTCTTGAAGTTCTAAAATCTTCCTCTATTAGTATTTTATGCATGCATAGGGAGGGTTTAATTCCTACTAAGTCCTCTATAGTGTAGCCTAAGGCTTTCCTATGTTTCCTAATGACAATCATGAGTTGATTATGTTCATCTATGCTTAGTTCGGAACTAACGATAACCGGAAAGGTAGAATTAGGTCCTAGAAAAGCGTACCTTAGATGAGTAGGAAGTGGTTTTAGTTCCATCACTTTCGGAGCTTCCAATGATCCTTGAGGAGCATTCGATGTCTCCTTAGAAGTTTCTAAGAGTGTTGAGTGTGTTGGAGAAGAATCAGAAGAAGTTGAAGAAGTGTCTCGATCGCCCCTTTCCACGGCCAAAATTACGGGTTCCCCATGTCTTCCATGGCCGTGGTTTAGAGTGTGGAAGGGAAATACGGTTGTCATGTCTTCTCCACGACCGTATAACTCTCTGGAGTGGAGGACGGTTTTGGTTGTGAAATCCACGGCCGTGGAATACAGTGTAAGACCATGAATTCTCACATTTTCAGCTTCATCGTGGAGTTTCTCAAACTCCACTTCATGTATCTCTTCTTGTGCTTCTAAGGCTTCAATTTCCTCATTGCACTCTTCTTCTTCCCCTACATTGGTTAGACTCATAGTGATAACTTTTTGTAAGGGGTCATTGAAGAGAATCGCACTTAACTCCTTCCTAGACAAACCTTCTTCATCTTGGATATCGTATATATCCTCGTCAAAGATTGGCTCCTTCACTAGAGTGGAAAGAACGAACTCTACTTTCTCTTCCCCTATATCAAAGGCGAGTCTACCATTCTTGTAATCGACTATGCAGCCGGAAGTTGCAAGAAACGGTCTTCCGAGTATGATCGGGACCGGACTATCTGCAGGAATGTCAAGCACGACAAAATCAATGGGAACAAAGAATTTACCTAGCTTGACCGGGACGTCTTCTACAATACCGACGGGGCGAGTGATGGATCGATCCGCCATGTACAACGTCATCTTCACCGGTTTAGGATCGCCTAAACCGATCTTCCTGCACAATACAAGTGGTATGATGCTCACACTTGCTCCTAAGTCACATAAAGCGTCATATGTGACATCTCCCACTCCAATGGGAATGCAAAATGACCCCGGATCCTTTAGCTTTGGGGGCATTTTCTCTTTCATGGTCTTGATGAGATCCGAAGAATCCGAACTCATCTTGACCTCACCGAAATCTTCTAGCTTCCTCTTGTTAGAGAGAAGCTCCTTCAAGAACTTGCCATAAGCCGGCATACCTACAATAGCATCGATAAAGGGTATATTAATATGCAGCTTGCTCATGAGTTCTATGAACTTACCGAATTGTTTATCTAGGCGCGCTCTCGCTCTAGATTGAGGAAATGGTAGGGGAGGTTTGTAAGCTGGAGGAGGAACGTAGACATCTTCCTTCTCCTTCCCCTTCTCCTTGTCTTTCTCTACGGGGACTTCAACGAACTAAGGCTGCGGATCGGTGGTAGTCACTCCGCTCCTAGTTGTAATCGCCATAACCCTTCCCTTAGGGTTGTCCTCCGTCTTTCCTGGAAGTTTCCCTTGATTCCTAGGAACTTCCTCCGCATGGTTGAACATTTGGTTTTCTAAAACTTTTTGAGCTTTATCAACCTTAGAAATTTGATCATCAACCTTGATGATGCGGTTCTCCAACCCTTGAAGCTTTCCCAAGATCGTCTCCAACATGGGATCGGGCTTCTCCTTTCCCGATGTGTTTCCTCCATTTGATGTTTGCCCCTAGCTTCTCAAAGGAGTAGAGGAAGAGGAAGGTGGAGTTAGTGAATTAGAATTGGAAGGATAAGAGTTACCGGAATTTTGTTGATTGGAGCGCCAATTGTTGTTACTTGAACCCCTATTGTTGTTCCAATTGTTGTTCCGGCTATTATTATTGTTGTTGTTGCCATTCCAATTATTGCTCCGGTTGTTATTCCGGTTGTTGTTGTTGTTGCGGTTTGTGTTATCACCGCCGTTGTTGTTGCCTAAATAACCAACGTCCTTCCCTTGTTGCTTTGGGAAGTTGGTCTTGATAGCCTCCTTCAACTCTTTGATCTCATTGTTGAGGGAGAAAATCTGATTTTGAGCTTCATGTGTGAGCTTTGCTCCTTGCTCCACACGATTTCCCTCCACTTTCCGGTGGGAATACTTCTCTATGACTCTTGCTTGCTTCTCAATGAAGTCCCAAGCGTCATCTTCTCTCATGTCCATGAATGTTCCACATGAGAGGGATTGGAGGTTGAATTGCATTCCCGCATCCAACCCCTTATAGTATATCTCCAGCAAGGCAAGTTTGGATATGCCATGATGAGCGCAATCCAAGAGCAAATCCTGAAACCTTTCCCAAGATTGAAACAAACTTTCGTTAGGTCTCATGGAAAAAGCATTAATCTTACCTCTAAGTTCCGCCGTTTTGGAAGGCGGAAAGAATTTGGTGAGGAACTCCGCGGAAAGGCTTTCCCACATATCTAGTTTCCCATTAGGAAGAGCTTGGTACCAAGACAACGCTTTCCCTTTCAAAGAGAAGAAGAAGGGCTTGAGCTTGTAGCTGTTGGTAGTAGCATTCTTCGGTCTCATCGTCTCCATCATACACTCAAAGTTTTGCAAGTGTTGGTGTGGAGATTCAGCGCTTGTCCCGCCAAATTGGTTTTGGCGAACAAGAGTAATAACTTGAGGGTTAAAGCTAAACCCTTGTACATCTTCAGCATCAAAATTCACGCCTAAACGGCGCGGTTGTTGTGTTGGATCCATCCTTTGGCCAAGAGTTCTTGGCTCATTATCCACACGTTCGATCCTCGCATTCCTAGGTGGGACGCGACGATTAACAGCTCCTTGTGGATGGAAAGGATTTACATTGATCGTGGGATCAATTTCTTCTAACGGTGGCATGGAAGAATCACTATCATCAGCGGATGAGTGTCTTCTTCTTCTTGATCTTGATGTCCTTCTTGATGATTTCTTGCTTCCCGGATTCTTAAGGTCGCTCATTTCTAACCTCATCTGGAACATCATGTCCTTTAGATCATCAACTTGGGATTGATGATGATCCATCTCATCCCGGAGGATGTTCTCATTCCATCGGAGTTGAGCTTCTTTCTCCGCCAACTCCGCTTGAAGATCACGTTCGTGTTCTTCAGCCATCTTCTTTTCCTTGTGCTTTTGCTTTAGAGTTTTCTCTAACTCTTGATCAAGAGGTAAGAGATCTCCGGTGTTCCTAGATCTGCGCATGCACTCAAAAAGGATATCAAATAACGAGAGCAAGCTCCCAAGCTTGACAACCGGCTACCGAATTTGGTCTAAACCAATTACCCGGCAACGGCGCCAAAAACTTGTTCGCCCCCAAACGTGCATGCAATCAAGCTTTAAATTTATAAAACTAGAATAAAAGCAGTGAACCCGCAGTGTACGGATCGACGTAGATTAGCAAGTATTCCAGAGTATCGAACTCAGGGATTTGGGGGTACGAATTCAATAGTAGATTATCAAGCAGTTTATATAAGAGCTTTGCAATATATTGGGAAAACAACAATCCTAAAGATCCAAGTATCCAGCTGTGGCAATCAATTCAAGATATACTTAATGATATAAAGATAGAGTTGAGATATGCAAAGGTATGCTAATCTAAGGTAATCGTACGGTAAAGTTCCAAAAACCTTATATGACTCGCCTACAAGACACTCCCTATACAGGTTGTTGAGGCTTCAATATAGAAAGGTTCTAAAGGTGAGAATTAATGTCAAATACCCAAACTTATAATCCAAAGGTCAAAACTAACTTAACCGATTAAGGTTGTGACTATTATGAATACTTGGAGGAGAAGTACTCCTTTTATTGGTTCAACAACGAATGGGAAAGAGAAGAGGCCATTCAACATGAACTTGTAATGTGGGATGAACTGAATATCCCTAAAAAGATTTGTGAGCAACCCCTTGAAGATTCTCTTGAATCAAGATGGGAGAGGTTGATGAAGAAGGTGGAGGAGCTCAAGGAAAGCACCCTATCCTATGCTAAGCCGGAAGAGGAGCATAAGGAAGTGCTGCAAGTTCCAAGCACCCCTCCAATCAAACCGGAAGTTTCTCCTGAAGCTTTTGAGGGAGAAGACGATATGGAAGGTCTCGATCCAACTGTTGAGACCTCGGCCGAGGTGGAAGAGATTTCGGCCGAGTTGGAAGAATCTGCAATACCAGAAGTGGAAGATGCAGATAACCTTGGCCAAATTACTGAGATTGTGGTCAAGGTGGATGAAACACCAGCTGAATTGAGAGAGATTTCGTGTGTGGATTATCAACCCAACATGAAACTTGTCTCAAGCTTTGGAGAACTTTGCAAGGTACATTCTCCTACTTCATTTGAATTCCCTATTAATATTTCTGAATTTTTCAGGAAAGCACCGGAGAGTTGGAGGTCTCTTCCGAAAGAACCTCCTAAGATCAAGATGAAACCTCCATTGAAGTTATCGGAAGAAGATGCTCCTTGGATTATAAGGAGTGGAGTTTGCAAGCACTTCACCGCTAAGGCGATGAAGTGTCTTTTGTTCAAGTATGGGGTCCCTCGCATGCTAAGGACCTTGTACCATCCCCAAGCTATAGATGGGGAAGCTACTAGGATTCTCGAGAAGTTGTTTTCTCGATCAAGGAAAGGATGGGACGCAAGACTAGATTATGTCCCATTGAAGTGCAGGAAGGCTAGAAGGATTCCGGTGAGAATCAAACCGTACAAGCTTGTACGCGGGAGATCTTACCATTTGCCGGTGAAATTAGGAACCGGAACCTTTTTGGAAGAATTATATGATGGATGTGATGAGCACTCCATGGTGTTCAAGGTACATTGAGTAATTCTATGGAGAAGGGTCCAGCTAGCGACCTTAAACCAAGCGCTTCTTGGGAGGCAACCCAAGGTATTGCTTTCTTTTCCCTTTCTAGTTTAGATAGTTGCTTTGTTTTTGTTTTCCTCTAGACAACAACCAGGTATTCCAAAAGGAAGGATCACAGTTCAGGAGATACACTAGAAGAACAAAATTTCGAGAAGTTGAGGAAACGAGCTTTACTGAGATACATCTCGGGTACTGTCAGAACACCTCGACCGAGATGTGCTTCGCCAACCGAGATGGTCTTATCTAGGAGCTGTTTCTTACTTCTTCATGCAGTTCGGCTTTTATCCGGTGAGTTCTCTTGTTTTAGACTTTTATTATACCCACTGGGACAGTGTGTCTCAAGTATGGGGTATTTGTATTATTTGACTACGTGACTACTTGATGTATTTGACACTTTTGATGTATGACTCACGCTTTATCGGATATTTTATATTTATGCTTCACTATTGCCTTCATATGATTATCTGATATTACATGCATACCTACAGGTTATTTGATTGAGAAAAACGTCGAAACTGAAAGAAAACTGGTTTTAAAAAATTTTTTTTGACCTCGACCGGGGAGATTCTGGCCGAACGAGGTGTTTCACCTCGGTTGAACCAAGAACACCTCGACCGAGGTGGGTTAACTGAGAGTTTTCGAAAACGATTTTGTGCTACTTATCTGGATATGACCTCAGTGAAGATCTTGTTTACCTACTGGTTTTAAATTCTTTATGTGTTTAAAAGGTTTTATGATATGTTTAAGTTGCTAAATGCTTTGTTTGAAATTATTAGCACGTTTAATACTTTGTTTTTATCCAAATTATGTTGAATTTGAAGGTTGACACCGCATGTTAAGTTCTCTCACTTTCTTCTTGGAAAGACCAAGGCAATTCATTCTCTTCTTCTTCTTCTTCTTGATCATGCTTAGCCCCTCATATACATTTTGCCTCCCTTTACCTATCCGGGAATTTGGAAGCAAGCGAAGTGGTGAAAGCAAGTTAAAGTTGAGAAGTGGGCTGGAAGTGAAAGTATTAGAAAGCAATAATAGGTTTGGGGAAGTCAATCATGAAGATGAGTAACTCGGCACCATTCACATAGCCAGGTGTTTGTGTCTTGCCAAAGTCGGATTGAGCGATATTCCTATCGGGTCATGGTATGTGCATCAAGGGTTTGATGCATCTCAAGAAATTGAGGATTGCAGATTTCCTAGGCTTCGGTTATTGTGCACCTCTGTCCATGCATCCCAAAAAGTAAAGTAAAAAAGAGAAAAAGTGTGAAATAAGCAAAGCTTATTGGTGGAAGGTGTTGCAAGTCAAAGTGGAAGTGAAGTTCATCCTTTTCCCGGATTCTAGCACCACATTACCTTACATACATCCCTACCCTACACGTTTCTTGACCTTTTTTTTTGGGAAGCCCTTGAGACCTTGAGCTTGTTGATTGACTTAGTGGTTTAAACTGGATTATACATGATTAATTTCGATGATTATGATTTATTATGCATTCTATGATTTTATGCAAAGATGAACAACTTTCCTATATTTATAAAATGTTTTGAGCATATTGAGTTTTTAAATTCCAGGAAGTATTCTCTTAGAGTGATCTGCGATAGTTGCACACCATAAAATGTTTTTGAAAGGCTTTTTCATTGATTTTCTTGACTTATAATCCATTCTATCTTGTTTACTATATGAGGAACTTGCTTGGGGACAAACAAGGGCTAAGTATGGGGTATTTTGATAGCATGAATTATAGTCTATATTTTGGGGTTTGTTTGGACGTTTTATCTTTCATAATCTGCATGTTTGTATGTGCATTATGTGATTTTACTACCATTTCATCTACCTTTGCGAGAATCGAGGTCTACACCTAGTTTCGTTGTAATTGCAGGTAATATGGTACGTTTTGCATCAAAAAGGAGCAAAAGGAGTCATGAGTCATTTGGAGCTACATCCAGGGAGCATAGCCATGGATTAAAGATTCACTTTGGACCAGTTTCGAGAGATTTCACATTCAGTTGTGAATCACCTCGGTTGACCAGAGATTCATCTCGACCGAGGCGATCCAGAGATGCCGACTCGACCGAGGCGAACACCTAGGACGCGGCGAGTATATTTTATTCTTGGAAGAGATCTTTTAAACTTGGAAGGTGATCTTATATTTTTGGGCTGGGCTCCTGGATGGAAAGAGATATGCAGAATATATATTTTACCTATTTTTATGGGAAGAGATCTTTCTAAGATTTATTATCTTTGGAGGGTTATTTTCCTATAAAAAGGGTCGGATTTTCCACAATTCCGACATCCGCTTACACCCGCTATCAGCGCAAACATCTCGCATACTCCGGAGATCACGCTATACCGTCGATCAAGGAACAGCAGCAGCGGCATACTCCAAGTTGGGAGTTTTCGAAGAACCTTTTTGAAGGTTAAAGGAAGATTGAAGTCCATAGCTTTTCTAGCTTTATTGAAGGGTTTTGTAAGATTGTCTTCAATTCCCTCAATTGTTGTCTTGTCTTTTTGGATTATTATCCAAGAAACGCTTTGTTGTGATATTTGATTCAGTTATTGAAGTCTTTTCATTAAATTCTTTTTTGCTCAAATATTCACCTTCTTCCCTTACATTTAATACTTTCATAATGATGATGAGTGGCTAATTTCCTTGTGTGATTCTAGGGTGATTGGCTGAAGGTTGTGGGAAAAACAATGATAGAATAATCTTAGATTCCAGTAGGATCCTGAAAGTTCGAGTCTTTAACCTTAACCCTAAGCATCTCGTTCAGTCGATGAACATCTCGGCCGGGGTGGAATTCTTCTGACCGAGGTGACTTATCCCATCCGAAACTGAGAGTTAAGTGTTAGAGTTTGCCAAATCCTACTCTTATTACACCTTTCTGGTTCAATGCAAGCTTAGGATGAGACTTACCCGGTAATTCCTTAGTTTGTGTACCAACGATCATAAGTGTAGGTAATAAAGGTTTATCCTTTATTGGGGTTTGAGTGTGCTTCCATCCCATCTTTGTGAGTTAGCATGAGACTTACCCGGTAAAGGTTGATTCTATTCCCTTAGATGGTGTGTTAGTTTGAGGTTATAATTCTTAATCTTGATTCCTCCTTGAGACTTACCCGGTAATAGGAGTTACGGTTTAGGATTAGTGTGTAGTGAGACTTACCCGGTAATCTACTCCACTCTAGTAACACCTTCCCCATGCAAAAATCTCAGCTTTGTCCGCTTATCTATAGATCTTGAGTTGGAACCACAACTAGATGCTTTAATCCCTAGAATTGCATGTTTGCTTTATTGACTTCTTATTCATCTTTGATTGTATTAATTGCTCTTGTCGTTAGCATTGACATTAGCATACCGTATTGACTTTGTTTCACCAAGTCCCTGTGATCGACCCCTGGAATTTTCTTGCTTTTACTACGATTGACCCGTACACTGCGGGTTCGCATCCTTGTTTTAAGCTTAAGTCTAGGGTTATAAATTTAAAGCTTGCACACACCGTTTGGAGCGAACACAAATAATGTCACTAATTCCAGAATAGAACAAGTAAACACAATCTTAGGTAAGAAGGAAGAACGGGATGTCAATCCGTCTTCTAAATCAAACCTAAACAAGAAGAGAAATCTTCTTGCAACAATCCTCCGAATCTTCCGTCAATCCGGGAATCTGGAAAGCCCAATAATAATCTCCACTAAAGTGCGAGATTTGGGCAAATCCAAGCGCGAACTTCGGTCTCCAACGAGATGTGAATGCGTCCAAGCGAATGCCGCCGAAATCTCTCTAAGCGGCGGTGTAAATGTCTAAGTGAGGATGTAAGCCGGGATGACGGAATTTCTCTTCTTCCGTCTTTTTATAGTGTAGGGCAAAATATCGGCCCGGCCCAATCTTCTAAAGATCGTGGCTTCAAAGTGTGGCGAAAAAGATCGCCAAGATCACGGTCGTGGAAGGTTCCACGACCGTAATTTAGAGCGTGGAAAGTGTCACGGTTTGAACCATGGATTCCACGACCGTAATAGTTACTGGAATGCATCACGCCTCTCTTGCCATACTTCCACGACCGTGGAACTGAACGTGGAAAAGAGTACGACCGTATTTTAGAGCGTGGTTTAAGGCAAGAACGTGATTCTTCCCTAGCCTCCTGCATTCCTCAAGTTGAAGTCCTTTTTGCTCCTAAGAATGTCCTTAATCCATGAACATATCCAATCAACTCGTCTTTGCTCGATTCCGTTCGGAAATAGCTCTTAAGTACCTATAATCAACATAAAGCTTGTGTAGACATCTATATCGATAATATAGGTAAACTAGCTCACATATGCATCAATGCTCAATCAAAGACTATCAATATGAATCAAATACATGTAGAAAACGTGCCTAAAATATCACCATATTTCATGCTAACAATCACCCTAGAATCAAACAAAGAGATTAGCCACTCATCATCATGAAAGTATTAATCAAATATATGGGAAGAAAGAGAATAATTGAACAAGAAAACCTTAAGATAAAGGCTTCAATAACTGAATCAATTATCAAACACAAGCATTCCTTGGATAGAAATCCAACAAGACAAAACAACAAGGAAGGGAATCTAAGATGATCTTACAAAAACCCTTCAAAAGCTATAAAAGCTATCGACTTTCTTCCTTCAACCTTCAAAAAGGTTCTTCAAATCTCCCAACTGGAGTATGGCTGCTGTGGTGTATAAACCCTGATCGGTGGTATGCGGGATGTATGCAGCGTGTGCGGGATGTTCCGAGTGATAGCGGATGTCGGATTTGTGGGAAATCCGACCCTTTTTATAGGAAAAATACCCTCTAAAGATAAGATATCTTAGAAAGATATCTTCCCATAAAAATAGGTAAAATACATGATCTAGCATATCTTCTTCCTTCCAGGAGCCAAGCCCAAAAATATAAGATCTCTTTCCAAAGATAAAAGATCTCAGCCAAGAATAAAATATTCTCGCCGCGTCCCAGGTGTTCGCCTCGGTCGAGTCGACTTCCCTAGATCACCTCGGTCGAGGTGACTCTGTAGTCAACCGAGGTGAATCACAACTGAATGTGAAATCTCTCAAATCTGGTCCAAAGTTAATCTTTAATCCATGGCTATGCTTCCTGGACGTTTCCTTATGTTCCTGAATGTAGCTCCAATGACTCTATAGCTCCTTTTGATCCTTTTTGATGCAAAACGTGCCATTTTACCTACGATTACAACAAAACAAGGTGTAGACCTCGATTCCCGCAAAGGTAGATGAAATGGTAATATAATCAAATAATGTACATACAAACATGCCGATTATTGAAGATAAAACGTCCAAACAAACCCCAAAATATAGACTATAATTCATGCTATCAAAATACCCCATACTTGCTCTTGCTTGTACCCAAGCAAGTTCCGCATATAAAAGGCAAGGTAGAATGGATTATAAGTCAAGAAAATCAATGAAAAGTCTTTCAAAACATTTTTATGGTGTGCTACAATCATAGATCGCTCTAAGAGAATACTTCATGGGATTTAAAATCAAAATATGATCAAAATATTTTATAAATATAAGAAAGTTGTTCATCTTTGCATAAAATCGTAGAATGCATAATAAGTCATAATTATCGAAATTAATCATGCATAATCCAGTTTAAACCACTAAGTCAATCAACAAGCTCGAGGTCTCAAGGGCTTCCCAAAAGAAAGGTCAAGAAACGTGTAGGGTAGGGATGCATGTAAGATAATGTGGTGCTAGAATCCGGGAAAAGGATATACTTCACTTTCACTTTGACTTTCAACATCTTCCACCAATAAGCTTTGCTTATTTTACACTTTTTCTTTTTACTTTACTTTTTGGGATGCATGGACAGAGGTGCACAATAACCGAAGCCTAGGAAATCAGCAATCATCAATTTCTTGAGATGCATCAAACCCTTGATGCACATACCATGACCCGTTAGGAATATCGCTCAATCCGACTTTGGCAAGACACAAACACCCGGCTATGTGAATGGTGCCGAGTTACTCATCATCATGATTGACTTCCCCAAACCTATTTTTACTTTCTAACACTTTCACTTCCAGCCAACTTCTCAACTTTCACTTGCTTTCACCACTTCGCTTGCTTCCAAATTCCCGGATAGGTAAAGGGAGGCAAAAATGTATATGAGGGGTTAGGCATGATCAAGAAGAAGAAGAGAGGAGAATGAATTGCGTTGGTCTTTCCAGGAAGAAAGTGAGAGAACTTATCTTGCGGTGTCAACCTTCAAATTCAACATAATTTGGATAAAAACAAAGTATTAAACATGCCAAAATTTCAAACAAAGCATTTAGCAACTTAAACATATTATAAAATCTTTCAAACACATAAAGATTTCAAAAACCAGTCAGTAAGCAAGATCTTCACTGAGATCATATCCAGATAAGAAGCACAAAAATCGTTTCGAAAACTCTCAGTTAACCCACCTCGGTCGAGGTGTTCTTGGGTCAACCGAGGTGAAACACCTCGTTCGGCCAAAACTGCCCCGGTCGAGGTCAAAATTTTTTTTTAAAACCATTTTTTTTAGTTTCGACGTTTTTCTCAATCAAATAACCTGTATGTATGCATGCAGTCTCAGATAAACACATAGAAGCAAAATGAAGCATAAATATCATAGAAGGTCAAGTCATACATCCATGAGTCAAATAATACATAAATACCCCATACTTGGGACACACTATCCCAGTGGGTCGAAATAAGTCAGAGGAAATAAAATACTCACCGGACATAAAGCTGAACTGCTGTCACCTCGGTCGAGGTGGTCTCGACTGGACCGAGGTGGTACGGACTGAGGTGGGTCTTCAGAAACCCTAGTCGCCTTGGTTGCTCAAGAATCATCTCGGTTGAGGTGCTCTGACAGCAACCGAGATGTGCCTCAGTCCAACTTCGTCTTCTCAAATTCTCGAACTTCTATCCTTCCAGTTATGCTCCTGGTTTGTACTCCTTCCTTTGATGTCACCTGTTGTCTGTCTAGGACACCAAAAACAAAACAAAGCAAAGCAAAAGCAAAACTATCTAAACTAGACTAGAAAAAGGGAAAAGAAAGCAATACCTTGGGTTGCCTCCCAAGAAGCGCTTGGTTTAAGGTCGCTAGCTGGACCATAGTGCGTCTCTCAAACGTGATGGGAGGTGCCCTCACCCCATACTTCACCTCCATCGTGGGGTGAAGTAAGTAAGTCTATCAAACGCTCCAACAAGTGTAACTGCTCATCGGGGAATGAATCGTCTATGGGTGGGTCGTCCTTCTCGCGTGAAGATGCAGGTATCCGGCTGAGGTGATCCGCAACAGAATTTTCGGATCCCTTCTTATCGCGGATCTCTAAGTCAAACTCTTGAAGCAAGAGAATCCATCGAATAAGGCGTGGCTTGGCATCTTTCTTAGCCATCAAGTAACGGATGGCTGCATGGTCGGTGTAGACAATGACTTTCGCCCCTACTAAGTAAGAACGAAACTTCTCGAAAGCATATACAACCGCCAATAACTCCTTCTCGGTGGTAGCGTAGTTGCGTTGTGCTACATCTAGCGTCTTGCTAGCATAATAAATGGCGGTGGTCCGGCCATCCTTCTTCTGTCCTAGCACCGCTCCTACGGCCACATCACTAGCATCACACATGATCTCAAAGGGCAAGGTCCAATCCGGAGGTTGGATAATGGGAGCGGAGATCAACGCTTCCTTAATCCTGTAAAATGCATCAAGACACTCCTGCGAAAACTCAAAAACAACATCTTTATTCAAGAGGTTAGTTAGAGGTTTAGAAATCTTGGAGAAGTCCTTGATGAATCTCCTATAGAAACCTGCATGCCCGAGAAAATCCTCACACCTTTAACAGAACAAGGGGGAGAGAGTTTCTCAATAGTCTCGATCTTAGCGCGATCGACCTCAATGCCTCAATTAGAAACGAGGTGTCCTAGCACAATGCCTTCATTAACCATAAAATGACACTTCTCCCAATTTAGAACAAGATTAGTGTCTTCACATCTTTTCAGCACTAGAGAAAGGTTAGATAGGCAATCATCAAAAGAGGAACCATATACAAAAAAATCATCCATAAATACCTCAATGATCTCCTCTATACACTCGGAAAAGATAGCCATCATGCATCGCTGGAAGGTAGCGGGTGCATTGCACAATCCAAATGGCATCCTCCTATAAGCAAATGTCCCCCATGGACAAGTGAAAGTGGTCTTCTCCTGATCATCCGGGTGGATAGGAATCTGGAAGAATCCACTGTAGCCGTCTAAATAGCAGAAGTGTGAATGCTGGGCCAACCGTTCGAGCATTTGATCAATGAAGGGAAGCGGAAAATGGTCCTTCCGAGTGGCCGTGTTCAGCTTCCTATAATCAATGCAAACCCTCCAGCCCGTGACGTTCCTGGTTGGGATTAACTCGTTGTTCTTATTCGTCACAACGGTAATCCCTCCTTTCTTCGGAACTACATGCACCGGGCTAACCCATTTGCTTTCCGAGATAGGATATATGATACCTGCATCCAACAACTTAAGAATTTCCTTCTTCACAACCTCTTTCATGATCGGATTTAACCGTCTTTGAGGTTCCCGTGAAGTCTTATGATCATCCTCCATTAGAATTCTATGCATGCAGAAAGATGGCTTAATGCCAATAAGATCATCTATAGTATAACCCAAAGCCTTTTGATGCTTTCTCAAGACATGCATTAGTTTAGATAATTCAGATTCGGAGAGGGAAGCGCTAACAATAACGGGATAAGTAGAATCCGGTCCAAGAAAGACATACCTTAAGTGATTTGGGAGTTGTTTAAGCTCCTCAACTGGGGGCGCTTTCTGAGGGGGATCCTTGCTTCCTCCTTCCAATGGAGTAGATCCAGAAACTTGACTTTCGGAAGTCTCAGTTGAAATCGTCTTGCCATCGACCTCGGTCGAGGCGCAGAGGCGTTGACCGAGATGTTCTTCAGTCGCCTCGCTCAGTCCAGAAAGTACCTCGGTCGAGGTACTGCAACTGGAACCGAAACTGGAGATCTTCGTCTCCTGGATTAGCTTCTCAGTTTTAGCTCCTAGATCTTCTTCCAATGCTTTTAAGCTCCGTATATCTGCATCACAAGAAGCATATATACCTTCCTTCGTTAAACTGAAACTAATAACTCTTTCGAGTGGATCGTTAATAAGGACAGAGCTCACCATTTCTCTTGATTCTTCTTCATCGTAGATGTTGAAGATATCATCAGTAAGCTGCTCTCCTTTCATGGTTGCAAGTAATGCGAACTCTACCTCATCGCCACCAATGTTGAATTTCAACTTGGCGTTCTTGCAATCCACGTTGCAACCGGAAGTTGCTAGATGTGGCCTCCCGAGAATAATAGGAACAGGATAATCTGCGGGAATGTCAAGTACAACAAAGTCTATTGGTAAATAGAAGTTACCTAACTTGACCGGAACGTCTTCCAAAATTCCCACGAGATGGGTAATGGAGCGATCCGCCATGTATAATCGAATCTTGACCGGCTTGGGCTCTCCAAGTCCGATCTTCACACATAGCTCCAGCGGAATGATGCTCACGCTGGCTCCTAGATCACAAAGGGCTTCACAAGTGACATCCCCAACTTGAATGGGAATGCAAAATGAGCCGAGATCTCTCAATTTAGGTGGCATCTTCTCCTTCATGATTTGAATAATCTCCGAGGATTTAGATGTCATCCTTACTTCACCAAAGTCTTCCAGTTTCCTCTTCCTTGATAGGATCTCCTTCAAGAACTTCCCATAGGCAGGCATTCCTAGAATAGCATCAAGGAAAGGAATGTTAATGTGCAGTTTGTTCATCAAGTCAAGGAACTTACCAAAGTGCTTGTCTAGATGTGCTCTGGCCCTTGACATGGAAGTGGTGGTTTGTATGCAGGAGGTGGAACATAAACTTCAGTTTTCCCCTCCTCTCTCTGTGGCTCCACCTCGGTTGGCATCTCGGCCGAAGTGTTCTTCGACTGCACCTGGACCGAGGTGGTCTTCGTCGGTACTGGCACCGACCGAGGCACTGGATCTCATGTTTTCAGTCCACTCCTCGTAGTTATGGCCATGATCTGGCCCTTAGGGTTGCTCTCCGTCCTTGCTGGAAGCTTCCCTGGATCTCTTGGCGCTTCATTTGCCCTACTTGCAAGTTGTTGTTCAAAGGCTTTTTGGGCCTTCGAAAATGAAGTCATAGAAGTCTCCATAGCATTAAGCTTGATCAAGATAGCCTCCAGCACTACGTCTTTCTTTTCCGGCTGAGACGAACTTGATTCTTGCCCCTGGCTTTTTAATGGAGTAGAAGAAGAAGAAGGGGAAGAGAGGAAAGGATTAGAGGAATCGTTAGAGTTTGAGTTAGAATGATTGTTACCAAAATTTTGGTTCTTCGCCCTCCAATTGTTGTTGTTAGATCCTCTATTGTTGTTGTTGTAGTTGTTATTCCGGGAACCGTTGTTGTTGTTGTTGTTACGGTATCCATTGTTGTTGTTCCTTTGTCCTTGATCTTCCTTCTTGGTTTGAGCAACCAAGAGTTCCTTCAATTGCTTCACGTCGTTCTTCAAAGACGTGAGTTGATTGTTGTTTGGCTGAGTTTCTTGGAAGTTAACTCTTTTAACTCCACCTTCAACTCCTTGATGGGTGTACTTCTCCATATGCAAATCTTGCTTCTCGATGAAGTCCCAAGCTTCGTCAATCGCCATGTCCATAAATGTACCAGCGGAGAGTAGTTGGAGGATGAACTGGGTGCTTCCGTCCAGTCCCTTGAAGTATATCTCCAACAACTCTATCTTTGGAATCCCATGATGTGGGCAATCCAAAAGAATGTCCTTAAACCTCTCCCATGACTTGGACAAGCTCTCCTTGTCCTTCATAATGAACGCATTAATCTTTCCTCTCATTTCAACGGTCTTAGAGGGGGAAAGAATTTAGTCAAGAATTCCGTAGTCATCTCCTCCCAAGTGCTGATTTTTCTTGGAGGAAGAGATTGATACCAAGTAAGAGCTCTATCTTTTAAAGAAAAGTGAAAAGGTCTTAGCTTGTAGTTTTTATTTTCAATCCTTGAGGGTCTCAAGGTCTCCATCAAGATCTCATAGTTTTGAAGATGTTGATGTGGGGTTTCCTTCTCTAGCCCTCCGAACTGGCATTGGCGAATCATGGACAGAACTTGCGGTCGAAGTTCGTAGTCATGGTCCGCTGGATTTCCTAGGTTAACTCCTGGATGCCTCAGTTGTTGATTGGGGTCCATCCTTTGACCTAGGGTTTGTGGGATTCCTGCAAAAAGAGCGCCTCGGACTTGCATCCGAGGTGGAAGTACCTCAGCCGGGGCGTTAGGTACTAGGACCTGCCTCGGTCGAGGGTCAGCGACTGGGACCTGCATCGGTCCAGCATTAGGAACTAGATCTTCCCTCTGTCGAAGTAGATACTGGTCTCGTAGGACAGCCATATCTGCTTCGATCACTTCAGTCTGGTGCGAGTTTCTTCTTTCTCTTGCCTTAGTTCTTCCCTGCTGAGGCGTAGCTGCTCTAGCGCCTCCTCCAATTCGGCCTCAAGATCGCTATTGTCTTGGTTGGCCATCTTCGCTTCTCTTAAGCGTCGTTTGTATGTCTTTTCTGGTTCTGGATCGTAAGGAACAATTTCCTTCCCAGTGCGGGTTCTTTGCATAAACCTAAGAAAGAACCTGCAAAAGTCACTCAAGAGAGTGGTTAGTAGACACGGGGGCAAGTTCCCCAAAAGCAAACCGTAACCGGCTCGCTCTAGACCAAGTCCCCGGCAACGGCGCCAAAAACTTGTTCGCTCCAAACGGTGTGTGCAAGCTTTAAATTTATAACCCTAGACGTAAGCTTAAAACAAGGATGCGAACCCGCAGTGTACGGTCAATCGTAGTAAAAAGCAAGGAATTCCAGGGGTCGATCACAGGGACTTAGTGAAACAAAGTCCAATTACGGTAAGCTTTAGCAATTACTAACCACAAGTAATTAAAACAATCAAACATGATAAAAGTCAATAACGGAAATATGCAATTCTAGGGATTAAAGCATCTAGTTGTGGTTCCAACTAAAGATCTATAGATAAGTGGACAAAGCTGAGGTTTTTGTAAAGGGAAGGTGTTACTAAAGTGGAATAGATCACCGGATAAGTCTCACTACTCACTAATCCTAAACCGTAACTCGTATTACCGGGTAAGTCTCAAGGAATTAAGATAAAGAACTATAACCTCAAACCAACACACCATCTAAGGGAATAGAATCAACCTTTACCGGGTAAGTCTTAGGCTAACTCACAAAGATGGGATGAAAGCACACTCAAACCCCAATAAAGGATAAACCTTTATTACCTACACTTATGATCTTAGGTAAACAAACTAAGGAATTACCGGGTAAGTCTCATCCTAAGCTTGCATTGGACCAGGAAAGGTGTAATAAGAATAGAATTTGGCAAACTCTAACACTTAACTCTCAATTTCGAATCAGATAAGTCACCTCGGTCAGCGAAATTCCACCCCGGCCGAGATGTTCATCGACTGAGCGAGATGCTTAGGGTTAAGGTTGAAGACTCGAACTTTCAGGGTCCTACTGTGATTAAGATCATTCTATCATTGTTTTTCCCACAACTTTCAGCCAATCACCCTAGAATCACACAAAGAGATTAGCCACTCATCATAATGAAAGTATTAATCAAATATATGGGAACAAAGAGAATAATTGAACAAGAAAACCTTAAGAGAAAGGCTTCAATAACTGAATCAATTATCAAACACAAGCGTTGCTTGGATAGAAATCCAACAAGACAAAACAACAAGGAAGGGAATCTAAGATGATCTTACAAAAACCCTTCAAAAGCTATAAAAGCTATAGACTTTCTTCCTTCAACCTTCAAAAAGGTTCTTCAAATCTCCCAACTGGAGTATGGCTGCTGTGGTGTATAAACCCTGATCGGTGGTATGTGGGATGTATGCAGCGTGTGCGGGATGTTCTGAGTGATAGCGGATGTCGGATTTGTGGGAAATCCGACCCTTTTTATAGGAAAAATACCCTCCAAAGATAAGATATCATAGAAAGATCTCTTCCTATAAAAATAGGTAAAATATATGATCTAGAATATCTTATTCCTTCCAGGAGCCAAGCCCAAAAATATAAGATCTCTTTCCAAAGATAAAAGATCTCAGCCAAGAATAAAATATTCTCGCCGCGTCCCAGGTGTTCGCCTCGGTCGAGTCGACTTCCCTGGATCACCTCGGTCGAGGTGACTCTGTAGTCAACTGAGGTGAATCACAACTGAATGTGAAATCTCTCAAATCTGGTCCAAAGTTAATCTTTAATCCATGGCTATGCTTCCTGGACGTTTCCTTATGTTCCTGAATGTAGCTCCAATGACTCCATAGCTCCTTTTGCTCCTTTTTGATGCAAAACGTGCCATTTTACCTACGATTACAACAAAACTAGGTGTAGACCTCGATTCCCGCAAAGGTAGATGAAATGGTAATATAATCACATAATGTACATACAAACATGCCGATTATTGAAGATAAAACATCCAAACAAACCCCAAAATATAGACTATAATTCATGCTATCACTGACTCCAGTAGAACCTTGTGACCGCACCGCGACGACACTGTTCCGCCCCCGCGGCGACACTTTGCCGCCCCCGCGGTGACACTGAGCCGCCCCCGCGGTTTGACACCAGAAAGGTCGAGAAGATCAATAGTCAGCCGTTCCAAAGTATTAATGAGCCGCCCCCGCGGCCATGTTATGCCGCCCCGCGGCTCAGTTGAAGATGAAGCGTTTTGCACTAAACCGTCCCCGCGGCTCTCAGATCTGCGCTCGCGGTTATGTAATAGTCGTAATAAGTTGGTTGTTTAGACTCTAACTTTATGGCATTTAAAGTGACGGTTTGGGCTGCCTATTTACTGCAATTTAGTGTCCTAATTAGTATAAATAGAGATGCTAGTTTAGTGTTAGGATATCTCATTTTTCACCTCATCACATCAAAAACACTTTTATTTTCTTTGTTTTGTTTTGTTCTCTATGGATGGCTAAGCACCTTTAGTTGTGCTTGACATTGAAAGCCCTCGACATAGATCTGGTTGTAAGTTTTATAATTGAAGTTGTTATTCCATAATGATTTGTGTTATGTTCTTGTGAATAAACTTTTTGATTGTATCTCACCCTCTATCTAGCTTGATCATCTAGGTACCATGGTCTCATCCAATGTGCTAGGAATTGTGGTTTCGGGTTCGGGTCATCTTTCTAGTAGCAAACACGTTTACATAAGTGGGTTGCAAGAGTAATTCGTGAGTGGAACATAACCATATGATTTTAGTAACGGGTTGTTTATAAATCATGTGTCTCTTTATCTTTATTTGAATGCTATTGTTAAAATCTGATTCTGTAGGTTTACGAGTTAGGATTAACAATAAGTAATATCGGGGCTGGTTGAACCGGTATTTAAATACGATCGAGATGAGAACAAACTTTGGAATAAACTTCATGAAAACAATGATCAACCATATCTTATGTTGAAGCGGATATTTGTCAAGTGCAACGTTTTCTTAAAACCATTGAAATCAACTTCTTATTTGCTTTGCCTATTTGTCACTTTAATAATCAAACCCCCCCTCCCCTTGGTTACATATAAATGATAGTTTAATCGCATTTTTGCTTCAATTACGATCTATCTCTCTTGAGTTCGAACCTTACTTAATCACTATACTTGCTTTAGTATTGAGTTCAGAAATTACTTTGATAGGATATAAACGACCCAAGAAAATATCCTTGTCAAATTTGGCGCCGTTGCCGGGGAGATTAGAGTTTTTAAGTACTTTGTGTTTTTTATTGTCAATTATTGGTTTGAACCATTTGTATGGTTCAAACTCATGCTACTAATCTCTCTTTTGCAGTAGAAGAGAGTGAGAAAACAAGTGGTTAGATCATGGATGGCATCAACGGGATAAGACCTCAACATCAACAAATTGATCCCGGAGGAGTCATACAAGCATGATCAAGGACTTACGTCGAGCAAACAACGTAAAACAAAGGCACTGCTCGGGAGGCAACCAAAGGAAGGATTAAAAGTCTTTTTGTCGTCTATCCGCCCCCGCGGCTATGAAGGTCCGCGACCGCGGCTAACCTATCAGTGGCCGCACCCGCGGCAAAGAGGAGCCGCGACCGCGGTGACCATGATGACAGGTACATAAAAAAAAAGAAAGAAAGACAAAAATTTTCACCACCACTCAAATCTCCGACCACCATCCCCTCTTTCCCTCACTACTTACATTCACCCTTCTTCTCCACTTAAAACCTATCCTCCACACTCACATCCACTTATCCAACACGGCACCACCTGATCTCCACTTGTGGCAAGAGCTCTTCTTCTCATACTTCCCGTACCTACCGGAGTACACCGATTTTCCACCATCTCATCAGTAAGCTTGTTCTTCATCCTTCTCCTTTTTTATTTTTTACTTCATTTTCACACTTTGAGGGCAAAGTGATCTTCAAGCATGGGGAAGGATCTATCTTGTTTGTTTTGTTTAATTATTGAATTGTAATGCTTTATATTCAGTCAAAAAAAAGAAAAAAAAGAGAGAGAAAAAGCCAAAAGAAAAAAAAATTGAAAAAAGGCATGAAAAATCCTTGAATAAACCAAAAATCCGAAAGGGCGGTTTAGGCAAAAAGAAGGTAGTCCGACCAGAATTAGGTTGGTGCAAAAATGGACTTGAGGGATGTGAGAAGTGGTGAGAGTATCTTAGAAAAAAGAAGAGTGGCAAGATGAAAACCTGAAAGGGCTCCTTGGCAAAATGAGCGAAATTCGAGTGATAGGTTCCCTTTTTTTTTACGTTGGCGACATAAGAAGAGGAGATATAAGGAGGAATGGGTAGGCCACTCTTGGAGCAATAAGGATGGTAGTTTTTCTCTTTTCACATCACTTTGATAGATTTTTGATTTTTGCTCCTTTGCATGCTTTGTTTCATTGCCTCTCTATATTCATCATGGTTCCTGAGGCTTTTTGTTTCACATTAGGTAGATTTTTAGTTTACTCGGGATGAGTAACAATCTAAGCATGGGGGAATTTGATAGGTGATGGAATCACTATCTTATTAAGGTAGTTTAAGTATGTTTTAGAGTCAAATGGTTGTATTTTGTTGCCAACTGTGTATATCCAACTGAAGAACTAAGCAATGAAGAAATCAAAAGATTTAGCAACAGTTGGAAGAAGAACGGAAGCAAAGAGAAGTCCAGAGGAACCCTGTCACGGCACCCGCGGCGACACTCTCCCGCCCCTGCGACGACACTGATTCCAAAGGAACCCTGTCACGGCACCCGTGGCGACACTGTCCCACCCCCGCGGTGACACTGATTCCAGAGGGACCCTGCCACGACACCCGCGGCGACACTGGCCCGCCCCTGCGGCGACACTGGCTCGCACCGGCGGCGACACTGACTCCAAAGGAACCCTTTCACCGCCCCCGCGGCGACACTGTCCCGCCCCCGCGACGACACTGTGCTGCCTCCACGGTGACACTGAGCCGTCCCCGCGGTTTGACACCAGAAAGGTCAAGAAGATCAACAATGAGCCTTTCCAAAGCATTAATGACCCGTCCCCGCGGCCCTGCCATGCCGCCCCCGCGGCTCAGTTGAAGATGAAGCATTTTGCACTAAACCACCCCCGCGGCTCTCAGATCCGCGCCCACGGTTATGCAATAGTCGTAATAAGTTTGGTTGTTTAGACTCTCACTTTATGGCATTTAAAGTGACGGTTTGGGCGGCCTATTTAATGCAATTTAGTGTCCTAATTAGTATAAATAAAGATGCTAGGTTAGTGTTAGGATATCTCATTTTTCACCTCATCACATCAAAAACACTTTTATTTCTTTGTTTTGTTTTGTTCTCTATGGAGGGCTAAGCACCTTTAGTTGTGCTAGACATTGGAAGCTCTCGACATAGATCTGGTTGTAAGTTTTATAATTGAAGTTGTTATTCCATAATGATTTGTGTTATGTTCTTGTGCTTAAACTTCTTGATTGTATCTCACCCTCTATCTAGCTTGATCATCTAGGTACTTGGGTCTTATCCAATGTGCTAGGAATTGTGGTTCCGGGTTCGGGTCATCTTTCTAGTAGCAAACACGTTTACATAAGCGGGTTGCAAGTGTAATTCGTGAGTGGAACATAACCACATGATTTTAGTAATGGGTTGTTTATAAATAATGTGTCTCTTTATCTTTATTTGAATGCTATTGTGAAAATCTGATTATGTAGGTTTACGAGTTAGGATTAACAATAACTAATATCGGGGCTGGTTGAACCGGTATTTAAATACGATCGAGATGAGAGCAAACTTTGGAATAAACTTCATGAAAACAATGATCAACCATATCTTATGTTGAAGCGGATATTTGTCAAGTGCAACGTTTTCTTAAAACCATTGAAATCAACTTCTTGTTTGCTTTGCCTATTTGTCACTTTAACAATCAACCCCCCCTGGTTACATATATTTGATAGTTTAATCGCATTTGTGCTTCAATTACTCTCTATCTCTCTTGGGTTCTACCCTTACTTAATCACTATACTTGCTTTAGTACTGAGTTCGGAAATTACTTTGATAGGATAGAAAGGACCCAAGAAAATATCCTTGTCAGATATTTACCACGCATTTGGAAAAGGTCTCAAAGAGATCCTTATCCTCAATCACTCTTCTCTCCTTTAGTGCCTCAGGAAAGGGAGCCTGAGGTTTCTCAACATACAGAGGGGAAAAAGAAGGACGGATGTAAGAATCCTCTTCAGCAGAACCCTATGTCGTCTTTTCCGCAGGGGCGGAATATTGTAGGTGCAGGGGCGGCTCAGGGGCTGTCACCGCAGGGGTGGCGACATCTAGCCGCAGGGGAGGCGTCTGCTCAGAGGCTGGCGCAATTGCAACCGCAGGGGCGACTGTAGGGGCGGTAGACTCGTCAGAGGGTTTGTTCTTCACTTCTGTTGCTGACTTTTCCTAGATTTGCTTCCCACTCCTCAATGTTAGAGCAATACCATTCTTTTTGGGGTTGACAACCGTTTGGGAAGGCAAATTTCCGGAGGATCGAGCTTTGATCCTTGTAATTGCCTCCGCCATTTGTCCCACCTATTTTTCAAGGTTCTTGATGCTAGACTTTGTGGTTTGGACATGGGTAGGAAAATGCTTAGTTAAAACCTGCAGCATATCCTTAGTGGATTGAGACTTACCTTGTTGGGGCTGCTACTGCTGATTTTGTTGATCCCTCCATCGAAAATTTTGTTGATCATGCCAATTTGGCATGTAATTTTGCGCATATGGATCGTTCCTTGGCCTTTGTTGTTGTTATTGCCCATAGCCCAATGCGTTCACCTCAGCATCGTCATCTTGGACTTGAGGGCACATGTCCGTTGGATGGTACGGATCGGCACAAACTCCACATGCCTTGAGTTGTTGAGGAGTTCCCATCAAAGTCAATCTTTTCAGCATCTCCTTTAGTTCGGCAATTTCAGTTGAGATCTCATTTTGCCCAGGATTGATAGCATGAAATCCTCTTTTGGAAGAGGTCCTTCCGAAATTCCGAGTTCCTTCAGCTGGTTCCTGCATTTTCTCTAACGCAAGGTCAAGAGTGGTGAATAGAATATTACCTCCACAAGCAGCATCGACGATCCTCCTCTCATTGTCAAGCAAGCCATTATAAAAGTACAAGACTAGATCTTGGGTAGAATACCCATGGAAAGGACAGTTGGATCGGAGTCTTGCGAAATGCTCGAAATACTCATAAAGAGTTTCGTCCGCCTCTTGCTCTATTTTGCTTTTATAGCTTTCTTCAAGCTATTGGCTTTCTTATATGGAAAATACTTCTCCAAAAACGCCTTATGGAGGTTCTCCCATGTGTCGATGCTACCGGACGGAAGATGGTAGTACCAATCATCCGCCCCATCCTTCAGCGTGAAACCGAATGCCCTCATCTTGATTTGTTCTTCGGTAATGTTGGCCGGTTTCATGCTCATACACACAATATGAAATTTCCCAAGATGCTTGATGGAGTCTTCACCACTTAACCCATGGAAGGATGGGAGCAAGTGGATCAGCCCCAGCTTGAGCTCGAAGTTGACTCCTTCCCCAATTGTCGGTATGGTAGCCGCAACAGGATGTTGAGTAAAATCTGGCTGCGTGAGTTGGCGAACGGTTCGGCCAGCCATCTCTTCATGGCATCATTGTTGTATACGTTGTTGGATGTGCGTATCTCAATTTCCAGATCAAAAGGAACAAATCCGGAGTTAGTAGCACGGGTTTGAACCATAAAAATGGTCCAAACCAATAATAGATAATCAAAAGAAATTAAAACACAACTAAACTCCCCGGCAACGGCGCCAAATTTGACGAGGCTAAAATCCTAGGTCGTTGTCTTTTAGCTTAGGTCAAAGTAGAGTTCCGAATGTTACACTAACAAGTTAATGTATAGTGTATGTAAGGTTCGAACCCAAGAGAGTTAAGTTGAAGTTTTAGTTAAATTCACTTATCGAGATTGTAGCCAATAAGGGAGGGGGGTTTGGATTGAATTGTAACAAGACAAAAACACAAGAAACAAGTAAAGATGTGATAAAATGATGGAGAAAAAGAACTACACTAGGTTGATTCTTAGCATGCAAGATACTTTGGTTGGTTCTTTTTGTAAGTATATCATCAATGTTCTCATCTTGATCATATATATTGTTCGCCTCAAAGCGTGCACGCAAATAAGTTTTAATTATAAAACTAGAATGAAAGCAAGCGAACCCGTAGTATACGGATTGGCGTAGATAAGCAAGTATTCCAGAGTATCGAACTCATGGATTTGGTGAAACAAAATCAGTTTCAAGTAATCGAGCAATCAAAAGTGTAGAAGCTTTGCAAATATTGGGGAAAATAATAACCCTAAAGATCCAGGTATCCAATTGTGGCATTCGATTTAAGATATAATATATATATATAAAGACAAAGTTGAGAATCGCAAAGGTATACTAAAGTAAGATAATGTACGGCAAAGTTCCAAAGCCCTATATGTCTAACCAAAAGACTCTCTCTATACAGGTTGTTGAGGTTGTAGTATAGAAAGGATCTAAAGGTAAGAATTAATCTCAAATACCCATGCCCAAACCCAAGGAATCAAAGATAAACTAAAATGGTTAAGGTTGTGACACTCGAAATCGAAATAGAGGATGTTGAGTCCCACTACTACCTAAAAAAGGCAAGCCAAGGCTAGGTTAAAGCTAATCTTTAACTTTTGATTAAAGCAATAGCAAAGGTCGTAAACCAGGGGAAATCACGACTAGATCTTGAGAATCACGGCCGTGGAATTCAAGAATAGCCCGTGATTTAGGGTGTCGACGATATTTCTCACACTCTCAGGGTCCAATCAAATTACGATCGATCTATCATCATCTAAGCCACAACTATGAACCCTTCACCTTAGAATTACTAAAGGGTTTTAGCCAATAATCATCATTATGATATCAATAATCAAATTAAGAAGAATGAAAGATGAAAACCTCGAAAACTCGATAATAACTCAAAGTCAATCTCGAAATCCAAACACAAGTAATATGTTTATGAATTCAGAAAAATAGGAATAGAATTCACACAATGATCTAGAGAAACCACAAAGAACAGGATGTCAATCCGTCCTTCGATGAAAACCCTAAGATATCTTGAAAAGTACACAATATCCGAAAACACGTCCCTCACGAATCTCCAATCCTTAAGGTTGAAATGAAACCCTAAGGTCGTCTCCAAACTCTAAGCGGAACTCTAAGCGGAACTCTAAGCGGCACTAAGCAGGGACCCCAAAAACTCTCTTCTTAAGCCTTTATATAAGGCGAGATAGGGTTAAGAGAAAGCCCAATGACGTGGCTGACGTGGCAATAGTGATACGTCACAAAATCATCAAAATCACGGTCATGAACAACTTTCCACAACCGTGGTTTAGAGCGTGGAAACCAAATACGGTACCATATGATTTCCACGGCCGTGGTTTAGACCGTGTAACTCTCTGTTGTGCTCCCAACTCACATCCACGATCAAGTTGCCATATCCACAGCCGTGGTTTAGAGCGTGGTTCTTCAAATCACTTCTCCACGACCGTACTTCAGGGCGTGGTTCCTCAGATCCTTCGTTGTTGCCTTGGTTTCGTGACATCCTTCATCCATGCTCCTTCCTTAGCCTCTCCAAAGCATCTCCTTGCCATCAAGTATGATCAAACACTCCTTTCCTTCCACATTTTGCTCCAATCCAAGTTTTTATTCACCTAAAAACAAAACAAAGCTAGTGTAGATCTCTATATCGACAAAGTGGGTGAACTAGCTCACAATTGCTTCAAACTCATATCTAAGAACACAATAAGGAGGGAAAAACAACTAAAACAAGTGCCTAAAATATATTCATATTTCATGCTAACAAAATACCTCACACTTGCCACTTGCTTGTACCCAAGCAAGGTTTTTAAAAGCTTAGAACATAAGGTAGAATGAAATATGAATGCAAAACAAAGCAAAACAAACATCAAGACAAACATCAAAACCTTCATAAATTGCAAATACTTCAAGACAAACATCAAAACCTTCAAGTATTGTCAAAATCAAGCATGTGAAACTTCAATTTAGATCACCGAGTCAAATAACACTCTTATGATCTCAAGGACTTTCAAATAAGGTCAAGAATGTGGAAAAGGTGGGAACTTGTAAAGGAATGTGGTGTATGAATCCGGGAAGAAGGGACAACATAAACTCTTTTCTTTTTACCATTTGAACTTCCACCAATTTAGAGCTTTGCTCTAGACTTTTTGCACATAATTTTTCGACTGTACTTTTGGAAATATGGACAGCAGTGCACAAAAACCGAAGCCTAGGAGATTGGCGTTTCTCAGTTTCGAGATGCCTCAAACCCTTGATGCACATACCATAATCCGTTAGGAATATCGCTCAATCTGACTTTGGAAAGAGACAAACACCCGACTATGTGAATGGTGCCGAGTTACTCATCGTCATGATTGACTTCCCCATTCCTAGAATTTTCCTACACTTTGAAAACAGTTTCTTTCATGGCCCTCCCACATCAAACATGCCAAAATCAACTCTTCCTAAATCCCGGATAGGTAAAGGAGGCAATTATTTCATTGAGGGGATAAATGATCAAAGAAAGAAGTAAGAAAATCGAGGTGCCTTAATCATTTCATAAAGAAGTATAAGAACTTATATTGTGATTTCAACCTTTGTTTCTCAATATAATTTAGATAAAACCTTCATATTATGAAACTTGCAAGAAAGGATAAACAACATATTCAATCACTTCACAATTCATAGTTCAATTTAAGCATACAATTGTCATAAAAAACTCATTCCACAAGTAGTTTTTTTCATAGAAATCATCTCTAATCTTAGAGTACAAATATTTTCAAAATTTTTAAATTTTTATAGGTTTTTCAAAGCCTTTTTCATGCAATGCAATAATGAAAAGTGTGACAATGAAAGGAAACATGCAAGTGTTCATATTCATGCAAAGCAAAGTGAGTAGAGTTATTACAAACGATAGTCACACCTCAACCCATACTTGAAACATACATTGTCCTCAATGTTCAAAAGAAATAAAGAAAAGAAAGAAAAGTAAAAGGAACTCACTAATGGCGGTGTGATGGCTCAAACTGGCGGTCAATCAACATCATCATTGTGGAGGAGGCGGTGGTGGATATGGAAAGAAATCTGAGCTAAAAGGCCGCCCAAACTGCTGGCGATAGACGTCCCTCAAGATGCGGTATTTCTCCTGGCTCCGTGCGTCATGAGTCTCCTGTGGGATCTCTAGATCTCCCACTCTCCTCGAAAGATCGGTGGCCCATCCCGGAAGTTGCAAATACTAATCCAGCGGCTGTCCATACCATGCTGGAGCGTCCTAAGGTGGAGGAGTCGGTGCCACCAGTGCCTGCTCATACCATGGAGGAGGAGCTCCCATCCATGACGGCTGCTCTCCATACCAAGTGGGTGGAGCCTCCATCCAAGTCGGCCTCTCACTCACGCTAGCCCTGCGTGAAGAAGAGGCACCGGAAGGTCTAGAAGGGTGGGGAGAACGTCTAGGTGGGTCCGGGAAGGCGTCCGGCTGATCCGGGAATGTACCAAAGGTATGCTCATCACCTCCTACATCATGGTCATCACCTCCTCTCATCTCCTGATCATCATCCCTAGCTGGGATATCATCCGGCACATACGGAGGAGCTACAAGTCTATTGGCATGCATGGCTGCAAAGGTCGCCTTCCAATTATGGCGTCCGGCCGTAATGGACTACTCGGTGTTAGCATGAAATATGACTATATTTTAGGCACTTGTTTTAGTTTTTTTCCCCTCTTTATTGTGTTCTTAGATATGAGTTTGAAGCAATTGTGAGCTAGTTCACCCACTTTGTCGATATAGAGATCTACAGTAGCTTCGTTTTGTTTTTAGGTGAATAAAGCTTAGATTGGAGCAAAATTTGGAAGGAAAGGAGTGTTTGATCATACTTGATGGCAAGGAGAAGCATTGGAGAGGCTAAGGAAGGAGCATGGATGAAGGATGTCACGAAACTAAGGCAAAACAAAGAGTTAGAAGAACCACGCCCTGAATTACGGTCGTGGAAGAGGATTTTAAAGTCCACGCTCTAACTTACGGCCGTGGTTCTAGCAACATGAACGTGGACGTGATTTTGGAGCACTGTAGAGAATTACACGGTCTAAACCACGACCGTGGAAATTATATTGTACCGTAATTGGGTTCTACGCCCTAAACCACGGTCGTGGAAAGTTGTTCATGGCCGTGATTTTGGTGATTTTGTGACGTGTTATATTTTGCCACATCAGCCACGTCATTGGGCTTTCCTGTAACCCTACCTCGCCCTATAAAAAGGCTTGAGAAAGGAGTTTTCGGGATGGTTCGCATACGCTCGCTTATCCTCTCTTACCGTTGTTTAGAGTTCCGTTTAGAGTTTGGAGACGGCCTTAAGGTTTCATTTCAACCTTAAGGATTGGAGATTGGTGAATGACGTATTTTCGGAGATTGTGTACTTTTGGAGATATCTTAGGATTTTCATTGAAGGACGGATTGACATCCGGTTCTTTGTGACTTCTCTAGATCTTTGTGAGGGTTTCTATTCCTATCTTCTGAATTCATAAACATATTACTTTGTGTTTGGATTTCGAGATTGACTTTGAGTTTTATTTGAGTTTTCGAGGGTTTTCATCTTTTATTCTTCTTAATTTGATTTTTGATATCATAATGATGATTATTGGCCAAAACCCTTTAGCAATTCTAAGGCAAAGGGTTAATAGTTGTGGCTTAGATGATGATAGATCGATCGTAATTTGATTGGACCCTGAGAGTGTGAGAAATATCGTCGACACCCTAAATCACGGGCTGTTCTTGGTTTCCACCGCCGTGATTCTCAAGATCTAGCCATGATTTCCCCTGGTTTACGAACTTTGCTTTTGCTTTGATCCAATGTTAAAGATTATCTTTAACCTAGCCTTGGCTTGCCTTTTCTAGGTAGTAGTGAGACTCAACATCCTCTATTTCGGTTTCGAGTGTCACAACCTTAACCGTTTTGGCTTGTCTTTGATTCCTTGGGTTTGGACATGGGTATTTGGGATTAATTCTTACCTTTAGATCATTTCTATACTGCAGCCTCAACAACCTTTATAGAGAGAGTCTTTGGGTTAGACATATAGGGTTTTGGAACTTCACTGTACTTTACCTTACTTTAGTATACCGTTACAACTCTCAGCTTTGTCCTTATATATATTGTATATCTTGAATCGATTGCCAAAATTTGATACTTGGATCTTTAGGGTTGTTGTTTTTCCCAATATTTACAAAGCTTCTACACTTTTACTTGCTCGATTACTTGAAACTGATTTTGTTTCACCAATTCCCTGAGATCGATACTCTGGAATACTTGCTAATCTACGCCGATCCGTACACTGCGGGTTCGCTTGCTTTTGTTCTAGTTTTATAAATTAAAACTTATTTGCACGCACGTTTTAGGGTGAACAAGTTTTTGACGCCGTTTCCGGGGAGTTGGTCAAGACCAATTCCGGTTTTCGGTTGTCAAGCTTGGGAGCTTTTGCTCTTGTTATTTGATATCTCTTTGTGAGTGCTTTTTTGCAGATTCTTTAGGTATATGCGAAAGACTAGATCTACCAAAGATCTAGTTCCTTTAGATCCAAAACATGAGAGAACTTTAAGAATAAAGTTGAAAGAGAAAAAAATGGCCAAAAACAATGAAAGAAACATCCAAGCTGAGTTGGATAAAGCTCAACTTCAACTTAAGTTGAGTGAGAAAGCTCGTTTGGACGAGTTAACGAGTCATCAATTCCAAATTGATGAACTCAAAGCTATGATGTTGGACATGAAGTTGGAGTTGAATGATGCTAAGAAGAAGAAGGTCAAGAAACCAACTAAGTCCATTAGAGTTGAATCATCCGACGATGAGGATGAAGATATGCCACCACTTGAGGTAATTGATCCGGTGATTCACCCCGTTCGTAACAACCCAAGGCCACCGGTTGTTCCTCGCATTCTCGCTAGAGACATGAGAGTTGCTAATGTAGGGGATGAACCACATACTCTCGGGCAAAGGATGGATCCAATTCAGCAACCGCGCCATCTAGGTGTGAATTTCGAAGCTGAGGACATCCAAGAATTCAGTTTTAGCCCGCAAGTTATCACCATGGTTCGCCAAAGTCAATTTGGTGAAACTAGTTCTGAATCTCCACACCAATATTTACAGAATTTTGAGATTCTCATGGAGACATTGAATCCAAAAAGGGCTACTAACAACAACTACAAGATTAAGCTGTTCTTCTTCTCTTTGAAGGACAAAGCTCTATCTTGGTATCAAGCTCTTCTAGCTGGAAAGCTTGCCACATGGGAGGATCTATCTTCGGAGTTCCTCACCAAGTTTTTTCCGCCATCCAAGATGGCGGAGTTGATAGGTAAGATTAATACATTTTCTATGAAAGCTAACGAAATTTTGTTTCAGTCATGGGAAAGATTTCAGGACCTCTTATTGGATTGCCCACACCATGGTATTTCAAAGCTGGAGCTATTGGAGATTTACTACAAGTGGTTGGATGTGGAAACACAATTTAACCTCCAATCTCTCTCTTGTGGTACATTCATGGACATGAGAGAGGATGACGCTTGGGACTTCATTGAGAAGCAAGCCCAAGTGATTGAGAAGTATTCCTACTGGAAGGTAGAGCCGGGAGTGAAGCTAACTCAAGCTGGACAAACTCAAATCTTCTCCCTCAACACCGAAATCAAGAAGTTGAAGGAAATTATTAGAGCTGGCCTTCAAAAGTCAAAGGAGCAAGATGTTGGCTACTTAGGCAACAACAACAACAACAACCACCACCACCAAGGGAATAGGAACAATAACCGGAACAACAATTGGAATAACAACAACAACCGAAATTCCAACAACAATTGGCGTTCCAACCAACAACGAAATTCCGGTAATCCCTATTCAAATTCTGGAAATTCACTAACATCTCCCTCTTCTTCTACCCCTTTGAAAATCCAGGGGAAAATTTCAAATAGTTCGAACAATAAGAAGAAGGAGAAGCCCGATCCTATGTTGGAGACGATTCTAGGAAAGCTCCAAGGACTAGAGTGTTACATAACTAAGGTTGATAAAGCTCAAAAATCTTTAGAAAACCATATGTTAAGCAAGGCTGAAGAAGTTCCTAGAGATCAAGGAAAGCTTCCCGGGAAGACGGAGGACAACCCAAAGGGAAGGGTGATGGCTATCACCACTAGGAGTGGCATGACAACCACCGACCCGCAGCCCAAGTTTGTGGAAGTCCCAACTGAGAAGGAGAAAGATAAGGGGAAGGATAAGGAAGACGTCTATGTTCCTCCACCAGCTTATAAAACTCCCCTACCATTCCCGCAGTCTAGAGCAAGAGCGCGCCTAGACAAGCAATTCGGTAAGTTCATTGAACTCATGAGCAAACTGCATATTAATATACCTTTCATTGATGCAATTGTAGGTATGCCCGCTTATGGGAAGTTCTTGAAGGAGCTCCTCTCTAATAAGAGGAAGCTAGAAGACTTTGGAGAAGTCAAGATGAGTTCGGAATCTTCGGAGCTCATCAAAACGATGACTGAAAGATCCGGGGTCATTTTGCATTCCAATTAGAGTAGGAGAAGTCACACGTGACGCCCTTTGTGACTTGGGAGCAAGCGTAAGCATTATTCCGCTTGCTTTGTGTAGGAAGATCGGTTTAGGTGTACCTAAACCGGTGAAGATGACGTTATACATGGCGGATCGATCGATAACTCGTCCCGTTGGTATCATTGAAGACGTCCCAGTCAAGCTCGGTAAGTCTTACATTCCAATTGATTTTATTGTGCTTGACATTCCTGTAGATTGGCTGGTTCCGATCATACTCGGAAAACCGTTTCTTGCAACATCCGGTTGTATAGTCAATTGCAAGAATGCTAGATTGGCTTTCGACATAGGTGAAGAGAAGGTTGAGTTTGTTCTCTCAACTTTGGTGAAAGAGCCAACTCTTGGAGAGGACAAGTTCAATATCTATGACGAGGAAGCATCTAGAGAAGAAGTAAGTTGGAATCTATTGAAAGACCCATTGCAAAAGGTCATTACCATGAGCATCATGGAAAAAGGAGAGGAAGAGGATTGCAATGAGGAGATTGAAGCCTTGGAGGAGATAAAGGAAGTGCAAGAGGAAGAGTTTGAAAAACTCTACGATGGGTCAGAAAACGTGAGGAACCACGGCCAGTCGTGCTATTCCACGGCCGTGGTGTCCCCCAAGATGACCGTAACCAACTATTCATAGAGCACCAGTAAGTTACACGGCCAAAACCACAGCCGTGGAACCACCAGTGATGCCGTAATTGACTTCCACGCCCTATACCACGACCGTGGAAGTAACAGTGGTGCCGTAATTTTGGGTATTTCTGAGAACAATTTCGTTCTTTCCTTAAATACTCTTGAGTCTTCTTCCATCACTCCCACACCCTTAGAGACTTCTAAGGAATCGTCGGACACATCTCAAGACTCATCAAAGGCATCAATAGCTATGGAATTGAAGCCACTTCCCACACATCTTCGGTAAGCATTTATTGGAACTAATTCTACTTTTCCCGTAATTATTAGTTCCGAATTAAGTGAAGATGAACATGAGAAACTAATGGGTGTTCTAAGTAAACATAGGAAAGCCTTAGGTTATACTATAGAGGATCTTGTAGGAATTAAACCATCATTATGCATGCACAAGATTCTAATGGAGGAAGATTTTAAGCCTTTGCGACAACCTCAAAGACGGTTAAATCCGATCATGAAGGAGGTTGTTAAGAAGGAAATTCTTAAGTTACTTGACACAGGTATCATCTATCCTATCTCGGATAGCAAGTGGGTGAGCCCCGTACAAGTAGTCCCAAAGAAAGGAGGAATGACGGTTATCACCAACAAGAACAATGAGCTCATTCCTGCAAGAACCGTGACGGGATGAAGGATGTGCATTGACAATGGCGAGCTGAACAATGCAACTAGAAAGGATCACTTCCCACTACCATTCATTGATCAAATGCTTGAGAGGTTAGCACAATATTCCTATTTTTGCTATCTTGACGGTTATAGTGGTTTCTTTCAGATTCCGATCCATCCGGACGATCAAGAGAAGACCACATTCACGTGCACATGGAAACGTTTGCCTATAGACGGATGCCATTCGGGCTTTGCAATTCCCCAACCACCTTTCAAAGGTGCATGATGGCCATCTTCTCGGAGTACATAGAGGAGATAATGGAGTTTTTTATGGACGAGTTTTCTGTTTATGGTTCTTCATTTGATAATTGTCTTTCTAACCTCTCTCTTGTGTTGCAAAGGTGTAAAGACACTAACCTAGTTCTTAATTGGGAGAAGTGTCAATTCATGGTAAAGGAAGGTATTATGTTAGGACCCTTAATCTCTAGTAGAGGGATTGAGGTTGACAAGGCTAAGATAGAGACCATAGAGAAACTTCCTCCTCCATCTTCGGTGAAGGGGATAAGAAGTTTCCTAGGACATGTTGGATTCTATAGACGTTTTATCAAAGACTTTTCTAAGATATCGAAATCGCTTACTAATCTATTGATGAAGGATGCAGTTTTTGATTTCTCACAGGATTGTTTAGATGCTTTCTACAAGATCCGGGAAGCTCTCATCTCAGCCCCGATTATCCAACCTCCGGACTGGAATCTCCCATTCGAGGTTATGTGTGATGCGAGTGACGTAGCTGTTGGAGCTGTGCTTGGGCAAAAGAAAGAGGGCCGAACCCAAGCTATCTATTATGCAAGCAAGACGCTAGATGAAGCGCAACTTAACTACGCCACAACTGAAAAGGAATTCTTAGCTATTGTATATGCCTTTGAAAAGTTTCGTTCTTATCTTATAGGTGCAAAGGTGATTGTATACACGGATCATTCTGCGATCCGGTATTTACTTGCCAAGAAGGACGCGAAACCGAGGCTGATTAGATGGATTCTTCTCCTACAAAATTCGATCTAGAGATCCGTGACAAGAAAGGCTCGAAAATTCTGTTGCGGATATTTGAGTCGTCTACCACACATTGAAGACGACAATCTACCCATAGATGACTCCTTTGCGGATGAGCACTTACACATCATAGACGAGTGCATCGACAAGATATCTAGAGGTAACGAACCTTAGTTTGCTGATTTTGTAAATTACTTGGTTTGTCAGGAAATACCTCCCGGATTATCCTATGCACAAAAGAAGAAGTTCTTTAGGGATGTCCGGCAATACTTTTGGAATAAACCTCTACTCTTCAAGAGAGGTCCAGACGGCATCATTAGGAGATGTGTGTCGGAAGACGAAATGCAAAGTGTCATTCGTCATTGTCATTCACTACCTTGTGGAGGACACGCTAGTTCCAATAAAACTAGCGCTAAGGTATTGCAATCGGGATTCTTTTGGCCTACTTTATTGAAGGATGTGCAAACCTTTGTTTCGTGTTGCGATGCTTGTCAAAGAATAGGAAACATCTCTAGGAGAAATGAGATGGCCCTCAACAACATTCATGAGGTGGAAATCTTTGACGTTTGGCGAGTAGACTACATGGGACCTTTCCCATCATCTTGTGGAAACCAATACATACTTCTAGCTGTAGATTATGTTTCGAGATGGGTTGAAGCCATTGCCTCTCCAACTAATGATCCCATGGTTGTAGTTAAGTTCTTTAATAGAACTATTTTCCCAAGGTTTGGGACACCACGTACCATCATTAGTGACGGAGGTTCACACTTCATTGCCCGACAATTGGAAACTCTACCAGCTAAGTATGGGGTAACTCACAAGATCGCCACTCCCTACCATCCACAAACAAGTGGACAAGTGTAGATTTCAAATAGAGAGATCAAAGGCATCATTGAGAAGACGGTCTCAAAGACGAGGAAGGATTGGTCTTTGAAGTTGGATGACACAGTATGGGCATATAGGACTGCATACAAGACTCCCATAGGCACAACACCATACAACCTTGTCTATGGGAAGTCTTGTCATCTCCCGTTGAGTTAGAACACAAGGCGTACTGGGCTATGAAGTGGTTGAACTTCGGCATGAAGGAAGCGGGCGAGAAGCGCCTCTTGGACCTTAATGAGCTTTAAGAACTCCGCTTGAACGCCTATGAAAACGCCAAGATCTACAAAGAAAGGGGAAAGCGTTGGCATGATAAGCATATCATTCCAAAGGATCTTAAAGAAGGAGATAAAGTTCTCCTCTTCAATTCGAGACTTTGTCTCTTTCCAAGTAAGCTTAAATCTCGTTGGACTGGACCTTATCTAATCAAACGTGTTTTTCCCGATGGCGCAATTGAAGTATGGGGTGAAAAGAGCGGAAGTTTCAAGGTGAATGGCCAACGTCTTAAGAAGTATTCACCGGAGCTCCCGGTTGAGGAAATCGCTCCGATTACCCTCGAATAAACACAGGAACGGTCTAGCTACGGACCCAAAACAAGCGCTTCTTGGGAGGCAACCCAAGGTATTGCACTTACCTTTTTGTTTTCATTCATTCTTAGAGTAGCTTAGATTAGTTGTTTTTGCTTTGTTTTTCCCTTGATACCTCCGGTATGTTATGTTTTTGGATGTAGGAATAATGATTGGGCAAAGGAAAGATGTAAAAGTTGGAAGGAATTGACGAAACTTGGATGTTTGAACAAAACAAAGACTTCCACGCCCAAAACCACGGTCGTGGAAGTAACAGTTGACCGTAATTCCCAAAAATCTAGCAAAATTTACCAAAACCACGGGTTCCGTACAAAACCACGGCCGTGGTTTGCCCCGAGTGACCGTGATTTTCAAAAATTTTATTCGCACTATATAAACCAATTTCCTTCACAAAAACACACCAAAATTCCAAATCCACGCCCCAAATTCGTTCGAAGTCCGATTCATTCGATTCTTGAGCCCAACGTGGATCATTTTCGATCATCTACATGATCCAAGCAACAAACCAAGTGAAAAATCCACTCAGAAGAAGGAATTTGGATTTGAAAGATCCAAAACCTAGGTTTTTCTCCCTTTTCTCTACTTTGTTAATTTGGTTCAATTTCTTCGCAAGAATTTAGGAGAACTGATTGAAATTGGAATTGGAATTAGCCTAGGACAATGATTATTGAGTTTGGTGTGAGATTGTTGTGATTTGAGAAAAACAGACCAAAACCACGGTCCCTGTAGGTTCCACAACCGTGATTTTCCGAGAACAGGCCGTGATTTTCTCTGATGTTGAAAAATACGATTAGAAGGAAATCCAGTAGGAACAAGAAGAGAAAGGATGGTAGTTCCTCCTCTTCCCAACCTCCCCCAAGTGAATTACCATCACCACCACCTCCTAGGATCCATACTATCCATGAAGACTACTTAGGAGCCTTAGAGAGGATTGAGAAGAGGCCTGTCATAGGACCTCGTTACTTAGTCCTTGAAGAGCTTGAGCCGCTCAACGTTGTCAATGACTTGACATGGCTCTTGGATAGAGCTGGTTTGATCGTATTCTCCGCTATTAGAGATGACGCTTATGAGGAGATTACAACGGAGTTTGTCACCTCCTTTGAGCATAGCCACATGAACCGAACTGTTTCTTTTAGGATAATGGAGCAAGACTACGAGTTCTCCATTGCTCAGTTTGGAACCTTCTTTGGGTTCCATGAGAGTTTCAACGGGAGGTTTCCTAGTGGTGTGTATCCTAAGGACTTTTGGGAGGAGATTGCCATGATATATGCTAGTGAGGATCATTAGCAACCGGCGGACACCAAGGCTAAGCTCATCTATCACTTAGCCTTGAAGATAGCTCACAGATTCCTTTCCGAGTGTCTCTTCCCTAGGACAAAGACCCCCCAAAAGATTAAGACCGATGAGCTTTTCCTCCTTTATTGCATGCTTTATGGTAGATCCGCTGATTGTGCTACCCTCCTTGCCTCCACCATGAGTAAGCTGAAAAAACAAGAAGGTCGGGAACATTGGTTATGGAGGCATGGTGACTCATATAGCCAACCAACTAGGGATAGATTACTCCGCTTGTACTAGGATAGCGGCAAGACCTTTGGGTCTCAACGGCCTTATGACTAGAGGCATTATCTTTCCCCGCCACCAAGCTCCACCTACCGCAACCATGCCATGGGAAGAGAGAGGTGGTAGAGGTATCCCTTGGCTTCCCGAGTACTCCATTATGGCTGGGCGCCATAATTGGAAGGGGACCTTTGCGGCTATGCATGCCAATAGGCTAGTAGCTCCTCCGTATGTGCCGGATGATATCCCAGCTGGGGATGATGATGAGGAGATGGGAGGAGGTGATGACCATGATCTAGGAGGTGATGAGCACACTTTTGGTACAGTCCCGGATCAGCCGGACGCCTTCCCGGAGCCACCTAGACGTTCTCCCCGCCCTTCTAGACCTTTCGGTTTCTCTTCTTCACGCAGGGCTAGCGTGAGTGAGAGGCCGACTTGGATGGACCCTCCACCCACTTGGTATGGAGCGCATCCAGACTAGATGGGAGCTCCTCCACCATGGTATGAGCAGGCACCGGTGGCACCGACTCCTCCATCTAAGGACGCTCCAGCTTGGTACGGACAACCGCCGGAGTGGTACTCGCAGCTTCCGGAGTGGGCCACCGATCTATCTAGAAGAGTTGGAGAACTAGAGGTTCAACAGGAGACTCATGACGCACGGAGCCAGGAGAATGATCGCATCTTAAGGGACATCTACCGCCAGCAGTTTGGGCGGCCTTTTAGCTAGGATTTCTTTCCGTATCCACCACCGCCTCCTCCACAGTGATGACGATGGTTGACCGCCGGATTAAGCCAACGCACCGCCATTAGTGAGTTCCTTTTTCTTTTTTTTCTTTTCTTTATTTCTTTTGAACATTGAGGAAAATGTATGTTTCAAGTATGGGGTGGGGTGTGACTATCGTTTCTAATAACTCTACTCACTTTGCTTTGCACTTCTGATAACACGATTTATGACTTAGTTTTAGGTAATCATTTAGGTAGATTTCCCACTCATTTATGCATGGTTTAGTACTAGTTCACGACGTTTGCATTCAATTCACGTACTTTGTCGAGATAGACGTCTACACAGATTTGTGCGTTGCTTTGTAGGTATTTTGGGAGATTTAGGAGCTAAAACGATACGTTTCAGGATCGTTCATCAAGATGACACACCCTCGGACTCATTAGGATGCAAACTAAGGGCTAAGGAGGACTCATGGAACCTTGCCAACACAAGCCATGCACCAAACCATGGCTTAACGAGCCTAGGAGAAGCTTCTGGAGCAAACCACGGTCTAGACCAAGACCGCGACCGTGGTTCTAACCGTGGAATTTGCCAGATTCTTGTGACAGCTGTGCCATGACTCTCATGGCCAGCTCATGCAAATTTGTTATAAAAGTGGTCCTTCATTGGCTGAGGGAGGGCATCTTGGAGCAGCTCTCCATTATCCATTATCCTCTAGCAAAAATATTCTCAACAAGAACATTCTTGGAAGAAGAAGGTAGAAGAAGGCCACCATTGGAGAAGGAGAAGACACACCATTGATAGATTTGCTAGCTTGTAGTGAAGAATTTCGGATTCAATTTCTAGAGTTTTATGAACCATTTGAACCTTCTTTAAGAAGGATTGTGAGTTACTCTAATTCTATTTTCAGCTTGGTTTTGTTTTAGTTCACTTGTTCATCTCTTTCTCTTTATAATCTTGCAAATGGATGTCATGATTTTATGTTAGTTTGTTTCAATTTCTACTATGAATGTTGTAGGCTAAATAGATGTGGTTCTAGGGTAAGGAAAGGATGGTTATGGCTAGGGCTATGATAGGATGGACTTAGATTTACCTTTGGATGACTTGTGTGCATAAACGTAGCCTCTGTTAGGAATCACGGTTGGTTCTTGCCAAACCACGGCTGTGGTTTAGGTAGAATACCCCGTGATTTTCCCTGGTTCGATGGATCTAGTCTTAGATTGTTAGAATGTTGAAATCCTAAGTGTTTGTTGAGTTAAATCTATCCTAGGGTGACCTAGTGTTAGCAACTAAGTGTTAGGAGAGACTTACCCGGTAATCCTCACCCTTAGATTTCGAAGATAACAAACCCTAGGTAATGGTGAGCCTCATAAGCCGCCATTGGATTAGGTGTGCTAGGATAGTTGCTTAGGACTAACCCTTCCGAGACTTACCCGGTAAGGATAGGTTAAGATTTCTAGGTAACAATCCGGTTTGTGTAGAATTCCGTCCCTTAGGTTCTTAGAGACTTACCCGGTGATGAGACCTAGGGAATGGACTAGTGGATCATGAGACCTATCCGGTGATTGATCCCAATCTAGAAACACTTAACCCCAACATAGTTAATCCAAGGAATGAATAGATAGCTTGAGTCCTATGCCATAATCGGAACTTCCAACCCCTAGAATCCGTCTTTTCTTTCTTTGATCTATATCTCTTGTTTAGCTTGTTTATTTGTGTTGATTCATAGTTTAGTTGATTGTTTACTTTGCATGAATTGTGATCTTTGATTGATCACCAAAAACCAACAAAAAACATTTGAGATTTTCATTTCTTTATTTCTTTCTTTTCTTTCAACCTAGGTCTTTACTAAACTCAATCACAAATCGAATCAATTTCACCTTAGTCTTTGTGTTCGACCTCGGAATACTATCCCTACTACGAACGTCCCGTACACTGCGGGTTTCGCTAGGAGTTAGGATAAATATAATGAGAATATAAATTTAAAACCCATTTACGCCCCACGATCTTAGCGTAACAAGTTTTTGGCGCCGTTGTCGGGGACTAGGTCTAGATTGAGTCTATTTTCGTGATTGTTTATAGTGTAGATCTTTCTTGTTGCTTTTGATCTCTCTTTGGTGTGTGTTTTTGCTTTTCATGACATCTTTTACTCTTTAGGTGTATGTGAAGATCTCGTGGCAAGGATTTAGCTCCATTCGATCCCGAACCGGAGAAAACCCTTAGATCTAGATCCAAGAGCGTTAAAAAGGGAAAAGAGATGGCCGGAAGAGATCTCCAAGCTGCGTTGGATGAGGCTTTAGAGAAAATTAGGATAAGGTATGAAGCTTTGGAGAATGAAAGGAGACTTGCCAATGAGAGGCAAGAGGCAACTAGGAGGGAGATTGAGGAGATTAGGCAAGCTCTTGTGCAAAGAGAGCTTAACCGACAACAACCTCCTCCACCTCCACCACAACCGCAGCCGGCAGCGGTGAATGTTAGGGTTGTGCCCATTGTTATGGAAGAACCACAAACGTTGGGGCAACGGATGGATCCGGCACAAAGAGCACACCGTCCGGGTGTGAACTTAGGAGATCCCGCAGCCCATGACTATGAGCTCCGCCCTCAAGTTCTACAAATGATCCGGCATAATCAATTTGGAGGGATGGAAGGAGAGTCTCCTCATCAACACTTGATGAATTATTAGATCTTGATGGAGACTCTTAGACCGCCAAGATTGGAGAGCAACAACCATAAGCTTAGGGCTTTTTCCTTCTCTCTTAAGGACAAAGCCTTGGCTTGGTATCAATCTATTCCACAAGGGCGAGTTGGTACTTGGGAGGAGATGACAACCGAATTTTTGACTAAGTTCTTCCCACCTTCCAAGACTACCGAGTTAAGAGGGAAGATCAATGCCTTCGTGATGAAGGATAGAGAGATTTTATTCAAGTCTTGGGAGAGATTCAAAGATCTTCTCCTAGATTGTCCACACCATGGCATACCGAAAATTGAGCTATTGGAGATCTACTTCAAAGGACTTGATGAAGATAGCCAATTCAAGCTCCAATCTCTTTCCGGTGGGAAATTTATGGAGAGGCATGTAGATGAAGCTTGGGAGTTTGTGGAGAAGCAAGCTCTAGTGATTGAGAAATACTCCCATAGGAAGAGTGAAGGGAGAAAGGCGGGAGCATATGAGGTGAGTGAAGTCACAATGAGCAATTTCAAGCTTGACGCCATCAACAACGAGTTGAAGTCCTTGAGGGAGTTGTGTGCTACAACTTTGAAGAACCAAGCAACTCCTCAAGTGCTTCCAAGAGCCAACTTGTCTTCCAAAGAGGAGGATGTGAATTACATGGGAAGGGGCAACTACAACAACTACCAAGGCCCAAGGAATTTCAACAACAACCGGCAATTCAACAATTACCGGCCCAACCACAACCATCCCGGGTTTTCCTACTCTAACCCAGATGGAGCCTTGAACCCTACCGCTTCCACAAGCTCAACTCCACCACCAAGAGCTTCACAAGAACCTCCACCCGGATTTACTCAACCTCCCAAGGATAGAATCGAAATAATGTTTGAGCAATTGCTTGGAAGGTTGAGTGGTCTTGAGAGCACCGTGACTTCAATTTCTAAAGCTCAAAAGGTTTTGGAAGCACAAGTGTTCCAAAAAGCGGGTGAAGCCCATAGAGATCCGGGAAAGCTTCCCGGAAGGATCGAAGACAACCCAAGAGGCCAAGTGTTGGCTATTATAACGAGGAGTGGGTTGAGTATGAAAGATCCTTTGCCCAAGGACAATGCTAAGGGAAAGCAAGTAGTGGTAGAAGAAGGAAAATTGCAAGAAGATGGAGGCAAGAGCAAAGATGTTGAGCAAACCTATGTGGCACCGCCTCCATACAAGCCACCACTACCGTTCCCTCAATCAAGAGCAAGAGCTCACTTGGACAATCACTTTGGTAAGTTCCTTGAACTAATGTCTAAATTGCATATTAACATTCCGTTCATGGATGCCATTTTAGGAATGCCGGCATACGGCAAGTTTTTGAAAGAAATACTCTCCAACAAAAGGAAGTTTGAGGAGTATGGGGAGATAAGAATGACCAAGAGATCCTCGGAATTGATCCAAACAATGAAGGAGGAGATGCCTCCCAAGCTAAGAGATCCGGGCTCTTTTTGCGTCCCAATTGGAATGGGAGATGTGAAGTATGAAGCCCTTTGTGATCTTGGGGCAAGTGTAAGCATCATACTGCTTGCACTTTGCAACAAGGTTGGGCTAGGAGAGCTAAAACCGGTCAAGATGACCCTCTATATGGCGGACCGTTCTATCACTCATCCGGTTGGGATTTTAGAAGACATTCCGGTGCAACTAGGAGGATTCTATGTGCCGATTGATTTTGTTGTCTTGGACATTCCGGCGGACTATCCGGTTCCCATCATCTTAGGAAGACCTTTCCTAGCCACCTCCGGATGCCTAGTGGATTGCAAGAATGGGACTCTCTCCTTCAACATTGGGAAAGAGAACATCAAGTTCAAGTTGTCCACAATGATGAAAGGGCCAACCCTTGATGAGGATATCTTCAACATAGTCGAGCAAGAAGAATCTAGAGAAGTTGTGAGCTCGATCTTGATCAAGGATCCCTTGGAGAAGGTTCTTACCTTAATTATGATGGAGGAAGGTGTTGAGGAGGCTTGCAATGAAGAGATCAAGGCCTTGGAAGCATTAGAAGAGGAGCCAAGAGTTGGATTTGAAGGCCACGAAGAGGTGTTGAACAACTGTAAATTCCACGGCCGAGATTTATGTTCTACGGCCGTCAAACTCTCTGGACAACTCCGGGAAGCAAGCTGGGCAAGAACCACGGCCGTGGAAGATGAGCAAACCGTGGTTCCAGCCGTGGTTTTCCCTGGATCAGCCCTTGATGGTGATCAAGCTTCTAGGAGCCATGGAGAGTCTTCATTTGCTTTGGATTCATCTCATCCAACCTTATTTGGATCGTCTCCAACCAATAAAGGTCCTCCTAAACTTGAACTTAAACCTCTCCCATCTCATTTGAAGTATGCTTTCCTTGGTGAAAACTCTACATATCATGTGATTGTTAATGCATGCTTGAGTGATAATGAACTTGCTAAGTTGTTTCATGAACTAAGATTGCATAGGAAAGCCATTGGTTATACTATTAATGATTTGGTTGGCATAAAACTTTCTTTGTGCATGCATAAGATAATGATGGAAGATAATCATAAACCCTCTATTGAACATCAAAGGAGATTGAATCCCATAATGAAAGAGGTAGTCAACAAGGAAATCATTAAGTTGCTAGATGTAGGGACAATCTATCCTATCTCGGATAGTAAGTGGGTTAGTCCCGTTCATGTAGTTCCTAAGAAAGGTGGGATGACTGTAGTAACCAATGAGAACAATGAACTAATCCCGACTAGGACGGTTACGGGGTGGAGGATGTGTATTGATTATAGGAAGTTGAACATGGCCTCTAGGAAAGATCACTTCCCTCTCCCCTTCATTGACCAAATGCTAGAGAGGTTAGCTCAACATTCCCATTTTTGCTACCTAGATGGCTATAGTGGATTCTTCCAAATCCCTATCCACCCCGATGACCAAGAGAAAACAACCTTTACATGTCCATGGGGTACTTTTGCATATAGGAGAATGCCATTTGGGTTGTGTAATGCACCCGCCACCTTCCAAAGGTGTATGATGGCTATCTTTTCGGAATACATAAAAAATATCATGGAAGTGTTCATGGATGATTTCTCTGTTTATGGTTCTTCCTTTGATAATTGCTTGGCTAACTTATCATTAGTATTGCAAAGATGTGAGGAGACAAATCTTGTCTTGAATTGGGAAAAATGCCACTTCATGGTAAGTGAAGGCATTGTGTTAGGACACTTGGTGTCTTACCGTGGCATTGAGGTTGATAGGGCCAAGATCGAAACAATAGAGAAGTTGTCACCACCTACCTCGGTGAAAGGGGTAAGGAGTTTCTTAGGGCATGCCGGTTTCTACCGGAGGTTTATTCAAGACTTCTCTAAAATTTCCAAGCCCCTCACTAACCTACTAATGAAGGATGTTGATTTTGTCTTTTCCAAGGAATGTCTTAAGGCCTTTTGTAGGTTGAAGAACGCCTTGATCTCCGCACCTATCATGCAACCTCCGGATTGGAGTCTACCATTTGAGACCATGTGTGATGCAAGCGATGTAGCCATTGGGGCTGTTTTGGGGCAAAGAAAAGAAGGGCGCTCTCATGCTATTTATTATGCTAGCAAGACGCTAGATGATGCCCAACTCAATTATGCTACCACCGAGAAGGAGTTGCTAGCGGTTGTGTATGCATTTGAGAAGTTCAGCTCATACCTTGTTGGAGCGAAGGTCATAGTTTATACGGATCATGCTGCGATCCGTTATCTACTCACCAAGAAGGATGCTAAGCCTAGGTTGATTCGGTGGATCCTTCTTCTTCAAGAGTTTGATTTGGAAATACGGGACAAGAAGGGATCTGAGAACTCCATGGCGGATCACCTTAGTAGACTCCCACCATTGGAGCTTGAAAGAGATGACATCCCGATAGATGACTCATTCCGGGATGAGCAATTGCAAATGGTGGAAGAATGCTTGTTCCAAGTGTCTAGAGGAAGTGAACCATGGTTTGCCGACATAGTGAACTACTTAGTGTGTGAGGAAGTGCCTCCCGGATTGACATATGCACAAAGAAAGAAGTTCTTCAACGATGTGAGGCACTACTATTGGAGTGAACCACTTCTATTCAAGAGAGGGCCGGAAGGAATGTTTAGAAGATGCATACCGGAAGATGAAGTGGAGAGTGTGATCCGGCATTGTCACTCTTTACCATGTGGAGGCCATGCTAGCTCACACAAGACGTGTGCAAAGGTATTGCAATCCGGTTTTTATTGGCCTAACTTGTTTAGAGATGTGCAAGGCTTTGTAGCGGCATGTGATGCTTGCCAAAGGACGGGCAACATCTCAAGGAGGAATGAAATGCCCTTGAACAACATCCAAGAATTCGAAATATTTGATATATGGGGTGTGGACTTCATGAGACCATTCCCTTCTTCATGTGGCAACCGCTACATCCTATTGGCGGTTGACTATGTTTCGAGATGGGTGGAGGCAATCGCCTCTCCCACATATGATGCCAAGGTGGTGGTGCGGTTCTTCAACCGAGTGATCTTTCCAACGTTTGGAACACCAAGGGTGATCATAAGTGATGGAGGAAAGCACTTCACCAATAGGAATTTTGGGGCGCTTTTGGCCAAGTATGGGGTGACTCATAAGGTGGCAACACCTTACCATCCCCAAACTAGTGGCCAAGTGGAGATCTCCAACCGGGAGATAAAAGCCATTCTTGAGAAGACGGTCTCTAGAACAAGAAAGGATTGGGCTATGAAGCTCAATGACGCGTTATGGGCATATAGAACCGCTTTCAAGACACCCATTGGCACCACTCCTTACAAGTTAGTCTATGGCAAGTCTTGCCATCTTCCGGTGGAAATGGAGCATAGAGCTTATTAGGCCATTAAGTGGCTAAATTTTGACCTCAAGGAGGCGGGAGAAAAGAGGTTACTTGATATAAACGCCCTTGAGGAGATCCGGTTGGAAGCTTATGAGAATGCCCGGATCTACAAGGAGAGGACCAAACGGTGGCATGACAAGCGCCTCATCCCGAAGGAGTTGAGTGAAGGCGACCTTGTCCTTCTCTTCAACTCAAGGCTGCGGCTCTTTCCCGGAAAGCTCAAATCAAGATGGACCGGGCCATATGTGGTGAAGAAGATCTTTTCCCATGGAGCTATTGAGATAGGAGGGGAGCATTGTGGGAATTTCAAAGTGAATGGGCACCGATTGAAGAAGTATATTCCGGTAGCTCCGGTGGACATGATTGCCCCACTTCACCTTGAATAGACGCTCCCGAGTTTGGTCAAGCTAATGACCTTAAAGAAGCGCTTGGTGGGAGGCAACCCATTGGTAACGTTTTCCCCTTTTTCGTTTTGTTTTCGTTTTAGATTTTTCGATCTTTGTGTGTGTTTTGTCTACTTTATGTGTGTGCTAGAGCCTTAGTAGCATTGGAAGCCTTGCATGGCAAGTGATGGTGATGAACCCCTCATCAACTATGGGTGGAGCGAACGCGGAACTTGGACGGCTAGCGGTGCCTAGCGCGGGTCCCGACGCCTTGATGAATACTTAGAGCTCTCTACCATTGTTGATAGGATCATCCACCATCAATTCACTTGAGAATCCCAAATACCATAGCAAACCATTTTTACATTGTGAGAACCTTCTTTCACTCTTCTTTACTTCATTTACACATTGGGGACAATGTGTTTCTAAGTATGGGGTGGGGTTTGCATGATCTTTTGCATTATGAGCATCTAGGATAGTTTAAAATTTTCACATGTCTTGCATTATATATATTCATTTCGAAAATCCCATAAAAATCCAGAAAATTTAAAAATTTTTGTGCTTTCTAGGCTTGGATATGATCCTAATGATGAATCTTGTCTTGTGGATTGGCTATGGATGGCCTTGTGTGTTGAATTGATAAATGCATATGTGGACTTGAATTACTTCTCTTGAATTCTATAAATGATTTGTGATCATGATGTTTGCCTAGAATGGATTGAGTATTGAAGGTTGAAATTACATGATAGTTCTTGCATACCATCTAGGAATGAATGAGGCATTTCATCTTTCTCTACTTCTCATCTTGATCATGATTGCTTGAGCACCTCAATTGATATAAAATTGACCTCTTTTAACCCATCCGGGAATAGGAGCATGCTAGTGTGTTGAAGTGTGTAAAAAGCAAGTGTGGGGTGAAGTTGTTGATGAAAGGAATGTCATGAATGAAATGCTGAAATTATTGTGAAAGTGTAGCCAAAAATATAGGTTTGGGGGCGTTGGTTTAAATGATAAGTAACTCGGTACACTTCACATAATCGGGTGTTGGTGCCTTGCCAAAGTCAAATAAACCAATAGCCCTAACGAGCTTTGGTATGTGTGCCCGGTGTGGATGCACCTCGAAAAATAGAAAAGCCCGAGGATGGCTAATCACCAAGGTTTCGGCTATTGTACACCAATGCCATTGTCTCAAAAATAAGTCAAAGAAAAAGAAAAGAAAGAAAAGATAGAGAAAAATATACACTTGAGGGAAGTTTATCGAGGACAAGGATGTGGAGTTAGTTCCATTCCCGGATTAGCATCACATAACCTAGAAAAATCCCCGCCTAATCACAACGCTTCTTGACCTTTTAGTTCATAAGACCTTACGACCTATTTGTATGTTTGTAAGACTTAGTAATCTAGATTGGATTTACTCTTGATCTTCTTGACCTCTTCATCTTTACATTTCATGCATTGCCTTTGAGTTAAGTACAATTGTCTTTCCATGCTTTCATTTATTTGATACATAATTTCTTGTCCATTACCATGAAACATGACTATGAAGGTGATCCAATAGTAGAAGCACAAACCCAAAAAGATTTTGCCATTTTTCTGCATACATAAATCATGTCATCTCTTAGTCTATAGTTGGGAATTTGCTCGGGGACGAGCAAACCTTAAGTATGGGGTATTTTGATAACACGATTTATGACTTAGTGTTAGGTAATCATTTAGGTAGATTTCCCACTCATTTATGCATGGTTTAGCACTAGTTCACGATGTTTGCATTCAATTCACGAACTTTGTCGAGATAGACGTCTACACGGATTTGTGCGTTGCTTTGTAGGTATTTTGGAAGATTTAGGAGCTAAAACGATACGTTTGAGGATCGTTCATCAAGATGACACACCCTCGGACTCATTAGGATGCAAACTAAGGGCTAAGGAGGACTCATGGAACCTTGCCAACACAAGCCATGCACCAAACCATTGCTTAACGAGCCTAGGAGAAGCTTCTGGAGCAAACCACGGTCTAGACCAAGACCGCGACCGTGGTTCTAACCGTGGAATTTGCCAGATTCTTGTGACAGTTGTGCCACGACTCTCATGGTCAGCTCATGCAAATTTGTTATAAAAGTGGTCCTTCATTGGATGAGGGAGGGCATCTTGGAGCAGCTCTCCCTTATCCATTATCCTCTAGCAAAAATATTCTCAACAAGAAGATTCTTGGAAGAAGAAGGTAGAAGAAGGCCACCATTGGAGAAGGAGAAGACACACCATTGATAGATTTGCTAGCTTGTAGTGAAGAATTTCGGATTCAATTTCTAGAGTTTTATGAACCATTTGAACCTTCTTTAAGAAGGATTGTGAGTTACTCTAATTCTATTTTCAGCTTGGTTTTGTTTTAGTTCACTTGTTCATCTCTTTCTCTTTATAATCTTGCAAATGGATGTCATGATTTTATGTTTGTTTGTTTCGATTTCTACTATGAATGTTGTAGGCTAAATAGATGTGGTTCTAGGGTAAGGAAAGGATGGTTATGGCTAGGGCTATGATAGGATAGACTTAGATTTACCTTTGGATGACTTGTGTGCATAAACGTAGCCTCTGTTAGGACTCACGGTTGGTTCTTCCCAAACCACGGCCGTGGTTTAGGTAGAACACCCCGTGATTTTCCCTGGTTCGATGGATCTAGTCTTAGATTGTTAGAATGTTGAAATCCTAAGTGTTTGTTGAGTTAAATCTATCCGAGGGTGACCTAGTGTTAGCAACTAAGTGTTAGGAGAGACTTACCCGGTAATCCTCACCCTTAGATTTTGAAGATAACAAACCCTAGGTAATGGTGAGCCTCATAAGCCGCCATTGGATTAGGTGTGCTAGGATAGTTGCTTAGGACTAACCCTTCTGAGACTTACCCGGTAAGGATAGGTTAAGATCTCTAGGTAACAATCCGGTTTGTGTAGAATTCCGTCCCTTAGGTTCTTAGAGACTTACCCGGTGATGAGACCTAGGGAATGGACTAGTGGATCATGAGACCTATCCGGTGATTGATCCCAATCTAGAAACACTTAACCCCAACATAGTTAATCCAAGGAATGAATAGATAGCTTGAGTCCTATGCCATAATCGGAACTTCCAACCCCTAGAATCCGTCTTTTCTTTCTTTGATCTATATCTCTTGTTTAGCTTGTTTATTTGTGTTGATTCATAGTTTAGTTGATTGTTTACGTTGCATGAATTGTGATCTTTGATTGATCACCAAAAACCAACCAAAAACATTTGAGATTTTCATTTCTTTATTTCTTTCTTTTCTTTTAACCTAGGTCTTTACTAAACTCAATCACAAATCGAATCAATTTCACCTTAGTCTTTGTGTTCGACCTCGGAATACTATCCCTACTACGAACGTCCCGTACACTGCGGGTTTCGCTAGGAGTTAGGATAAATATAACGAGAATATAAATTTAAAACCCATTTACGCACCACGATCTTAGCGTAACAACTTCTATGAACAGTTGCATGTTTCCTTTCATTGTCACATGTTTCATTATTGCATTGCATGAAAAAGGGGTCTAAGATTTCTGAGAATTTGGGGTGTTACAACATGGTATCAAAGCTCTGGGTTGGCAACAATGGCACTTGAATTCTTCTAAAAGACCGAATGTATAAAATCACTAGAACCCGAAAGGGGTCTAAGATTTTCAAAACGGATTTCTGTTTTTACACAAGTGCATAGTCGGGTTGTTGGGTTAGTAGTACGTCGGACCACCATCGTTCTCCGTGGATCTCTGCAACTTGGAATGATAGATGTTAGTATTTAGAGTTATATCGATATGTTTTAAGGTATGATTATATATATGTATATGTGTAGCACGTTAGAATCCTAAAGGATACTTTAGATCCTTTAGATATGATATCATGAAGCGATTATCGCCTCATGATAAATCCATAGCGGATTTGAAGAATTTTCAACACGAGACAATGGATTCAAACCTAGGATTGAGTATTATTCTTTGGTGGGCGTCCTGGCGACCTTATAAATTATCCGGTGAACGGGTGGACAAGGAAGTAAAGATGTTGAGATAATCTTCACCACAAGTACAATCCGATGAGAAAGAAAATCCCGAGTCAGCTCACATAGAAGGAAGTGGAAGTCGTGCAAGGGACTTTGTCGTATGAAGCCGAGAGATGAATTAGAAGAACTATGCAAGAGACGACAAGAGCGTAGAATGGAGATAGTAATGGAAAAACAAGAATCATATAGAACGGATTACAACCAAGAATTTCGGAGTAAAGGACGTTACAATCAAGGCAGACGCCGCCATAAACAAGCATGGGCATGAGAGTACAAAGAAGATAGAGTGTTGGCCTAGATGTGAGAAATTAAAAGGTACAAAGATAGAGAGTGAGTCTAATGACGAGAAATAAATTCTGTAACCATGGAAGCATGTGGAGTCCTTCAAGGATATGAGAATTTTGAATGAAACTCCGACATAAGTATCAAAGAAACTAGAAGTCTAAAACTGAGACAACGAATGTCTATAAAGGTAGCAGGATCAAACAACACCAATCAAGGGGAACAATGTGGAGAAGTAATTTTGTGGGACTAGAGAGAGTCCCCAATAACTTATCATTCACCTAAAAGTTAAGTTACCAACATTGACGGTCATATCGGAGAACTGCAAGCAAACGATGGACAACGTAAGAAGATTCATGAAGACTTGATAAACTTATTGACGACAGATGAAGGCTATGACTGGACTCACAAGAGTATAGTGATCTCATAAGAGAACCAGAGAGGTGTAGATTGTGGAAGGAGCTAAAGAGTTTTAACAAAGAAGCTGGAGGAAATAGATTACACCAACTGTATCAAACTTCAAAAGAGATAGAAGAACAATAAGTCCGTGGTCTTGTTGAAGGTCAACTACCGACTAGTTGGTAATAAATGAGACATAACACGTGCGAGTCAACTAGTGGTAACTGGTTAGTAGATAAGGAGGATAACCATAGACTTATGAAAGAATTTCATAGATATTTGGAGGACCCTCCAAGAGATCAACGACGACAGATATGAAGCTAAATTGATACGCGTGCTAGTACCCTTAATAATAACATGGAGTGAGTTCGAGCCAAGAACTCTAATTAAGAACTTAAGAAGAAGAACTAGACGGCCAAGAATGACCCTCTTATGCCATTTGAGACCAAGGGAATTGTGGGAATGATTTACTACCTACTAGCTAGGAAAAGAGTACATATCACAACCAGTAGAGATGAATTGTAAAAGAAGAACTGGAAGAGTAAGAAGTATATAATTTTGATAAGGTTCTATGTCAATCCAGACAGAGGATGCGTAGCATCCCATACTAGGTAAACTGCAAGTGGATGAAATTTAAGGTCATGAGAGTCGTGTAGACTTGCTTACAAGCTATAGTGGAGGAACTAGAAAGGACCACCGATGTCAGATGGATGACACAGTTGGACTCGAGAAATGGAGTTAGCTCACGGAGGAACTGGAAGTTCTAATGTAGAACGATCTAAAGGAGTATAAAGGGATGAACTTGAGTAAGTAGTGTTCACCAGGAAATTTAACGGCAAAAGAGGTATGAGAAAAGTGAGTCCCGGAAATGGAGATAAGTCAACTATTGACTGACCGACATCAACTGAGGACGTGCAAGGGTTGTTTGGGATGGACGAGCTATGTACAGTTAAGAAGAGATATCTGTGATTGAGGATTATTGAATTAACTATACCGATGCTTTGGAGGAGTTCCTCCAGTAGACAACGAAAATCTACTTAGACAACTAAAGGTATAGAGAGAATCGTGTTAGAGGTTACTTCTCGGTTGGTTAAGATCAAACTTCAGTCGAGTCAGGAAGTTTGGATCCGTGTTAGAAGAATTCCAAAAGTAAACGGAAGAGGTCGTTTTCCAACCGTTATCTTAGTCCCTTAAGGCAAGTAAGGAAGGTACTTGGTATTTCATCCGGATAAGACTTATGGGGTAATTGAGAGGGAGAATTTTGGGTCCATCAATTTGGACTCACGGAAAATTTCCTTACGATTAGCGGGTGACAACATAATTATCAAGTAGCGCAGCGAAAGCGTGATGAGTCCTAACCCACAGAACCGGAAACTCGAGAGTACAACAAATGACGTGTCGAGTTTAAGACGGTGATAATTGGTGAAATGCGTTTCGTTTAGAAGGAACGTGAAATAGGCTACGTGGAGTGACAAGAATTTTGTCGAGGAACTGTATCACCAACTAGATAGACGAGAAAGTATGTGCACGTAGAAGTACAGAAAGAGAGTGGTACCCCATTATAGATCCAAGTGAAGCATGCCGACCTAGTCACATGTTGGAACACCAGTAAATTTGGAATTTAATACCTAGCATGGTACTTCAGAACGAGGTTCTTGATAAAATGAGAAAGGAAGTAACGAAGTAATAAAGGGGTTGTGTAGGGCCTGCACTAACAAGCTCAAGGTGAGTAACTATCAAGTTGAATCGAAAGACAGATAAGAAAAGGAAGCTACGGGAGTGTACTTACAGACCAGTACTCGTACATATAGAAAACATAATCTCAAGAATGGAGTATAAGAAGAATTTTATCTCGGAACGGAGTCGAGTTGCGTTTTGAGTAAGGGGAATATTATAGGACACAGTGCAATGCTAACAACTATTGAGTAGAGTGAGCAAATAACGGCGACGTGAGACCACCGGGTATCTAATATCGTCATCCCGGATATATTTTATGTCACTCAAGACCTTGGAAAATACGTGAGAAGCCTAAGGTTGAGCTAACAATATATTAGAAATCCATAAATAGTATAATAATACTAAGTGAATGCAGACGATGACCACTGGATTTGTGTCTCAAGTGCTAGACCAGAAAAGGGTAAAGGTCATGATTCCTTACCTGAGGAATAAGATGATTGAGTCATATTAAAAGACAAGATCAAGTAGGTCGTGATACGAAGAGCATTAGGCAATTGGTAAAGTGATGGCGGAGGTCTAAGACCTTTGGCCTGAGTGTGTAGTCAAGTAATCATAAAGAAGGGAAGAAGTTGACTAGGTTATTTTCTGAACGGTCATCAAAGGACCTGGGGGTGAGTTGCAAAATGCGACTACTTGAGGCTATAAAGTGGTTTATAAGTGAGTGAAGGACTAGTATTCCTCACCCTATTGGAGAATGTAGCTTCAGTTTTCCACGGAGACTAAGTTTGGGAACTGAGTTTGAGGATTTCAGTTGGAGAGATACCTATCAGACACGAATTAGGTCATCAAATTAGAGGATCAGACAGTTGAACCGGATGATACCGGTGAGATATCCGGTAACCATTCTAGAACGGGTAGCAGACGCTTGGAATCTAAGTACCTGAAAAGATTTAAGATTTAGTGGTTTATGAAAAACCCGATAGGGCTACCTAGATATTGGGGATAGCAAGAGACGTAACATTTCAAAGACCTATGTAGCGAGGGTTGTAACCTCGGGAGTGACGAGTTAGGGCTTGACCTTGTATGTGTGATATTTTTGACTGCTTGTTTATTTCATGATTGAGTATGTAGTAAGTGATGTATTCTTTTGGTAACCTTTGATGTGCGGGATACTTAAATATAGAAACGACAAGACTTATGATGTATTAATTAGGTACACTAAGTTGTACCTTTATTTGTTCCTTGAAGACCGACCTTACGATTGACGTATATTAAGTTTCGGGGCGAAACTTATTTTAAGGGGGTACTGATGTAATACCCGGAAATTTTATTTCCGGCTATCTTAGGAACAAATCTGAATAAGATCGATTGTGACCCTTTCCGGCCCTTTATTTCTTTTGTAATAACTCCGACTATATGTCGTTATCTTTAAGTTTCGGGAAGAAACTTATTTTAAGGGGGTACTGATGTAATATCCGGAATTTTGATTCCGTTTATTTCTGTAACAAACCCGATCTCGATCAGTTGATCCATATCCGTCTACTTAGTTAGACATATTATTATGAAAATTTATCATTTTATGTAGATTCCCTTTACATAAAATGATAAATTTTGGGAACTAGTTATCATTTTATGTAGCTTACCTTCACATAAAATGATAGGATTCTTATAACCAATCCTAAACTATAACATAATCCGTATCCGTCTATTCCGTGCATTCATTTGTCGGGATCTTGTTTCCGAACTGCAGCTAGCACCGGGCTGCTGCTCCCTTGTGCCAGCCCAGTCCAGCGCAGCTTGCCCAGCATCTTGCAAGTGCAGCAGCCCATCCTTACAACAACTCCAGCCCGTATGCCAATGCTCAGCTTCGATCAGCCCAGTCCGTGAAGCAGCCCAGCAGCGCCAGCTTCAACAGTTTGTCCGCAGCCCAGCTTCAGCCCATCTGCTGCTTTACCTCTTCAGCTCGTGGAGCCCGTTCCTTGCCAGCCCAACAGCGAGGATAATCCTTGACGATGTGCGTGTGTATGCTGAATGGGTAGAGAGATTTTCTTGCCTTAACCGCCCCTGAATTAACGCTGCAACTCTTCCCATCCCTCCGTCTTCGCGTCCAGATACATGCTGCAGAGAAGGCCACGATCATCCCTTCCTTCTGTCACGCCTTCATCCTGCGTAAGCATGTCCATCATCTTTGTTCTCGTCTCCAAGCAACAACGGCTGAGAAGAGACGCTTCTTGGTCCGTTGACACCGGCGCTAGCAAGGGCGTCTACACCTTCTCCCTCGTACGCACTTCCCTGGGGCAGCAGATCATGGACAGCCGCACACACGACAACAGCAGCCTTGCACCCCTTCATTAGTCTCCTCGTGTCGTGTAATCGAGTAAGGCTCGTTCATCTCTCTTTCTTGCACTTCCTTCCACATATTCCATGTCTAATGAATGCCTATTATATCTCCTAATCATGCCCAGAACTTTCATAGAAGAAACTGTGAAGATAGAGGCGTTTCTGATTTTTTTTAGAAGGGACGAGCAGTGAACTTCGGGTCCAAATTTGGGTACGTTAGACTCTTCTTTTGAGGATGATTTCCGGGTATGTCGTATTCAGTGTTGCATAGTATATCATACTAAAATTTGGGAACAATCGGAGTTACGGTGTGAGAGTTATAGTACCCCGAAGTTGGCTATTCATGCAGTTTTTCGTTTAGAATGCTGAGTTGAGGAAATTTGCTTGAGATACAGTTTTGTGGAATAAATTTGGAGGGGTTATTGACTTCTGTTAGACTTGAATTTCGGACAAGTTATAGTTGATATAGTATAGTAGATCATACTAAAATTTCAGAGGAATCCATGTTATGGTTTGAGAGATATGAGGTTTCAAAGTTCAGTTTTATAAATGTGCTGAGTTGAGAAAAACAGCATGGGATGCTGTTTTGTGAGATAGTTTAAAATAGGCTTTTGATCTCTGTTAGGCTTTAATTTTTGATATGATATAGTTGACATCTTGTTGTAGATCATATTAAAATTTGGGAAGAATCGGATTTACGGTTTGAGAGTTATTGTGTTTCAAAGTTGACGTTTTTTATATGTGCTGAGTGTTGGGGGAAAACAGCAAGTGATGCTGTTTTGTGAGATGATTTTGAATAAGCTCTTGATATCCTTTCCGGCTGAATTTTAGATATATTATAGGTAAGATTTTATAGTAGAACATATCAAAATTTGGGATAAATCCAGTGAGTGGTTTAGGAGTTATGATTTTTCAAAGTTTACTCAGATTTGGGCTAAGTATAGAATTTGTAAAGGTAGTAGTCAACTTTAGGAATTTTTATAAAACTGTTGAATGAACAGTTTGGAGAAATTCTTTCTCCTAAAGTTATATAGGACATCATAGATAATTTAGGGATTTAAGTCGGAATTTTTATAAGCGGTTACGAATTTTATATTTGGAATCGAAGTTAGACCTTTACGTTTTCCCGGAAAATAGTAACATAGGAAAAATGTTAGCTTGGAACCAAACGAAGCTTTGGGAGTTAGAAATGATTTTAGAATCTCAAATAGGAGTTTAGACATGAATTTTAGAATTTTCGGGAATTTCGGGACCAAGGGTAAAATGGTCATTTTACCCTAAATTCATACTGCAACTAGTTATGTCTTAATATATTATTCTATTTTAGAAGTCTTAGACTTCTAACTATGTAGGAGTGTGCTAATGCACTTATCTCCTTTGACAGGCAACTGAGTTGCTACAGTTTACAGAGCGAGTTGGTTTACAGAGAGTCCAGCTGTATATCAGGTAAGTCCTTCGGGCTTACTTAGCTGACTTCTAAATATGAGTATAAATGATGATGGTGGTGTGTGATTGAAATGTTAGAGAGATAGGTTGTGATATATAATTACCGACCTATATTTTGGCCTAAGAGTAAGGGCGGTGGCATTCTGCTCAGTAGCTCGCGGGGCGCTGGCTTTCTTCCGGGACTAGTCCAAACATGGTTTGTAGTGATGCTACCAATGGAAGTCAGCTAGACCTACACCAGTTGGATAAGGAACGGAGGCGAGAACTAATAATAATTCTCGTGCCACAACTTAAATTGAATAATGTGAATCACTTAAATAATAGATAATAAACGGTTGAGTGCCAGCATGATGTTTGTTTAATTTTTTGTTTCTGCTTGTGTTTGTGCTGTTATCATTTTGCTTATATTTGGATAGTTAGCTAACGGTTTATCCGTGTTGTAGATCTGTAGAGATAGACAGTTGCAGAGAGATCCGGAATGGATGGTCAGCCGGGTCCACGTACTCATTAGATGGGGACGGGGGGGTCTTCCATACGTCATGCATGTTATGTATCTTTATATATGTTTGTAAGGCTGTCGCATGTGTACGTTTATACCATTAAAAATATTATGTTTTAGAAATTGTTTTAAATACATTTGTGCCTTGTTGTAAGATCCAAGTAATGTTGTGGTTAAACCAAGGTCGGGACCCATTGTGAGGTCCTAACCAGTAGCTCCCCGAGTTCCGAGAATTTGGGGTGTTACACGGATCTCTAGATCGAATTCTTGTAGGAGAAGAATCCATCTAATTTGCCTCGGTTTTGCATCCTTCTTGGCAAGTAAATACCGGACCGCAGAATGGTCTGTGTATACAATCACCTTTGCACCTACAAGATAACAACGAAACTTTTCAAAGGCATATACAATAGCTAAGAATTCTTTTTCAGTTTTGGCGTAGTTGAGCTGCGCTTCATCTAGCGTCTTGCTAGCATAATAGATATAATGGGTTCGGCCCTCCTTTTGTCCTAGCACATATCCAACAGCTACGTCACTTGCATCACACATAACCTTGAACGGGAGATTCCAGTCCGGATGTTGGATAATCGGGGCTGAGATGAGAGCTTACCGGATCTTGTAGAAAGCATCTAAATAATCCTTTGAGAAATCAAAGACTGCATCCTTCATCAATAGATTAGTAAGTGGTTTCGATATCTTCGAAAAGTCTTTGATAAAACGCCTATAAAATCCAACATGTCCTAGAAAACTTATTATTCCCTTCACCGAAGATGGAAGAGGAGGTTTCTCTATGGTCTCTATCTTAGCCTTTTCTACCTCAATCCCTCTACTAGAGATTAGGTGTCCTAGCACAATGTCTTCCTTTACCATCAATTGAAACTTCTCCCAATTAAGAACTAGGTTAGTGTCTTCACACCTTTGCAATACAAGAGAGAGGTTAGAAAGACAATTATCAATTGAAGAACCATAAACAGAAAAATCGTCCATAAAAACCTCTATTATCTCCTCAATGTACTCCGAGAAGATGGCCATCATGCACCTTTGAAAGGTGGTTGGGGCGTTGCAAAGCCCGAATGGCATCCTTCTATATGCAAATGTACCCCATGGGCATGTGAATGTGTTCTTCTCTTGATCGTCCGGATGGATCGGAATCTTGAAGAAACCACTATAACCGTCAAGATAGCAAAAATAGGAGTGTTGTGCTAACCTCTCAAGCATTTGATCAATGAATGGTAGCGGGAAGTGATCCTTCCTAGTTGCATTGTTCAGCTTGCGGTAATCAATGCACATCCTCCATCCCGTCACAGTTCTTGTAGGAATGATCTCATTGTTCTTGTTGGTGATAACCGTAATTCCTCCTTTCTTCGGGACAACTTGAACGGGGCTCACCCACTTGCTATCGGAGATAGGATAGATGATACATGTGTCAAGTAACTTAAGAATTTCCTTCTTAACAACCTCCTTCATGATCGGATTTAACCGTCTTTGAGGTTGTCGCGAAGGCTTAAAATCTTCCTCCATTAGAATCTTGTGCATGCATAATGATGGTTTAATTCCTACAAGATCCTCTATAGTATAACCTAAGGCTTTCATATGTTTCATTATAACAACCATTAGTTTCTCATGTTCATCTTCACTTAATTCGGAACTAATAATTACGGGAAAAGTAGAATTAGTTCCAAGAAATGCATACCGAAGATGTGTGGGAAGTGGCTTCAATTCCATAGCTATTGATTCCTTTGATGAGTCTTGAGATGTGTCCGACGATTCCTTAGAAGTCTTAAAGGGTGTGGGAGTGATGGAAGAAGACTCAAGAGTATTTGTGGAAAGAACGAAATTGTTCTCAAAAATACCCAAAATTACGGCACCACTGTTACTTCCACGGTCGTGGTTTAGGGCGTGGATCTCAATTACGGCACCACTGGTGGTTCCACGGCCGTGGTTTTGGCCGTGTAACTTACTAGTGCTCTCTGAATAGCTGGTTACGGTCATCTTGGGTGAAACCACGGCCGTGGAATAGCACGCCTGACCGTGGTTTCTCACATTTTCTGAGCCATCGTAGAGTTTTTCAAACTCTTCCTCTTGCACTACCTTTAGCTCCTCAAAAGCTTCAATTTCCTCATTGCAATCCTCTTCTTCTCCCTTTTCCATGATGCTCATGGTAATGACCTTTTGCAATGGATCTTTGAATAGAATCGAGCTCACTTCCTCTCTAGACGCTTCTTCGTCATAGATATTGAGCATGTCCTCTCCAAGAACTAGCTCTTTCACCAAAGTTGAGAGAACAAACTCAACCTTCTCTTCACCTATGTCGAAACCAATCTTGCATTCTTGCAATCCACTATACAACCGGATGTTGCAAGAAACGGTCTTCCGAGTATGATCGGAACCGGACAATCTGCAGGAATGACAAGCACAACAAAATCAATTGGAATGTAAGACTTACCGAGCTTGACTGGGACATCTTCAATGATACCGACGGGACGAGTTATGGATCGATCCGCCATGTATAACGTCATCTTCACCGGTTTAGGTTCACCTAAACCGATCTTCCTACACAAACAAAACGGAATAATGCTTACGCTTGCTCCCAAGTCACAAAGAGTGTCACATATGACTTCTACTCCAATTGGAATGCAAACTGACCCCGGATCTCTCAGCTTTGGAGGCATCTTTTCAGTCATTGTTTTGATGAGCTCCGAAAATTCCGAACCATCTTGACTTCTCCAAAGTCTTCTAGCTTCCTCTTGTTAGAGAGGAGCTCTTTCAAGAACTTCCCATAAGCGGACATACCTACAATTGCATCAATGAAAGGTATATTAATATGCAGTTTGCTGATGAGTTCAATGAACTTACCGAATTTCTTGTCTAGACGTGCTCTTTCTCTAGATTGAGGGAATGGTAAAGGAGGTTTGTAAGCTGGATGAGGAACATAGACATCTTCCTTCTCCTTCTCCTTTTCTTTTCCCATCTCAGCTAGGACTTCCACAAACTTGGGTTGCGGGTCTGTGGTTGTCGCACCACTCCTAGTGGTGATAGACATCACCCTTCCCTTTGGGTTGTCCTCCGTTTTCACGGGAAGCTTTCCTTGATCTCTAGGAACTTCTCCGGCCTTGCTGAACATATGGTTTTCTAAAGCTTTGTGAGCTTTATCAACCGAAGTTATGTAACTCTCCAGCACTTGGAGCTTTCCTAAGATCGTCTCCAACATAGGATTGGGTTTCTCCTTCTCCTTATTGTTCGAACCATTTGATGTATGCCCCTGGCTTTTCAAAGGGGTAGAAGAAGAGGGAGATGTTAGTGAATTTTCAGAATTTGGATAGGATTTACCGGAATTTTGTTGTTGGTTGGAACGCCAATTATTTTTGGAATTTCGGTTGTTGTTGTTATTCCAATTATTGTTCCAATTGTCGTTCCGGTTGTTGTTCCTATTCCCTTGGTGGTGGTTGTTGTTGTTGTTGTTGCCTAAGTAGCCAACATCTTGCTCCTTTGACTTTTGAAGGCCAGTGTTCGCTCAAAAGGGTGTGCGTCAAAGTCTTAATATTTATATCTAAAATTCGAAAGCAAAGCGAACCCGTAGTGTACGGATCAGCTGTAGAAAGGTAAGAATTCCAGAGTCGAACTCAGGGATTTGGTGAGAATAAATTGAAAATCAATTATCTAGCGGAAGTATAAAAACTTTTGTGATTTGATAAAGAGAGAAATGATTCCAAGGATTCAAGTATCCGATTTCGGCTTTCGATTCAAGACACTTCTATAGATATAAGACAGAGTTTATATTGTCAAGATTAAATGTTCAAAAGTAGATATCGTACGGTGAAGTTCCGAAACCTATATAACTAATCTAAAGATTCTCTCTATAAGGGTTGTTGAGGCTGCAATATAGAAAGATCTAAAGACAAGAATTACGCTCAAACTAACTATCTAAAACTCCAGGATATGACTCTCCAAAGTAAAGATTAGAAAGCACACTTTGAATCTTAATAAAGGATGTTGAGTCTCTTTATTACCCAAATCTTATAACCTTAATCTATTAAATGTAGAATCAAGTTTGAAGTCTCTTCATACACTATATTAGAGGTCAATAAGGTTAATCAATGTTGGGATTTAGACAAGGATTAGTTTTGGTTAAAGATTAATTCACTTGAAGCTCGTCAGAAGGATAAATCGTGCTGTTCATAAGAAAATCGGCCGATTTTCCTCAAGAACAATCCGATTTTCCTGTTTGTCGCAAAACTAAAATCTAAACTCTCAGGATCTTAATGTTTGAATGAGTTCAGTCTATCATCATCTAAGCCTTAATCATCAACTATTCTCCCCAGAATCACAAGGTTTTTAGCCAACCATTTTCAAAATCGAATCAAATTAATTATTGAGAGAGATATCGCAAAGAAACCAAATCTTGAACGAAAAATCCAATAACCCTCAAATCTGTAAACTATTGTCAAAACAAATCAACGTATCTCTTAAGTTACTCAATTTCGTGTTCACAAACTACAAACAATGCAATGGATAAAGAAATCTCACAATCAAAGATCAAGAATAACTTTCCGGCAAAAGCTCTTCAATCTCTCTCCAAGAATCGTCGATTTCTCCAAAACGTGTAAAGATTTCCCGCTGCCGCCCTCCTCGTCTTCGTTCCTAGGGTTCTCCTCTATACTTTCTTGCAGATGGGCCGTTTGGCAAAACTCTCCTCTAGCCTAAAATAATTGGGCTTTGTGTCGTCTTTCCATTTGGCCGAATCGTGAAGAAAATCGACCCAGTCGATTTAGGTGCAAAACCGTTCGATTTCAAGGTATGAAAATCGTCCGATTTATATATATATTGGCACGATTTTTTCTTCAACAGAAAGTGCTCTTCCTTTGGTTCGTCTTCTATGCTTCTCCTTTGCAATTCCTTAGCTCTTTGTGATCCTTCTAAGACTCCTTTAGCTTCCTTAACATCCTTAGATGCTTCTTGCTCCATTTTTGCTTCCAATTCCGCTCCATTTACCTACAATTCATCAAAATCTCGTGTAGACCTCTATTTCCGACAATTGATTGAATAGAACATAGAAAACATACAAAATCTCTCTAAATGCAAGGTAAACTGAGACAATCTTCTACAATATGCATGAATATGATGGTACATAATTCATGTCATCAAAATACCCCATACTTGCCCCTTGCTTGTCCCCAAGCAAGACTCAAATTTAGAATATAAGATGTCATGAATTATGTATGCATGAAAACTCAAAAACTTTTCTTTTGGTAGTGCTTCTTCTTATTGGATCACCCTCATAGTGATGTTTCAAGACATAAAAAGGGCAAAGCATATATCAATGATAACTATAATATGAATTAACTTCCTTTTCTTTCTTGAAAACACAAATAAAGGACATGATAAAGGTGTAGAGGTAATCAAAGTCAAACAAATCTAAGCCATGAAGTCTTACACATATGCATAAAAGTCTCAAGGTCTTCTAATCAATGGAAAGGTTCAAGAAATGTATTAAGGGAAGGAGTTCTTTTTGGTAATTGTGGTGCTAATCCGGGAAAGAGGAACACATAATACTTTCAAGATTTTCTTCACCGCACATGCTTTGCATGTAGAAAGCTTTGCTTTCATTTTACTTTACTTTTTGAGAGTATGGACAGCGGTGCACAAAAACCGAAGCCTAGGAGATCGGCGTTTCTCAATTTCGAGATGCCTTAAACCCTTGATGCACATACCATATCCCGTTAGGACTTGTCGTTCAATCGGACTTTGGCAAGACACAAACACCCGGCTATGTGAATGGTGCCGAGTTACTCATCCTCATGTTCAACGTCCCCAAACTTATGAATTTCTACACTTTCTTTTTAATACTTTTTCCTTGGCCCTCCCACATCAAACATGCCTTTTTTCAATCGCCTATCCTAATTCCCGGATGGTAAAAGGAGGGTTACATATTTCATTGAGGAGCTAGCATGATCAAGATATGAGAAAAGAAAAGAAGTGAATTGCCTTAGTCATCCTTAAATGATGTAAAAGAACTTGCAATATAGCTTCGACTATCATTTCATTCTCTTATCAAAACAACTAGATCATATAATTTATTCATGTGTTCAAGCAACAAAAGTAAATTCATTCAATGTTATGATTAACATCTCAACACAACTAAGCCATCTTTTGCCTATCCACATACACATTTCTCATCATAGAGGTCATTTCCATCATAAGAAGCACAAAATTTTTTTGAAAATTCATAAAATTTGAAAAAGATCATGCAAATGCAAGTGTCATAGTGGAAAGCAAGTAGTGCAAGAGTTATTACAAGCCAAATTGTCAAGAGTAGTGGAAAGTATATGAAGTGCTAAGATGAAACATAAGGTATTGTAAGTACCCCCACCCCATACTTAACATCCACATTGTCCCCAATGTGAAAATTAAGCATAAGAAGGAGAAAAATACTTACAATGTAAAAGATGTGGACGCTCAATCCTCTATCGGCGGTGGAGGTGGTGGATAAGGATACATCGGTGCGCTAGGATCGTAGAAGTGGCCGAACTGGTGGAAGTATAAGTCTCTCATCTGGCCATCATAGGATGAATGCCTAGCGTCCGTCTCCTCCCTGTAGTTCCTGAACTGAGTGTTCAGGGTGTCATAATCGGTGTGGAGGGTACGGTAGTCGGTGCTGAGGCTCTGGAAGCTAGTGACTAGCTCCCTGAAGTGGCGTGGAGCTCGGCGTCCTCGTCTAGGGCCTGGAGCATGTGCATAAGAATGTCGAGGTGGCTGTATGTCATCCTCCGTCTCCTCATCCTACCTACTAGTCCTGCTCGGTCCTGCACCATGAGTATCAGTGTCCATGGCATACGTAGCATGTCCGCTATGAGTATCACTCTCAAACTCGAGCATGGTCTCCTGTCCTCCATCCTCATCCTCCTCCTCTGAGTCACCTGCATCATCATCATAATAAGTAGGAGGTGAGAACTCCTCAAGCATCGACTCAAAGGTCTCCTTCCAGTTCCTCTTGTTCCGAATGGTGTATTCGGATTTCCATATGATCTCGGATGGCTTCTTCTTCGGATCCCTGTGCCATGGCATCGGCACATGAAGAGTTCCTCTCCCTTGAGGAATCAAGACCTATCGAACTACCAACCTCTGTGAGCCTAAAGGAAGGGCACTCTCAGCTAGAGTGCATCCCGAGAAGTCATAACCTAGAGTCCTAGCCACATGAGTGACTAATCCTCCTGCACAGATGTCACCCTTGGCTTTGTTGGCTATCTTTCCTAGATAGTCAGCAAGCATGGTAGAGATGTCGGGAGTGGTGGTGGATGTCATGCAATAGAGGATAAAAAGCTCATCAGCCTTGAGCTTCTGCGGAGTCTCTGTCCGGGCAAATAAACTCTCGCTAAGTATCCTATGCACTACCTTAAAGGAAAGGTTGTACATACTTGTCTCATGCGAGTTTCCGGGTCTCCACTTATCCCCTCCGTACTCACCTACGGAAATAGCCTCCCAAAAATCACTAGCACTGAGACCTCTAACAAATGTGCCTACATCTGAATAAGAGAAACCAAACAAGTCGCCAAAAGTGTCAATGGACATAGTGTGGTCTTGGCAAATGTGCCTACATCTGAATAAGAGAAACCAAACAAGTCGCCAAAAGTGTCAATGGACATAGTGTGGTCTTGGCTCATGAGGCGGAAAGTGACCATCCTTTCCCTAGGGTCGTGCTCAAATGTGCTAAGGAATTCTAGGGTGATCTCTCTATAAGCATCCTCCCTAATCGTAGCAAACTGTCTCAACCCAGCTCTGTCTAGCATCATATCAACATCCTCTCGAACATACAACGAATCTAAGTCATCAAGCACTATATAGCGAGGAGGGGTGAATGGGCGATCTACAATGCGTTCATAGCGTTTCTTGTGCTGGGATAGGGGAGGGGGAAGCTTAGGGATGTTGGTAGGTGGTGGTGGAGGTGGGGCAGGGGCTTTGGAAGAAGATCCCTTCTTCTTCCCCGTGTTTCTAGTTATCCTCTTTACAAGATCCATTCTAAGTCCTAAAAATCGACCTGTTCTTCACAAAAATCGGCCGATTTATCTGGGCTGGGTCGATTTTTATCTCGATTTCAATGATTCTCACAATTCTGTAAAGTTCTGTTCAATCTATCACCACACACAGTTCCCTACAATGATTTCTAAGCAGATTCCTCTATCAATTCCAACAAACAAACACTTCCTAAGCAAACTTCAATTTCGAATGAGAAACTTAGGTTTTGGAAAGAAAAACCTCAATTCCTTATGGAGGAGTCGATTGCCGTGCGTGCTGTTGTTAGATCCTTGTTCCTTGTTGAAAATGCTTCAGTTTGGAGCCAAGAATCACTCAAAATGGTTAAGGAATGAGGATTGTAGGATGTGGCGATTTTTCGGCTTTCTTGAGAGAGGGAAGTCGAGAATTGGGGGTTTTGGAATGAAGAAGATCGAGTGTAATGTCCTTATATAGGGTCGGTAATTTCTGAAGAAAATCGGCCGATTTATCTGGTAGATTTATTTGTCGGGTCGATTTTTGTTTCTGTTGAAAAAAATCGATTTGCTCTATTACTGAATCGGACGATTTACTTATGGTAACTCGATTTCCTTCCTTGTTTTTCTTGAATCTCGAAGATATAACTCAATTATGCTCCATTCTCCATGAATCTCTCACATTTGAACCTAATTTCCTGCGATTAATGACACGACAAACCAAGAGTGCATCGAGGAACAAATAAAAAAAACGAAAAACGAAAAAAACAAAGCAATTAATCTACTCTAACTAAGTGATGGAAAGAAGGGAAAACTATACTATCATGGGTAGCCTCCCAAGAAGCGCTTTATTTATCGTCTTTAGCTGGACGGTGTATGATGTTGTGTTCAATGGAGGAGGATAGGAGCTATCTCCTCGACCGGAGCTTCCGGTGTGTATTTCTTCAACCGTTGGCCATTAACCTTAAAACTTCCGCTTTGTTCACCCCATACTTCATTTGCACCATGGGGGAAAACTCGTTTAATTACATACGGTCCTGTCCAACGGGATTTGAGCTTACCTGGAAATAGACGCAGCCTTGAGTTGAATAGGAGGACTTGGTCTCCCTCCTTCAAATCTTTTGGAATGATGTGCTTATCATGCCAGCGCTTTGTCCGTTCCTTGTAAATCCTTGCGTTCTCATACGCATTTAGCCGGATCTCATCCAGCTCATTGATGTCTAAGAGCCGCTTCTCTCCGGCTTCTTTCATGTCGAAGTTGAGCCACTTGATAGCCCAATAAGCCTTATGCTCTAGCTCTACAGGAAGATGACATGATTTACCATAAACAAGATTATAGGGAGTCGTACCTATTGGTGTCTTGAAGGCTGTCCTGTATGCCCATAATGCATCGTCAAGCTTCATTGACCAATCCTTCCTCGTTTTAGAGACGGTTTTCTCTAAAATCCCTTTAATCTCTCTATTGGATATCTCGACTTGTCCGCTGGTTTGCGGATGGTAAGGTGTAGCTATCTTATGGGTCACCCCATATTTAGCCAATAGAGTCTCAAATCGACGGGCTGTGAAATGCGTTCCTCCGTCACTAATGATGGTTCGGGGAGTTCCGAACCTTGGGAAGATCGTTCTATTGAAGAACTTCACCACTACCATTGCATCATTAGTGGGAGAAGCGATTGCTTCTACCCATCTTGAAACATAGTCTACGGCAAGAAGTATATACTGATTACCGCATGAAGATGGGAAAGGTCCCATAAAGTCGACGCCCCATACATCAAAGATCTCGACTTCTTGTATGTTGTTGAGAGGTATCTCATTCCTTCTTGATATATTACCTGTCCTTTGACAAGAATCACAAGCAACAACAAACTTTTGTACATCTTTGAAAAGCGTAGGCCAATAGAAGCCGGAACGAAGTACCTTAGCACAAGTCTTGTGGGAACTTGCATGTCCGCCACATGGTAAAGAATGGGAATGGCGGATGACACTATCCACCTCATCTTCGGGAATACATCTCCTGTAAATGCCATTTGGACCTCTTTTGAATAGAAGAGGTTTGTTCCAATAGAATTGCCAGACGTCTCTAAAGAACTTCTTCTTTTGAGCATATGAAAGTCCGGGTGGAATCTCCTGACAAACAAGGTAATTTACAATGTCAGCAAACCATGGATCATTACCTTGTGATATGTGTTGAAGACACTCTTCAATCTCGTGCAGCTGCTCGTCAGGGAAGGAATCGTCTATCGGAAGTTCATCCGACTCGCCGGTGAGTTGCGGAAGACGACTAAGGTGATCGGCAACGGAGTTCTCCGATCCTTTCTTATCACGGATCTCTAAATCGAACTCTTGCAAGAGTAAGATCCATCTTAGAAGCCTTGGCTTCGCATCCTTCTTCGTGAATAAGTATCGAATTGCAGAATGGTCCGTGTAGACTATCACCTTCGCACCTACAAGATAAGAGCGAAATTTCTCAAAGGCGTATACTATGGCTAAAAGTTCCTTCTTTGTAGTTGCATAATTGTATTGAGCCTCATCTAGCGTTTTGCTAGCATAGTAGATGGCATGAGTGCGACCATCTTTCTTCTATCCAAGAACGGCTCCTATAGCGACGTCGCTTGCGTCGCACATGACCTCGAAAGGAAGAGTCCAATCGGGTGGTTGAATGATTGGTGCCGAAATCAAAGCTTCTTTGATTCTGCAAAAAGCATCTAAGCAATCTTTCGAGAATTTGAAAGTCGCATCTTTCATCAAAAGATTAGTCAAAGGTTTTGAAATCTTAGAAAAATCCTTTATGAATCTCCTATAGAAGCCCGCATGTCCTAAGAAACTTCTAATTCCTTTTACTGATGAAGGGGGAGGTAACTTCTCAATGGTTTCTATCTTTGATCGATCTACCTCTATTCCCCTTTTTGACACTAAGTGACCTAACACAATTCCTTCGGTGACCATGAAATGACACTTTTCCCAGTTCATGACTAAGTTAGTGTCCTCACATCTCTTAAGAACTAGTGAAAGGTTATAGAGACAGTTATCAAAGGAAGAACCATATACCGAAAAGTCGTCCATGAAGACTTCCATGATATTCTCTACATATTCGGAGAAGATTGCCATCATACACCTTTGGAAGGTGGCTGGAGCGTTGCATAGACCGAATGGCATTCTTCTATAAGCGAACGTACCCCATGGGCACGTAAAGGTTGTCTTCTCTTGATCATCCGGATGAATTGGAATCTGAAAGAAACCGCTATATCCATCTAAATAACAAAAGTAAGCATGTTGGGCTAACCTTTCCAACATTTGATCGATAAAAGGAAGGGGGAAGTGGTCCTTCCTAGTGGCCAGGTTCAGTTTGCGGTAGTCGATGCACATTCGCCACCCTGTAACTGTCCGTGTGGGGATAAGCTCGTTGTTTTTGTTGGCAACAATGGTAATGCCTCCTTTTTTGGGTACTACTTGTACTGGACTCACCCATTTGCTATCAGAAATAGGGAAGATGATACCTGCATCAAGTAGCTTAAGGATTTCTTTCTTCACGACCTCTTTCATTGCCGGGTTTAACCGTCTTTGAGGTTGGCGTGAAGGTTTGTAATCCTCTTCCATTAAAATTTTGTGCATACATAGAGAGGGCTTTATTCCTACTAAATCATCAATAGTGTAGCCTAATGCTCTCCTATGTTGCTTCAAAACATGGATGAGTTTCTCTAATTCATCATCATTCAAATTCGCATTGACTATAACCGGGTATGTGGAATTAGTGCCAAGGAATGCGTACCTTAAATGCGTTGGAAGTTGCTTCAATTCTAATGATGGAGGTACTTTGGTTGATGATGAATCGTGGCCTTCGGGTGTTGTGGAAGAGGTCTCTAGAGGTGGGGGCATTTCATCATTAGATTCGGAAGCGGTTGCGGTGAAGTTTGGAGAATCCAGAGAATTACCCATTGAATCGACCTCCCCTGTAATAAATCGGTCGATCTGCTGTACGATTTTTCTTTCTGTCGGAAAAAATCGGGTTGCCTCTTCATAAATCGGACGATTTAATGTTGTCAGGTCGATTTTTGTTTCTGTCCAGAAAAATCGGATTGCATCTTCATAAATCGGACGATTTATTTCTGGCAGGTCGATTTTCTTCACAGTTTCCGGAGTCCACTCTAGTTCTTCAATTTTTGCTCCTAGTTCTTCCTCCACATCATTTAATGCTTTCACATCCTCATTGCAGTCATGTTCCACCCCTTCCTCCATGATGCTCATGCTAAGAACCTTTTGAAGAGGGTCTTTCATCAAGATCGAACTTACTACCTCTCTAGACTCTTCTTCATCAATAATTTCAAAAGCATCATCTTTCAAGGCTGGCTCCTTGATTAAGGAGGAGAGTATGAATTCTATCTTTTCTTCACCAATATGGAAGGATAGCTGGCCGTTCTTGCAATCTACCATGCATCCGGATGTGGCAAGGAATGGTCTCCCAAGAATGATGGGAACCGGATAATCTGCAGGTATGTCAAGAACGACAAAATCTATAGGTATGTCAAACTTACCTAGCTTTACCGGAATGTCTTCTAATATTCCCACCGGTTTGGTGGTGGAACGATCAGCCATGTAGAGTGTGATATTCACCGGTCTAGGCTCTCCTAGACCAACTGCTTTGCATAGAGCAAGGGGTATGATACTCACACTCGCTCCAAGGTCACAAATGTAACACCCCAAATTCTGAGAATTCGGGGAGTTACTGGTTAGAACCTCACAATGGGTCCCGACCTTAGTTTGACAACAATTTAACTTGGATCTTACAACAAGGCACAAAAGTATTTAAAACATTTGAAAACTTTAAACAATATATACATGAAGAATATGTATCAGCCTTACAAAGCAAAGGTACCAAAACGACATATATGAAGAACATAAGACATTCCCGTCCCCAACTAAATGAGTACGTGGACCCGGCTGACCATTCCCTCCGGATCTCTCTACAACTGTCTTAACCTGCAAGGCATCAACAAGCGGTATAAAACCGTTAGCTAACATTCTATGCATAAGTATAAAGGTAAAAGCACAAACACACAATATACACAATCAACATGCAACACTTAATCCTTTTATTATCTTTAATTAGGTGATAGGTTATTATAATGATACTTATTTTGTGACACGAGGGATTCCCAAACCTCGCCCCTGTTCCCGTTTACCAACGCGGAATGGTACTAATGCATGTGACCGTCTACCGGACTGGGCTGGTCGCAGGGAACCTCCTAGACTCTCGCAAGAGCTAGGCAGATGATGTCACGACCCGTTATCATACACTTGGGTCAATTACGTAAATAATAAAGTCGGCCTAATCCGGTTTCGTTGTTTATCATAACTAACAAACACCACTCATACACATTACACTCATACAAGAAGTCAGCTAAGTAAGTCCGTGGACTTACCTGGATCAAGTCAAAATCCCGAAACAATGTTACTACTTGATTCCGCAAGAACAACAACTCAACCACCTGGTTTATGATAAAACAAACTTAGATCGACCGCACATTCACCACTTAGAAGTTCTTTAACTTCTAAGTCCGCAACATCAATTAACAAAAACCACTAGCCCTATTAGTATAAAGAAAACGGTAATACCCCTAAGCCCGAAAAGCTCAAGATACTAATAAGGATTTATCTCAACCGCTCACCGACATAACTAGCGTTTACTAAGCGAGTTATCGCTTATTCCGTGCATACTAACGTAGGATATATATATATATATATATATATATATATATATATATATATATATATATATATATATATATATATATATATATATATATATATATATATATGTATATATATATATATAAAGGCTACAAATTGTGTATGTAAATATATATATAAAGCTACTGAGTGTGTATATATATAAAAGGCTGCAGAAAGCACTAAACTTAAACTAATATAGATTGTGTATGTAAATATATATATATAAAGGTACTAAGTGTGTATGTATATAAAAGGCTGCAGAAAGCACTAAACTTAAACTAATCTAGATTGTGTATGTAAATATATATAAAGGTACTAAGTGTGTATATATATAAAAGTCTGCAGAAAGAACTAAACTTAAACTAATCTAGGCTTAAACTTAAAGTACTATACTAATCCCTACCAACTTACCGAAACCACCACTCTTATTTCATCAAAAGCTCACTTACTGGACTCAAATCACACAACAGACCTTCGACTCTTCTTACCCGGACACAACCCAACAAACATTCGACTCTTCTTACCCGGACACAACCTCGAGCTTGCTCTAACCCAACTCTAATAGCAAGAACCTCTTGCTACGCTACCAACCCATCAACCCTCTCCAAGCCAACCCTTTGAAGACATCTAACCCAAGAGACCAAACCCATAAACAAACAGTGAAGAAAAGGATCGGAGAGGCTCACCGCTGCGATGTCTTGAAGGTCGCCGGAGAAGAAAGGTCTTGCGCGCAAGGATGGCCAACGTCTCCATAGGCGATTCGTTGTGTCGGCAATCGGAATGGAAGACATCATCCCTGGTCGCGTATTCGATAGCGGTGAAGTCCCTTCCGTAGCGTGAAGCAAGAGGGAGGAGTGGTTGACGATTCCTGCGCTGAAGACACCCAAGCGCCTGAGGTTGAAGACGAGACGGAAGGTCCTGAAGTGGTGAGTCTTCGATCTCATACTTCTCGCAGGAAAAACCGACTGCGTTGAATTGGGTGGAGAGGAGAGATGACGAGAAGATTATGGCGTGTAGTGAAACGCTCCGGAATCTTTAACGATGGTAAGGTACGGAAAGATAGGAGAGAGAGAGAGCGAGATATGCTAGACGTGGGAGGGAAGGAGGTTAAAACTAGCTGCTCACATGGATCCCGCTGGCCCAGTTGGCAAGGAAAGGAGGTCGGCCCATCCGGTAGTCCGCAAGTTGATGAAATGGGCCTATCACTAATATATTTTACTATTCGCCCATTTCTTCAATTTTATATGAAGGGTGTAGGTAAGGGTATTTATACGAGTTTAAGCCTCACATAAAAATAAAAAACCCGTTATGTCCAAACGTGCAACAACATCTAGAGGTCAAGTCGACGGAGTTCAGGTTGACTCGGAATCTAAACCGAAATTAAATTCCGGTTATTACATCAATTCCCCCTTAACAAAAGTTTCGTCCCGAAACTTAAATATGACAAGTTACTTCGCTCTTAACCCAAGTCTAACGGCAGTACTCAAGGAAGTGTTACACTAACGATGCACATCCACTAACACAACAATATAATCATATGATAGCATAAAAAAATTAAGCGATAAAGTCACACAAAAAAAAAATCAGAACTAACCGATAGGCCCCATGGTTGCAGCTAACTCTACATAGAACTTTATATAGTTCCTCCTGATACTATCCTCCATCTCCCATGTAGCCTCGTCGGCTCCCCGTCTAGACCACTGAATGCGTAACATGGCGATGTCCTTAGACCGTAAGCATCTAATGCTCCTCTCTAACACAGCTACTAGGTGCTCTACGAATGTGTGATCCGGCTCTATTGTCAATTCTTCATGGCTGCTAATGTGTCTCGGATCTGGGATATACTCTCTCAACTGAGACACGTGAAAGACGGGGTGAACACCCTCTATTGCTGGTGGTAAGGCTAGTCGGTATGCTATCTCCCCGACTCGCTCCAAGATCTCAAAAGGTCCGACATATCGGGGACTCAACTTCCCTTTAATGCCGAAGCGCCGAACACCTCGCGTCGGGGACACTCTCAATCAAACCTGAGCGCTAACTCTAAACTCTAGAGGTCGGCGTCTCTTATTGGCGTAGGACTTCTGTTGACTTTGCGCTGCCAACATACACTCTCTAAGCAGAGCTACTCGAGTAATGTCGTCCTGTATCTACTGTGGAGCTACTCCACTGACTCCACTAGGCTCATCCCACCACAAAGGTGTACAACATCTCCGCCCATACAAGGCCTCCTAAGGAATCATCCCTATCGATGCATGACAATTGTTATCATATGGGAACTGAACCAAAGGAAGGTGGTCTGGCACACCTGTTCCCAATCCAACACACAAGCTCGCATCATATCCTCAAGCGTTTGGATGGTCCTCTCTAATTGACCGTCAGTCTGAGGTGATGGGTTGTGGTAAAGTGGAGACTCGTCCCCAAAACCGTATGCATAGGCTGCCAAAACCTTGACGTGAACCGTTCATTCTATCGGAAACGATAGTCCGTGGTACTCTATGTAGTCTCACAATCTGCCTGGTGAACTTCTCACCTAGACGACTCACTGACCACGTTTTCTTAATCGGAATCAAATGTGTGGTCTTTGTCAACCTATCAAGTATCACTCATACAACATCAAAGCTCCCACTAGGTCGTAAACCCGTCACAAAATCCATGGATATGTCTTCCCATTTTCACTGCGGCACATACAATGGGTGAAGCTATCCTCCGGACATGCGATGCTCAATCTTGACATGCCGACAGGTCGCACACTGAGTCACGTATCTAGCCACATCGGGCTTCAGTCCACCCCACCCAAAAGAAAGTCTCTCGTCCTTATACATCTTACTAGCACCAGAGTGTAATGATTAAGGGGTAGCGTGAGCCTCACCAAGTACCCATTGTCTCCACTAGTCGTTAGATGGCACACAAGTACACTCCTGACGTCTCATCACTCCTTTTGCACCTATTGCAAACTGATGTGCCTCACCTCGAGACATCCTATCTCGGATCCGGTTAATGTCGTGCAATACTCTTGCTTCTTTTCGGGTCTTAAGCTTGATATAACTCAATAAATCAAATATATGGTGGTGATTCCTCAACATTCACTTGGCATCATCATATTGTTTTATAGATCTCTAACTTATCATTAACTTAACCCCAAGTTTCTATCTTTAGCTCCAAAGATCTTAAATTGATGTAGTAATATATCTAGAATAACGATACTAGACACAAGGTGGAGTCTCGTCACCATCAATTGATCATAAACACTCTTACTTTAACTGTAACCCACTACCACCCGGATAGTAAGCATTTTATGAAAGATATACTCTCCCAGAATCCGCTTTCCCGCCGTACAATTACTAGGTTGCCAGTACAATCCCATCACTTAATTATTATTATTATTGTTAATTTTATACATATATTTATATATATATATATATACGTCCTTAGACTCAATATGATAGCTACTCATATTGAGCTTTCTCATGCAGCCCACACAGAATACATTTATTACATCATCACTCTTTTCTCAATCCCTCGGGATAATGACTCTAAAGTACTCCATTTAAGTACTCAAATCCAACACTACTAGCTTGTCAACATATGACGTGGACATCATGCTTGACTTGGATCCATGACAAGGTACC
>BSUD01000001.1:39191807-39384910 GCA_033239045.1 Fagopyrum esculentum | reverse complement strand
TATATATACGTCCTTAGACTCAATATGATAGCTACTCATATTGAGCTTTCTCATGCAGCCCACACAGAATACATTTATTACATCATCACTCTTTTCTCAATCCCTCGGGATAATGACTCTAAAGTACTCCATTTAAGTACTCAAATCCAACACTACTAGCTTGTCAACATATGACGTGGACATCATGCTTGACTTGGATCCATGACAAGGTACCGCTCTTCTTCAATAACATCTTTATATTCCCATTTCATGTGTATCTTGTCTAGGTGATACGGTTTCCATATAAAAATCTGCAGTCACTCAACATAGCCTAGCTCCTGTTCGTTCCAAACGAAAAACATTTCTCCAACTATCATCGCTTTGAACGTGACACGTCACATTTCTGTACCATTGAGCTTCTTGCTCTGTGGGTTAGGGCCAACCACGCTTCCGCTGCGCTACCCTGATTATTATGTTGCCACCCATTAATCCCAATGGCGTCTTCCATGAACCAATATGATTGACCCCAAACCTTCTTTCTTCCAATTACACCATGAGTCTAATACGGATGAAGTACCAAGTACCTTCTTTACTTGCCTTAAGAAAATAAAAAAACGATTGGAAGACAACTTCTTCCACTTCCGTTCTTAATTCTTCTACCACAGATCCAAACTCTCTGACTTGACCGGAGTTTGATCTTAACTAGCCAAGAAGTAACCCTTGAAACGTTTCTCTTTATACCTTTAATTCATCTAAGAAGGTTGTCGTTGCCTAATTAAGGAAATCCTCTAAGGCGTCGGTAAAGCTACTCCATAGATCCCCAATCACAAATATCTCTTCGTCACGGCGCATAACTCGTCAATACCAAACAATACTTGCACGTCCTTGGTTGACATAGGTCAGTCTATAATTGACTTATCTCAATTTCATACCCCTACTGGTATTAAACTTTCGGTCCACATCACTTACTAGATTTGTCCTTTTATCCTTCTTTAGTTCGTCTTATCTTTCACTCTTCTGCTTCCTTTGGGACAACTCTCTTTCTCAAGTCTCACTGTGCCATTCACTTGACATCAAAAGTCGTTCCTAACACTCCACAATAGATGGTAAGCGTCTTGTAGTTCCGATGCCTTTTAATTACATCCCAATTGTAGTCCCTTTATAGGGACCGTCGGTATTGATGACCTATGTTTTGTTATAAATGGCGGTTACCCTGTGCTCTTGAGTCCACCACACGATTCTCTCAAGCACAGGTTCCTTAATCGGCGTTGTTTGTAATATTTCCTTCCAAATCTCTGTTGACTATGTTACAGGGCTGGAATCCTTTCGATACTAGCGTTGTGATTCCGTTTAAAATTCTTATCTTTAAAGAAGACTAAATGTCTCCAGGCTTGCGAAGTCTACCCTTCGCTCTTACATTAAGTTGTATTTCTCCATTCCGTGTAAATTGTGATCTGTCAAAATTTCCTTAGCTAGTAGGTAAACAGTTTCTCACAACAATCCTTTTATACTTCTTTAGTTCGTTCAACCTTCCACCCTTCCGCTTCTTATAGGCTAACTCCATTTCTCTAGTTCGATTGTGTCATTCGTCTAGCATAAATAATCGTTTTAAGTTTTCACGATAGCTTGCAAGCGTCTTTGAAATTCTTATGGTCGTAATGATCATCCTCTTACAGTTCCTTTTGCATGGACCATCTGTGTTGATGGCTTAGGTCCCATGATAATTTGGTTTACCCTAGACTCTCGAGTCTAGCATGGCTGTTCTCCCATACAGATTTCTTCACTGGAGTTAGTGGTAATATCCCCTTCATGAAACTCCGTTGACCCTGCTACAGGCTTCCATTCTTTGGATATTGGCATCATGGTTTCTTTCAAACTACTTATATCTCTGAGGAGGGCAAAACCTCCCCACGCTTGTGGAGTCTGCCGTTTCGCTTTTACACTCAATTGTAGGTCTTCATTCCGTGCACCTTAGATTCTCGCACCCGGATTGACACTTTGTCTCTTCTGGTTTCTCATGCTCCTAATGGTCTATGGGGCATCCGCCTCGATTATAATGTCCTTGATTCCGTAATCTTGGTTGTACTCAATTCTAGTTGTCTTGTTCCAATATTGTTATCTCTACTCAGCACTCTAGTAGTCTCTTGCATGGTTCTTCTAATTCCGTCTTTCGGCCTCGTATGCCCGAGTTCCTTGTACGACCTTCTATTCCTTCTAACTGATTTGACTCGGGAATTCTTCCTCATTTGATTGTACTTATGGTCAAAATTATCTCCACATCTTTACTTCTTCGCCTATTAGTTATTTGGATGGTTAACAAGGGTTACTAGGATGCCCACCCGAGTATAATACTTGATCCAAGGTCTGAGTCCTTTGTCTCGTGTTGAAAACTCTTCAAGTCTGCTACCGATTTATCATGAGGCGATTATCGCTCCATGATATCACAACTAAAGGATATAATATATCCTTTGGGATACTAACATACTACACATACACATATATATATAACATACATTAATACTCATCATAATAAATCCATATGCTAACTCATATCGATCCAAGTTGTAGAGATCCACGGAGAGCGATGGTGGTCCAATGTACTACTAACCCAACAACCCGACTATGCGCGCGTGTGAAAACATAAATCCGTTTTGAAAATTTTAGACCCCTTTCGGGTTCTAGTTATTTTATACATTTGGTCTTTCAGAAGATTTCAAGTGCCATTGTTGCCAACCCAGAGCTCTGATACCATATTGTAACACCCCAAATTCTGAGAATTCGGGGAGTTACTGGTTAGGACCTCACAATGGGTCCCGACCTTAGTTTGACAACAATTTAACTTGGATCTTACAACAAGGCACAAAAGTATTTAAAACATTTGAAAACTTTAAACAATATATACATGAAGAATATGTATCAGCCTTACAAAGCAAAGGTACCAAAACGACATATATGAAGAACATAAGACATTCCCGTCCCCAACTAAATGAGTACGTGGACCCGGCTGACCATTCCCTCCGGATCTCTCTACAACTGTCTTAACCTGCAAGGCATCTACAAGCGGTATAAAACCGTTAGCTAACATTCTATGCATAAGTATAAAGGTAAAAGCACAAACACACAATATACACAATCAACATGCAACACTCAATCTTTTTATTATCTTTAATTAGGTCATAGGTTATTACTAATGATACTTATTTTGTGACACGAGGGATTCCCAAACCTCGCCCCTGTTCCCGTTTACCAACGCGGAATGGTACTAATGCATGTGACCGTCTACCGGACTGGGCTGGTCGCAGGGAACCTCCTAGACTCTCGCAAGAGCTAGGCAGATGATGTCACGACCCGTTATCATACACTTGGATCAATTACGTAAATAATAAAGTCGGCCTAATCCGGTTTCGTTGTTTATCATAACTAACAAACACCACTCATACACATTACACTCATACAAGAAGTCAGCTAAGTAAGTCCGTGGACTTACCTGGATCAAGTCAAAATCCCGAAACAATGTTACTACTTGATTCCGCAAGAACAACAACTCAACCACCTGGTTTATGATAAAACAAACTTAGATCGACCGCACATTCACCACTTAGAAGTTCTTTAACTTCTAAGTCCGCAACATCAATTAACAAAAACACACTAGCCCTATTAGTATAAAGAAAACGGTAATACCCCTAAGCCCGAAAAGCTCAAGATACTAATAAGAATTTATCTCAACCGCTCACCGACATAACTAGCGTTTACTAAGCGAGTTATCGCTTATTCCGTGCATACTAACGTAGGATATATATATATATATATATATATATATATGTATATATATATATATATATATATATAAAGGCTACAAATTGTGTATGTAAATATATATATAAAGCTACTGAGTGTGTATATATATAAAAGGCTGCAGAAAGCACTAAACTTAAACTAATATAGATTGTGTATGTAAATATATATATATAAAGGTACTAAGTGTGTATGTATATAAAAGGCTGCAGAAAGCACTAAACTTAAACTAATCTAGATTGTGTATGTAAATATATATAAAGGTACTAAGTGTGTATATATATAAAAGTCTGCAGAAAGAACTAAACTTAAACTAATCTAGGCTTAAACTTAAAGTACTATACTAATCCCTACCAACTTACCGAAACCACCACTCTTATTTCATCAAAAGCTCACTTACTGGACTCAAATCACACAACAGACCTTCGACTCTTCTTACCCGGACACAACCCAACAAACATTCGACTCTTCTTACCCGGACACAACCTCGAGCTTGCTCTAACCCAACTCTAATAGCAAGAACCTCTTGCTACGCTACCAACCCATCAACCCTCTCCAAGCCTACCCTTTGAAGACATCTAACCCAAGAGACCAAACCCATAAACAAACAGTGAAGAAAAGGATCGGAGAGACTCACCGCTGCGATGTCTTGAAGGTCGCCGGAGAAGAAAGGTCTTGCGCGCAAGGATGGCCAACGTCTCCATAGGCGATTCGTTGTGTCGGCAATCGGAATGGAAGACGTCATCCCTGGTCGCGTATTCGATATCGGTGAAGTCCCTTCCGTAGCGTGAAGCAAGAGGGAGGAGTGGTTGACGACTCCTGCGCTGAAGACACCCAAGCGCCTGAGGTTGAAGACGAGACGGAAGGTCCTGAAGTGGTGAGTCTTCGATCTCATACTTCTCGCAGGAAAAACCGACTGCGTTGAATTGGGTGGAGAGGAGAGATGACGAGAAGATTATGGCGTGTAGTGAAATGCTCCGGAATCTTTAACGATGGTAAGGTACGGAAAGATAGGAGAGAGAGAGAGAGCGAGATATGCTAGACGTGGGAGGGAAGGAGGTTAAAACTAGCTGCTCACATGGATCCCGCTGGCCCAGTTGGCAAGGAAAGGAGGTCGGCCCATCCGGTAGTCCGCAAGTTGATGAAATGGGCCTATCACTAATATATTTTACTATTCGCCCATTTCTTCAATTTTATATGAAGGGTGTAGGTAAGGGTATTTATACGAGTTTAAGCCTCACATAAAAATAAAAAACCCGTTATGTCCAAATGTGCAACAACATCTAGAGGTCAAGTCGACAGAGTTCAGGTTGACTCGGAATCTAAACCGAAATTAAATTCCGGTTATTACAACAAAGAGCATCATAGGTAGCTTCTCCCAAAGTGATGGGTATGCAAAAGGATCCTGGATCACGGAGTTTGGGTGGCATATTCTCCGTCATAGTCTTGATGAGTTCGGATGACTCCATACTCATCTTGACTTCTCCTATGTCTTCCAATTTCCTCTTGTTAGAGAGGATCTCCTTGAGGAATTTTCCGTAAGCCGGCATACCTAATATTGCATCCATAAAAGGTATGTTAATATGTAGCTTACTCATAAGTTCAACAAACTTACCAAAATGTTTATCTAGGCGTGCACGCGCTCTAGATTGAGGGAAAGGTAGAGGTGGTTTGTAAGCGGGAGGAGGAACATAGACTTCTTCCTTCTCTTTTGCCTCTCCTTCCTTTGTGGTGGTTTCGACTACTTTGGGTTGAGGATCGGTGGTTGTCTTGCCGCTCCTAGTAGTTATTGCCATAACCCTTCCCTTTGGGTTATCTTCTGTCTTCCCGGGAAGTTTCCCTTGATCTCTTTGAACTTCTCCGGCTTTGTTGAATACTTGGTTTTCTAAAGCTTTGTGAGCTTTGTCAACCGTTATGTAACTCTCCAATCCTTGTAGCTTGCCTAGGATCGTCTCTAGTATGGGATCAGGTTTGTTTGATCCGCTTGATTGTCCCTGGCTTGTTGAAGGAGTAGAAGAAGATGGAGATGTTAGATCCTTTTCAACATGAGAGTAAGGATTACCTGAATTTTGCTGATTTGACCTCCAATTGTTGTTATTGGAGTTTCTATTGTTGTTGTTATTCCAATTGGAGTTCCGGTTGTTATTGCTGTTGTTGTTCCAATTGGAATTCCGGTTATCATTCCGTTGAATGTTGTCCCGCCCCATGTAGTTGGCTTCTTGCTCCTTAGTCTTTTTAAGACTCGTTTTGAGCACTTCCCTCAATTCTTTGATGTCATCTTTGAGGGAGAATATTTGTGTTTGAGCGGCTTGATTCAACTTCGCTCCCAGATCGCTTTGATTCCGGCTATTTGAGTCCACCTTCCGGTGGGAATACTTCTCAATCACTTGGGCTTGCTTCTCAATGAAGTTCCAAGCATCATCTTCTCTCATGTCCATGAATGTGCCACAAGAGAGAGAGATTGAAGGTTGAATTGTGTTTCCACATCCAATCCTTTGTAGTAAATCTCCAATAGTTCCAGCTTGGAAATGCCATGGTGTGGGCAATCCAACAATAGATCTTGAAACCTTTCCCAAGATTGAAACAAGCTTTTATTAGGTTTCATAGAAAAAGCATTTATTTTACCTCTCAATTCCGCCGTTTTGGATGGCGGAAAGAATTTGGTGAGGAATTCCGAAGACAATTCCTCCCATGTAGCTAACTTCGCAGCTGGAAGTGTTTGGTACCAAGCTAGAGCTTTGTCCTTCAAAGAGAAGAAGAACGGCTTGATCTTGTAATTGCTTGTAATCGCCTTCTTCGGCTTCATAGTCTCCATGAGAATCTCGAAATTCTGCAAGTGTTGATGTGGAGATTCAGTACTTGCTCCGCCATATTGATTTTGGCGAACCATACTGATGACTTGTGGTGAGAAGCTAAACTCTTGGATGTCTTCGGCTCCGAAATCCACTCCTAGGCGGCGTGGTTGCTGAATTGGATCCATCTGTTGCCCCAAAGTTCGGGGTCTATCACCGTCACTAACAGCTCTTACGTTCCTAGTTGGAAGGCGAGGAACAACCCGTGGTTTTGGGGTGTTCCGAATATGACGAAGTGATGGATCAATTTCTTCAAGTTCCGGCATGTCCGGATCAATCTCCTCATCATTGGATGAGTCATTCCTAATGGATTTAGTTGGTGTTTTGACCTTCTTCTTCTTCCTAGAGTCGTTCAACTCCATCTTCATGTCCAACATCATAGCTCTTAGTTCATCAATCTGAAATTGATGACTCGTTTCAGCATCTTTTCGTGCTTTCTCACTCAACTGGAGTTGGCGTTGAGCTTCATGTAGTTCAGCCTGATAGTTCCTCTCATCGTTTTCAGCCATTTTCTTTTCTTTCAACTTTCTTCTCAAAGTTCTCTCCAATTCGGGATCGAAAGGAACTAGATCTTTAGTGGATCTAGTCTTTCGCATATACCTATAGAACCTGCAAAGATCACTCAAGTAGAAAAATCAAATCACAAGAGCAAGAGCTCTCAACCTAGACAACCGAAAACCGAATTTGGTCTACACCAAATCCCCGGCAACGGCACCAAAAACTTGTTCGCTCAAAAGGGTGTGCGTCAAAGTCTTAATATTTATATCTAGAATTCGAAAGCAAAGCGAACCCGCAATGTACGGATCAGCCGTAGAAAGGTAAGAATTCCAGATTCGAACTCAGGGATTTGGTGAGAATAAATTCAAAATCAATTATCTAGCGGAAGTATAAAAACTTTTGTGATTTGATAAAGAGAGAAATGATTCCAAGGATTCAAGTATCCGATTTTGGCTTTCGATTCAAGACACTTCTATAGATATAACACAGAGTTTATATTGTCAAGATTAAATGTTCAAAAGTAGATATCGTACGGTGAAGTTCCGAAACCTATATAACTAATCTAAAGATTCTCTCTATAAGGGTTGTTGAGGCTGCAATATAGAAAGATCTAAAGACAAGAATTACGCTCAAACTAACTATCTAAAACTCCATGATATGACTCTCCAAAGTAAAGATTAGAAAGAACACTTTGAATCTTAATAAAGGATGTTGAGTCTCTTTATTACCCAAATCTTATAACCTTAATCTATTAAATGTAGAATCAAGTTTGAAGTCTCTTCATACACTATATTAGAGGTCAATAAGGTTAATCAATGTTGGGATTTAGACAAGGATTAGTTTTGGTTAAAGATTAATTCACTTGAAGCTCGTCAGAAGGATAAATCGTGCTGTTCATAAGAAAATCGGCCGATTTTCCTCAAGAACAGTCCGATTTTCCTGTTTGTCGCAAAACTAAAATCTAAACTCTCAGGATCTTAATGTTTGAATGAGTTCAGTCTATCATCATCTAAGCCTTAATCATCAACTATTCTCCCCAGAATCACAAGGTTTTTAGCCAACCATTTTCAAAATCGAATCAAATTAATTATTGAGAGAGATATCGCAAAGAAACCAAATCTTGAACGAAAAATCCAATAACCCTCAAATCTGTAAACTATTGTCAAAACAAATCAACGTATCTCTTAAGTTACTCAATTTCGTGTTCACAAACCACAAACAATGCAATGGATAAAGAAATCTCACAATCAAAGATCAAGAATAACTTTCCGGCAAAAGCTCTTCAATCTCTCTCCAAGAATCGTCGATTTCTCCAAAACGTGTAAAGATTTCCCGCTGCCGCCCTCCTCGTCTTCGTTCCTAGGATTCTCCTCTATACTTTCTTGCAGATGGGCCGTTTGGCAAAACTATCCTCTAGCCTAAAATAATTGGGCTTTGTGTCGTCTTTCCATTTGGCCGAATCGTGAAGAAAATCGACCCAGTCGATTTAGGTGCAAAACCGTTCGATTTCAAGGTATGAAAATCGTCCGATTTATATATATATTGGCACGATTTTTTCTTCAACAGAAAGTGCTCTTCCTTTGGTTCGTCTTCTATGCTTCTCCTTTGCAATTCCTTAGCTCTTTGTGACCCTTCTAAGACTCCTTTAGCTTCCTTAACATCCTTAGATGCTTCTTGCTCCATTTTTGCTTCCAATTCCGCTCCATTTACCTACAATTCATCAAAATCTCGTGTAGACCTCTATTTCCGACAATTGATTGAATAGAACATAGAAAGCATACATAATCTCTCTAAATGCAAGGTAAACTGAGACAATCTTCTACAATATGCATGAATATGATGGTACATAATTCATGTCATCAGCCAGCTCTAATAATTTCCTTCAACTCCTTGATTTCGGTGTTGAGGGAGAATATTTGAGTTTGTGCAGCTTGAGTTAGCTTCACTCCCGGCTCTACCTTCCGGTGGGAATACTTCTTAATCACTTGGGCTTGCTTCTCAATGAAGTCCAAAGCGTCATCCTCTCTCTTGTCCATGAATGTACCACAAGAGAGAGATTGGAGGTTGACTTGTGTTTCCACATCCAACCCCTTGTAGTAAATCTCCAATAGCTCCAGCTTTGAAATGCCATGATGTGGGAAATCCAATAAGAGGTCCTGAAATCTTTCCCATGACTGAAACAAACTTTCGTTAGCTTTCATAGAAAATGTATCAATCTTACCTGTCAATTCCGCCGTCTTGGATGGCGGGAAGAACTTGGTGAGGAACTCCGAAGATAGATCCTCCCATGTGGCAAGCCTTCCAGCTGGAAGAACTTGATACCAAGATAGAGCTTTGTCCTTCAAAGAGAAGAAGAACGGCTTAATCTTGTAGTTGTTGTTGGTATCCCTTTTCGGCTTCAATGTCTCCATGAGAATCTCAAAATTCTGTAAATGTTGGTGTGGAGATTCAGCACTAGTTCCACCAAATTGACTTTGGCGAACCATGGTGATAACTTGCGGGCTAAAATTGAATTCTTGGATGTCCTCAGCTCCTAAATTCACACCTAGACGGCGTGGTTGCTGAATTGGATCCATCCTTTGCCCAAGAGTCCGTGGTTCATCCCCTCCATGAGCAACTCTCACATCTCCAGCGGGAATGCGAGGAACAACCAGTGGTCGTGGGTCGTTACGAACGGGATGGATCACCGGATCAATGACCTCTAGTTCCGGCATATCATCATCCTCATCATCGGATGATTCAGCTCTAATGGACTTAGTTTGTTTCTTGACCTTCTTCTTCTTCTTAGCATCATTCAGCTCCAACTTCATGTCCAACATCATAGCCTTGAGTTCATCAATTTGGAATTGATGACTCGTTAACTCGTCCAAACGAGCTTTCTCACTCAACTTAAGTTGAAGTTGAGCTTCATCCAACTCTGCTTGGATGTTTCTCTCATTGTTTGCAGCCATCTTTTTCTCTTTCAACTTTCTTTTCAAAGTTTTCTCAAGTTCTGGATCGAAAGGAACTAGATCTTTGGCAGATCTAGTCTTTCGCATATACCTAAAGAATCTGCAAAAATCACTCACAAAGAGATATCAAATAACAAGAGTAAAAGCTCCCAAGCTCGACAACCGAAAACCGGAATTTGTCTAGACCAAATCCCCTGCAACGGCGCCAAAAACTTGTTCGCCTTAAATCGTGCGTGCAAATAAGTTTTAATTATAAAACTAGAATAAAATCAAGCGAACCCGCAGTGTACGGATCGGCGTAGATAAGCAAGTATTCTAGAGTATCGAACTCAGGTATTTGGTGAAACAAAATCAGTTTCAAGTAACCGAGCAATCAAAAGTGTAGAAGCTTTGCAAATATTGGGGAAAACAACAACCCTAAAGATCCACGTATCCAATTGTGGCAATTGATTGAAGATATACTATATATATATATATATATATATATATATATATATATATATATATATATATATATAAGGACAGATTTGAGAATTGCAAAGGTATACTAAAGTAAAATAATGTACGGCGAAGTTCCAAAACCCTATATGTCTAACCAAAAGACTCTCTCTATAAAGGTTGTTGAGGCTGCAATATAGAGAAAGGATCTAAAGGTAAGAATTAATCTCAAATACCCATGCCCAAACCCAAGGAATCAAAGATAAACTAAAACGGTTAAGGTTGTGACACTCGAAACCAAAATAGAGGATGTTGAGTCTCACTACTACCTAGAAAAGGCAAACCAAGGCTAGGTTAAAGCTAATCTTTAACTTTGGATTAAAGCAAAAGAGAATGTCATAAACCAGGGGAAATCACGGCTAGATCTTGAGAATCACGGCCGTGCAATTCAAGAACAGCCCGTGATTTAGGGTGTCGACGATATTTCTCACACTTTCAGGGTCCAATCAAATTACGATCGATCTATCATCATTTAAGCCACAACTATCAACCATTCACCTTAGAATTTCTAAAGGGTTTTAGCCAATAATCATCATTATGATATCAATAATCAAAATAAGAAGAATGAAAGATGAAACCATCAAAAACTCGATAATAACTCAAAGTCAATCTTGAAATCCGATTACAAGTAATATGTTTATGAATTCAGAAAAGTAGGAATAGAAATCCTCACAATGATCTAGAGAAACCACAAACAACAGGATGTCAATCCGTCCTTCGATGAAAACCATAAGATATCTCGAAAAGTACACAATCTCCAAAAACACGTCCCTCACGAATCTCCAATCCTTAAGGTCGAAATGAAACCCTAAGGTCGTCTCCAAACTCTAAGCGGAACTCTAAGCGGCGCTAAGAAGGGATCCCAAAAACTCTCTTCTCAAGCCTTTATATAGGGCAAGATAGGTTTACGAGAAACCCAATGACGTGGTTGACGTGGCAATAGTGATACGTCACAAAATCACGAAAATCACGGTCATGAAAAACTTTCCACAACCGTGGTTTAGAGCGTGGACCTCAATTACGGTACCATATGATTTCCACGGCCGTGGTTTAGACCGTGTAACTCTCTATTGTGCTCCAAACTCACGTCCATGATCAAGTTGCCAAATCCACGTCCGTGGTTTAGAGCGTGGTTCTTCAAATCACTTCTCCACGACCTTAATTCAGGGCGTGGTTCCTCCGATCCTTGGTTGGTGCCTTTGTTTCGTGACATCCTTCATCCATGCTCCTTCCTTAGCCTCTCCAATGCATCTCCTTGCCATCAAGTATGATCAAACACTCCTTTCCTTCCACATTTTGCTCCAATCCAAGTCTTTATTCACTTAAAAACAAAACAAAGCTAGTGTAGATCTTTATATCGACAAAGTGGGTGAACTATCTCACAATTGCATCAAACTCATATCTAAGAACACAATAAGGAGGGAAAAACAACTAAAACAAGTGCCTAAAATATAGTCATATTTCATGCTAACATATATGTGTTGAGCCAACCGGCATCAACACAACTAATGATAGCATGAATTATTGTCTATATTTTGGGACCTGTTTAGACGTTTTATCTTCAATAATCTGCATGTTTGTATATATATTATGTGATTATATTGTCGTTTCATCTACCTTTGCAGGAATTGAGGTCTACACCAAGTTTCGATGTAATCGTAGGTAAAATGGCACGTTTTGCATCAAAAAGGAGCAAAAGGAGCAAAGAAGTCATTCGAGCTACATTCAGGAGCTTAAGGAAGAATCCAAGAATCATGAAATTGGATTAAAGATTCACCTTGGACCAGATTTGAGAGATTTCACATTCAGTTATGATTCACCTCGGTCGACTACTGAGTCACCTCGACCGAGGTGATCTAGAGGAGCCGACTCGACCGAGGCGAACACCTTGGACGCGGCAAGGATATTTTATTCTTGGCTGAGATCTTTTATTTTTGGAAGGAGGATCTTACCATTTTAGGTTGGATTTCTGGAAGGAAGAAGATAATTTAGCCCATATATTTTACCTATTTGTATGGGAAGAGATCTTTCTAAGATATCTTATCTTTGGAGAGTAATTTTCCTATAAAAAGGGTTGGATTTTCCACAAATCCGATCGTGCTATACCACCGGATCCCGCATACATCCTGCTTACACCGGAATAGCCGCAATTCCCCATAGTTGGAAGATTTGAAGAACCTTTTTGAAGGTTGAAGGAAGGAAGTTAATAGCTTTTATTTCTTCTTGAAGGGTTTTGTAAGATTCCTTTAGATTCCCTTCATTGTTGTTAGTCTTGTTGGATTTTGATCCAAGGAACGCTTGTTGATTGATAAATGATTTAGTTATTGAAGCCTTTCTCTTAAGATTTTCTTGTTCAATTATTCTCTTTCTTCCCTTATATTTGATTATTGCTTTCATGATGATGAGTGGCTAATTTCCTTGTGTGATTCTAGGGTGATTGGCTGAAGGTTGTGGGAAAAACAATGATAGAATAATCTTAATCGCAGTAGGACCCTGAAAGTTCGAGTCTTTATCCTTAACCCTAAGCATCTCGCTCAGTCGATGAACATCTCGGCCGGGGTGGAATTCTTCTGACCGAGGTGACTTATCTGATCCAAAACTGAGAGTTAAGTGTTAGAGTTTGCCAAATCCTATTCTTATTATACCTTTCCTGGTTCAATGCAAGCCTAGGATGAGACTTACCCGGTGATTCCTTTGTTTGTTTACCTAAGATCATAAGTATAGGTAATAAAGGTCTATCCTTTATTGGGGTTTGAGTGTGCTTTCATCCCATCTTTGTGAGTTAGCCTGAGACTTACCCGGTAAAGGTTGATTCTATTCCCTGAGTTGGAGTGTTAGTTTGAGGTTATAGTTGTTTTCCTTAATTCCTTGAGATTTACCCTTGTAATAGGAGTTACGGCTTGGGATTAGTGAGTAGTGAGACTTACCCGATGATCTATTCCAATTTAGTAACACCTTCCCTATGCAAAATCTCAGCTTTGTCCGCTTATCCTTAGATCTTGAGTTGGAACCACAACTAGATGCTTTAATCCCTAAAATTGCATATTTCCTTTATTGACTTTTTATCATCTTTGATTGTTTTAATCGCTTTTGTGGTTAGTAGTGGCATTGACAAACCTATACCTGCTTTGTTTCACTAAGTCTCTGTGATCGACCCCTGGAATTTCTTGCTTTTTACTACGATTGACCCGTACACTGCGGGTTCGCATCCTTGTTTTAAGCTTACATCTAGGGTTATGAATTTAAAGCTTGCACACACCGTTTGGAGCGAACAAGTTTTTGGCGTTGTTGCCGGGGACTTGGTCTAGACCGAGCCGGTTTCGGTTGTCTTTCGGGGCTATTGCCCTTGTTGCTATTAACTACTCTTTCTATGAGTTTTGTAGTTTTCAGGATATCCGATGACTACATTTGATCCAGCCTGGATAGCAAGACAAAGTGCTAGGGCGGACCATTATGAATACTTGGAGGAGAAATACTCCTTCTATTGGTTCAACAATGATAGGGAAAGAGAAGAGGCCATTAAGCAGGAGCTTGCAATATGGGATGAACTGAATGTCCCTAGAAAGATTTACGAGCAACCTCTTGAAGATTCTCTTCAATCAAGATGGGAGAAGTTGATGAAGAAGGTGGAGGAGCTCAAGGAAAGCACCATATCCTATGCTAAGCCGGAAGAGGAGCATAAGGAAGTGCTGCAGGTTTCAAGCCTTCCCCCAATCGAACCTGAAGTTTCTCTTGAAGCTTTTAAGGAAGAGGAAGATTTGGAAGATCTCGATCCAACTGTTGAGACTTCGGCCGAGGTGAAAGAGAGATCGGCCGAGGTGGAAGAGAGATAGGCCGAGATGGAAGAATCTGTAGAACTAGAAGTGGAAGATGCAGAGAACCTTGGCCAAATTACTAGGACTGTGGCCAAGGTGGAAGAAAGATCAGCTGAGTTGGGAAAGATTTCATGTGTGGGTTATCAACCTAACATGAAACTTGTCCCAAGCTTTGGAGAACTTTATAAGTGCCTTCTCTTACTCCCTTCAAAATTCCTACTATAGTTCTAGATTTCTTCAGGGATGCACCAAATAGTTGGAGGTCTCTTCCGAAAGAACCTCCTAAGATTAAGATGAAACCTCCATTGAATTTGCTGGAAGAAGATGCTCCTTGGATTATAAGGAGTGAAGTTAACACGCGCTTCACCGCTAAGGCAACAAAGTGTTATTTGTTCAAGTATGGGGTCATTCACATGACAAAGACCTTGTACTATCCCCAAGCTGAAGATGGGGAAGCTACTAGAATCCTCGAGAAGCTGTTTTCTCGATCAAGGAAAGGATGGGACGAAGGACTGAGTTATGTCCCATGGAAAAAGAGGAAGACCGGTAGGATTCCGGTAAGAATCAAACCGTACAAGCTTGTACGTGGGAGATCTTACCATTTGCCGGTGAAATTGAGAACCGGAACCTTCTTGGAAGAGTATTATGATGGATGTGATGAGCACTCCAAGATATTCGAGGTACATTGAGTAATTCCATGGAGAAGGGTCCAGCTAGCGACTTTAAACCAAGCGCTTCTTGGGAGGCAACCCAAGGTATTGCTTTCTTTTCCATTTTTCAAGTCTAGTTTAGATAGTTTGCTTTTGCTTTGCTTTGTTTTGTTTTTGGCGTCCTAGACAGACAACAGGTGACATCTAAGGAAGGAATACAACCCAGGAGCACAACTGGAAGGACAGAAGTTCGAGAATTTGAGAAGACGGAGTTTGACTGAGACACATCTCGTTTGCGGTCACAGCACCTCGACCGAGATGATTCTTGAGCAACCGAGGCGATTAGGGTTTCTGAAGATTCACCTCGGTCCTTACACCTCGGTCCAGTCGAGACCATCTCGACCGAGGTGACAGTAGTTCCAGAAAAGGGTATAAAAGGGGCTGAAGATTTCTCTCTCTTCTCTTTACCCTCTTCTCGACCGCGGCACAATTTTCCACCTCGCTCCTCCGTTCTTCGTTCATTTTCGACGATTCTTGCTTTGAAACTGAGAGGAAAGGGTAGAGAATCGCATTGCAAGCACCAATCTGCAGAAAGAACAAACCAAATCGACCGAATCGGGGTAAAAATCGAAAAAAACCTAACCCTCCTCTTTCCACTGTATCCTTTCGATTTGGGCTTTGGTTGCCCCTGCATTTGCTAAGAAAAGGATTAAGTACCCCATAGGAACCTTTGGTAGTGATTTTGGGGGAAAAGACCTGGATTTTTGAGGGAATCGATCGAGCAGTTTTTCGCCTCAGTCCAGTCGGCCTGTGCCTCGGCCGAGGTGTTCTACAGAGTTGTCAGGGAGACCAAGGTGGTCTGACAGGTCACAAAAATTATGAGTTCTGACAGGCAGTTGGTCCTGAGGGACAGATCTTATACTTCCCCTCCTTCTTCTTCCCGCCGTACTAGACCGGTGATCCACGAGAGACACCGGGTCGATTATGACCGCGTAGCGGCCCGTCCAGTGATTACACCCCGCTTCCTAGACATATATGCTTTTGATTGCCTCCATGTCGATGATGATTTGAGGCGTATGATTTCTGTTGTGGGGCTGGAGCAGTTCACAAAGATCAGAGCTCCGGCCTATCTAGAGCCGACCTTGGAGTTTGTCAGCTCCTTTACCTACTTGCCTACCGAGTGCGCCGTGAATTACCAGTTGATGAACCGGAACTACTTGGTTCCTTTAGATTACTCCCGGGATATCTTTGGCTTCCCGATCCCGACTGTTGCTGATTTTCCATCCCGAGCTGTAGCTAGGGAGTTCTGGGGACAGATAGCTCACGTGGTTAAGCATGCTGACAGATGGAGACCTGGAGATTCCAGGGAGAGGATTATATTCCATCTTGCTTTTAGAATGGCCCACAGGATTTTCAGTTAGACTCTTTTGGCACGTACTGAGATGCCCTAGAAGGTCAGACAGGGCGAGCTTCTGAGTTTATACTGCATGGTGACTAGAGGAGTCCCAGATTTTTGATTGATGTTGGCAGAGGATCTGCATAAGATCAAGGCAAAGGCGAAGGGCGACATCTACTGTGGAGATATTGTGACTCATATAGCGAGTTACATGGATATGGACCTCATTGCTTGTACCATGGTGGCAGCTGCCAAGCCGCTTGGACTTCAGGAGATGATCACTCGGAGGATATTGGTTCCCCGAGGACTTACTACGCCATATGTGGCGATGCCAAGGGAGCCGGATGCACCACAGGGGATCAGATGGTCAGCTTAGTTCTCCGTGTTTGATCCACAATACTGGCAGACTGCGTGGATTCCACTGATGGAGGATGCTAGAGAGGTAGTAGCTGCAGTAGCTCAGGGACCAGCGGAGGAAGACGAGGCTGGGGATGATGATGATGATATTGTTGAGGATGGTGGTGTCCTTATGGATACGGGCACGGATACGGTTGGGACTAGTGCGCCAGTCATCGATTTGGATGATGACGAGACTGAGGAGGAGCCGGCTGTAGCACCAGCACGTCCCGTGTTCGCCCCGGAAGGTATGCGTCAAAGTTTTAAATTTATAAATCTAGAACTCAAAGCAAAGCGAACCCGCAGTGTACGGATCGGCTGTAGAAAGATAAGAATTCTAGAGTCGAACTCAGGGATTTGGTGAGAAAATTCCAATTTCAATTATCTAGTGAAAGTATAAAAGCTTTTGTGATATGGTAAAGAGAGAAATGATTCCAGGGATTCAAGTATCCGATTTAGGCTTTCGATTCAAGACATTTCTATAGATTTAGGACAGAAATTACATTGCCAAGATTAAACGTTTCAAAAGTAGGATTCGTACGATGAAGTTCCGAAACCTATATGACTAATCTATAGGTTCTCTCTATAAGGGTTGTTGAGGCTGCAATATAGAAAGATCTAAAGATAAGAATTATGATCAAACTAACTATCTAAAACTCCAGGATATGACTCTCCAAAGTAAAGATTAGGAAGCACATTTAACTTCTTAATAAAGGATGATAAGTCTCTTTATTACCCAAATTCTTGCAATCTTAATCTATTAAATGTAGAAAGAGGTTTGAAGTGCATTCATACATTCAATTTGAGGATAGAAAGGTTAATCAAGATTGGGGTTTAGGCAAGGGTTGGTTTTAATTAAGGATCAATTCAATTAAAGTTCGTCAGAAGAATAAATCGCCCTGTTCATACTAAAAATCGGCCGATTTTTCTCAAGAACAGCCCGATTTTCCTGTTTGTCGCAAAACCAAAATCTAAACTCTCACGGTCCTAATGTTTGAATGAGTTCAGTCTATCATCATCTAAGCCTTAATCATCAACTATTCTCCCCAGAATCACAAGGTTTTTAGCCAACCATTTTCAAAATCGAATCAAATTAATTATTGAAGAAGATATCGCAAAGAAACCAAATCTTGAACGAAGAAATTCAATAACTCGTCAAATCTGTAAACAATTGTCAATTCCACTCAATGTATCTCTTAAACAACTCAGTAATGTGTTCACAAACCGCAACCAAAACAATAGAATAGAGAAATCTCACAATCAAAGATCAAGAATGACTTTCCGGCAAAAGCTCTTCAATCTCTCTCCAAGAATCGTTGATTTCTCTCAAACGTGTAAAGATTCTCCCGTGCAACCCCCCCGTTTTCGTTCGTAGGGTTCTCCTTTATAGTTTCTTGCAGATGGGCCGTTTGGCAAAACTCCTCTCTAGCCCAAATTAATTGGGCTTTATGTCGTCTTTTCATTTGGCTGAATCGTGAAGAAAATCGACCTAGTCGATTTAGGTGCAAAATCGTTCAATTTCATCCATAGAAAATCGTCCGATTTTTATGTCTGTTGGCACGATTTTCTTCAACAGAAAGTATTCTTCTTTTGCTTCGTTTCCTATGCTTCTCCTTTGTAATTCCTTAACATTTTGTGACCCTTCAAAGGCTCCTTTGGCTTCCTTAACATCCTTGGATACTTCTTGCTTCATTATTGCTCCCTTTTCAACTCTATTTACCTGCAATTCATCAAAATCTCGTGTAGACCTCCATTTCCGACAATTGATTGAATAGAACATAAAAGGTATGCAAAATCCCTCTAATTGCAAGGTAAATAGAGATAATGTGCTGCAATGTGCATGAATATGATGGTACATAATTCATGTCATCATCCCGCTAGGCGTAGGGTACGCCGGCAGAGGGATCCACTTGCTCACCGTCGAATCGACGATCTGACGGATCAGATGATTGATTCCTATGCTGCCATGCCCCTAGAGATCCGAGAGATGCAGGAGAGACTACACTACCAACACGTGATGGCTGAGATTCAGTTTCAGCATGTCATGGGCTATCTTTTCGACCCATCTCAGCACCGTATGTGCCACCACCACCACCACCGGATCGTGATTATTGAGAGCTTGTAGGATTTTCTTTCTTTATTTTGTAACGTCCCAAATTTTTGACGCGTTTGTGATATTGATTTTTCCGGATTTATCGATATTTTTATAGGGTAAATATTTTTATGAGTATTTTTACGTCGTAAATTAAAATTATACGAGTATATATAAGATGTCATGGATTATGTATGTATGAAAACTCAAATTTTTTCTTTTGGTAGTGCTTCTTATTATTGGATCACCCTCAAAGTGATATTTCAAGGCAAAAAGGGCAAAGCATATATCAATAATGATTATAAGATGAACAAACTCCCTTTTCTTTCTTGAAAGCATAAATAAAGAACATGATAAAGGTGTAGAGATAATCAAAATCAAACAAATCTAGGCCATTAAGTCTTAAACATATGCATAAAAGTCTCAAGGTCTTCAATTCAAAGGAAAAAGCTCAAGAAACGTATTAAGGGAAGGAACTCTTTTTGGCTATTGTGGTGCTAATCCGGGAAAAAGGAACACATAACACCTTCAAGAATTTTCTTCACCGCACATGCTTCGCATGTAGAAAGCTTTGCTTTCTTTATACTTTACTTTTTGAGAGTATGGACAGCGGTGCACAAAAACCGAAGCCTAGGAGATTGGCGTTTCTCAATTTCGAGATGCCTCAAACCCTTGATGCACATACCATATCTCGTTAGGACTTGTCGTTCAATCGGACTTTGGCAAGACACAAACACCCGGCTATGTGAATGGTGCCGAGTTACTCATCCTCATGTTCAACGTCCCCAAACTTATGAAATTTTGCACTTTTTCAATACATTTTTCTTGGCCCTCCCACATCAAACATGCCTTTTTCAATCACCTATCCTAATTCCCGGATGGTAAGAGGGGGGTTACATATTTCATTGAGGAGCTAGCATGATCAAGATATGAGAAAAGAAAAGAAGTGAATTGCCTTAGTCATCCTTAAATGATGTAAAAGAACTTGCAATATAGCTTCGACTATTATTTCATTCTCTTATCAAAACAACTAAATCATACAACTTATTCATGTATTCAAGTAACAAAAGCAATTTCGTTCATGCTATAATCAAGACCTCAACACAACTAAGCATCTTTTTACCTATCCATATACACAATTTTCATCATAGAGGTCATTTCCATATAAGAAGCACTTTAAATTCTTGAAAATTCATAGGTTTTGAAAAAGTTCATGCAAATGCCAATGCAAGTGTCATAATAGAAAGCGGTAGTGCAAGAGTTATTACAAGCCAATATGTCAAGAGTAGTGGAAAGTACATAGAGTGCTAGAATGAAACATAAGGTATTGTAAGTACCCCCACCCCATACTTAACATCCACATTGTCCCCAAGGTGAAAATTAAGCATAAGAAGGAGAAAAATACTTACAATGTAAAAGATGTAGATGCTCAATCCTCTGTCGGCGCAGGAGGTGGTGGATATGGATACATCGGTGCGGAGGGGTCGTAGAAGTGGCCGAACTGGTGGTAGTACATGTCCCTCATCTGGCCATCATAGGATGAATGCCTAGCGTCCGTCTCCTCTCTATAGTTCCTGAACTGGGTGTTCAGGGTCTCGTAATCGGTGTGGAGGGTGTGGTAGTCGGTGCTGAGGCTCTGGAAGCTAGTGACTAACTCCCTGAAGTGGCGTGGAGCTCGGCTTCCTCGTCTAGGGCCTGGAGCATGTGTATAAGAGTGTCGAGGTGGCTGCATGTCATCCTCCGTCTCCTCATCCTACCTACTAGTCCTGCTCGGCCCTACTCTATGAGTGTCAGTGTCCATGGCATCCGTAGCATGCCCGCTATGAGTATCACTCTCGAACTCGAGCATGGTCTCCTGTCCTCTATCATCATCCTCCTCGTCTGAATCACCTGCATCATCATCATAGTAAGTAGGAGGTGAGAACTCCTCAAGCATCGCCTCAAAGGTCTCCTTCCAGTTTCTCTTATTCCGAATGGTGTATTCGGATTTCCATATGATCTCGGATGGCTTCTTCTTCGGATCCCTGTACCATGGCATCGGCACATGAAGAGTTCCTCTCCCTCGAGGAATCAAGACCTGTCGAACCACCAATCTCTGTGAGCCTAAAGGAAGGGCACTCTCAGCTAGAGTGCATCCCGAGAAGTCATAACCTAGAGTCCTAGCCACATGAGTGACTAAACCTCCTGCACATATGTCACCCTTGGCTTTGTTGGCTATCTTTCCTAGATAGTCAGCAAGCATGGTGGAGATGTCGGGTGTGGTGGTGGATGTCATGCAATAGAGGATGAAAAGCTCATCAGCCTTGAGCTTCTACGGAGTCTCTGTCCGGGCAAACAAACTCTCGCTAAGTATCCTATGTACTACCTTAAAGGAAAGGTTGTACATACTTGTCTCCTTGGAGTTTCCGGGTCTCCACTTATCCCCTCCGTACTCACCTACGGAAATAGTCTCCCAAAAATCACTAGCACTAAGACCTCTAGCAAACGTGCCTGCATCGGAATAGGAGAAGCCAAACAAGTCGCCAAAAGCATCAATAGACAAAGTGTGGTCTTGGCTCATGAGGCGGAAAGTGACCATCCTTTCCCTAGGATCGTGCTCAAATGTGCTAAGGAATTCTAGGGTGATCTCCCTATAAGCATCTTCCCTTATCGTAGCAAACTGTCTCAACCCTGCTCTATCAAGCATCATATCAACATCCTCTCGAACATATAACAAATCTAAGTCATCAAGTACAATGTAGCGAGGAGGGGTGAATGGACGATCTACAATGCGTTCATAGCGTTTCTTGTGTTTGGATAGGGGAGGGGGAGCTTAGGGATGTTGGTAGGTGGTGGTGGAGGTGGGGCAGGGGCTTTGGAAGAAGATCCCTTCTTCTTCCCCGTGTTTCTAGTTATCCTCTTTACTAGATCCATTCTAAGTCCTAAAAATCGACCTGTTCTTCACAAAAATCGGCCGATTTATCTGGGCTGGGTCGATTTATTTCTCGATTTCAATGATTCTCTCAACTCTGTAAAGTTCTGTTCAATCTATCACCACACACAGTTCTCTACAATGATTTCTAAGCAAATTCCTCTATCAATTCCAACAACAAAGCATTTCCTAGGCAACTTCGATTTCAAGTGAGAAAACTTAGGTTTTGGAAAGAAAAACCTGAATTCCTTATGGTGCAGTCGATTGCCGTGCGTGTTGTTGTTAGATCCGTGTTCCTTGTTGAAAATGCTTCAGTTTGGAGTCAAGAATCTCTTGAAATTGTTAAGAAATGAGGATTTGGGGGTGTGGCGATTTTCCGGCGTTCTTGAGAGAGGGGAATCGAGAGTTGAAGATGTGGGAATGAAGAAGATCGAGTGTGAAGTTCTTATATAGGGTCGACGATTTCTGAAGAAAATCGGCCGATTTTTCAGGTCGATTTATTTGTCGGGTCGATTTTTCTCTCTGACCAAAAAAAATCGGACGATTTATTTTGGCAGGTCGATCTCCAGGTCGATTTATGTTTCTGTTGAAAAAAATCGCCTTGCTCTGTTACTGAATCGGACGATCTTTTTGTGGTAGGTCGATTTTCTTCCTTGTTTTCTTGGATCTCGATGATATAACTCGATTGTGCTCCATTCTCCATGAATCTCTCAATTTTGAACCTAGTTTCCTGCGATTAATGACACGACAAACCAAGAGTGCATCGAGGAACATAAAAAGATAAAAACGAAGAAACAAAGCGATTAATCTATCCTAACTAAGTGAGGGAAAGAAGGGAAAACTATACTATCATTGGGTTGCCTCCCAAGAAGCGCTTTATTTATCGTCTTTAGCTGGACGGTGTATGATGTTGTGTTCAATGGAGGAGGATAGGAGCTATCTCCTCGACCGGAGCTTCCGGTGTGTATTTCTTCAACCTTTGGCCATTAACCTTGAAACTTCCGCTTTGTTCACCCCATACTTCAACTGCACCATGGGGGAAAATTCTTTTAATCACAAAAGGTCCTGTCCAACGGGATTTGAGCTTACCTGGAAATAGACGTAGCCTTGAGTTGAATAAGAGGACTTGGTCTCCCTCCTTCAAGTCTTTTGGGATGATGTGTTTATCATGCCAGTGCTTTGTCCGTTCCTTGTAAATCCTTGCGTTTTCGTACGCATTTAGCCGGATCTCATCCAGCTCGTTGATGTCTAAGAGCCGTTTCTCTCCGGCTTCTTTCATGTCAAAGTTGAGCCACTTGATAGCCCAATAAGCTTTGTGTTCTAGCTCTACAGGAAGATGACATGATTTACCATAAACGAGATTATAGGGAGTCGTACCTATTGGTGTTTTGAAGGCTGTCCTGTATGCCCATAGTGCATCGTCAAGCTTCATTGACCAATCTTTCCTCGTTTTAGAGACGGTCTTCTCTAAAATCCCTTTGATCTCTCTATTGGATATCTTGACTTGTCCGCTTGTTTGCGGATGGTAAGGTGTAGCTATCTTATGGGTCACCCCATACTTAGCTAAAAGAGTCTCGAATCGACGGGCTGTGAAATGCGTACCTCCGTCACTAATGATGGTTCGGGGAGTTCCGAACCTTGGGAAGATCGTTTTGTTGAGGAACTTCACCACTACCATTGCATCATTAGTAGGGGAAGCGATTGCCTCCACCCATCTTGAGACATAATCTACGGCAAGAAGTATATACTGGTTGCCGCATGAAGATGGGAAAGGTCCCATAAAGTCGATGCCCCATACATCAAAGATCTCTACTTCTTGTATGTTGTTGAGGGGCATCTCATTCCTCCTGGATATATTACCTGTCCTTTGACAAGCATCACAAGAAACAACAAACTTTTGCACATCTTTAAAAAGTGTAGGCCAATAAAAGCCGGAGCGAAGTACCTTAGCACACGTCTTGTGGGAACTAGCATGTCCGCCACATGGTAGAGAATGGCAGTGTCGGATGACGCTATCTATCTCATCTTCGGGAATACATCTCCTGTAGATGCCATCTGGACCTCTTTTGAATAGGAGAGGTTCGTTCCAATAGAATTGCCGGACGTCTCTAAAGAATTTCTTCTTTTGAGCATATGAAAGTCCGGGTGGAATCTCCTGACAAACAAGGTAATTTACAATGTCAGCAAACCATGGATCATTACCTTGCGATATGTGTTGAAGACACTCTTCAATCTCGTGCAGCTGCTCGTCAGGGAAGGAGTCGTCTATCGGAAGTCCATCCGATTCGCCGGTGAGTTGTGGAAGACGACTAAGGTGATCGGCGACGGAGTTTTCTGATCCTTTCTTATCACGGATCTCTAAATCGAACTCTTGCAAGAGTAAGATCCATCTTAGAAGCCTTGGCTTCGCATCCTTCTTCGTGAATAAGTATCGGATTGTGGAGTGGTCCGTATAGACTATCACTTTCGCACCTACAAGATAGGAACGAAATTTCTCAAATGCATATACTACGGCTAAAAGTTCATTTTCCGTAGTTGCGTAGTTGTATTGAGCCTCATCTAGCGTTTTGCTAGCGTAGTAGATGGCATGAGTGCGACCATCTTTCTTCTGTCCAAGAACGGCTCCTATAGCGACATCGCTTGCGTCGCACATGACCTCGAAAGGAACAGTCCAATCGGGTGGTTGAATGGTTGGTGCCGAAATCAAAGCTTCTTTGATCCTGCAAAAAGCATCTAAACAATCTTTCGAAAATTAGAAAGTCGCATCTTTCATCAAAAGATTAGTCAAAGGTTTTGAAATCTTAGAAAAATCCTTTATGAATCTCCTATAGAAGCCTGCATGTCCTAAAAAGCTTCTAATTCCTTTTACTGATGAAGGGGGAGGTAACTTCTCAATGGTCTCTATTTTTGATCGATCTACCTCTATTCCCCTTTGTGACACTAAATGACCTAACACAATTCCTTCGGTGACCATGAAATGACACTTTTCCCAGTTTAAGACTAAGTTAGTGTCCTCACATCTCTTAAGAACTAGTGAAAGGTTATAGAGACATTTATCAAAGGAAGAACCATATACCGAAAAGTCGTCCATGAAGACTTCCATGATATTCTCTACGTATTCGGAGAAGATTGCCATCATACACCTCTGGAAGGTGGCTGGAGCGTTGCATAAACCGAATGGCATTCTTCTATAAGCGAACGTACCCCATGGGCACGTAAAGGTTGTCTTCTCTTGATCATCCGGATGAATTGGTATCTGAAAGAAACCGCTATATCCATCTAAATAACAAAAGTAGGCATGTTGGGCTAACCTTTCCAACATTTGATCGATGAAAGGAAGGGGGAAGTGGTCCTTCCCCGTGGCCACGTTCAGTTTGCGGTAGTCGATGCACATTCGCCACCCTGTAACTGTCCGTGTGGGGATGAGTTCGTTGTTTTTGTTGGCAACAACGGTAATGCCTTCTTTCTTGGGTACTACTTGTACTGGACTCACCCATTTGCTATCAGAAATAGGGAAGATGATACCTGCATCAAGTAGCTTAAGGATTTCTTTCTTCACGACCTCCTTCATTGCCGGGTTTAACCGTCTTTGAGGTTGGCGTGAAGGTTTGTAATCCTCTTCCATCAATATTTTGTGCATACATAGAGAAGGCTTTATTCCTACTAAATCATCAATGGTGTAACCTAGTGCTCTCCTATGTTGCTTCAAAACATGCATGAGTTTCTCTAATTCATCATCATTCAAATTTGCATTGACTATAACTGGGTATGTGGAATTAGTGCCAAGAAATGCGTACCTTAAATGCGTGGGAAGTTGCTTCAATTCTAACGATGGAGGTACCTTGGTTGGTGATGAATCGTGACTTTCGGATGTTGTGGGGGAGGTCTCTATAGGTGTGGGTACTTCATCAGTAGATTCGGAAGCGGCTGCGGTGAAGTCCGGAGAATCCATAGAATCACTCAGTGAATCGACCCCCTCTGTAATAAATCGGTCGATCTCCTGCACGATTTTTCTTTCTGTTGGAAAAAACCGTGCTTCCTCTGTATGAATCGGGCGATTTATTGTCGTCGGGTCGATTTTAGTTTCTGTCGGAAAAAATCGTGCTACCTCTTCATGAATCGGACGATTTATTTCTGGTAGGTCGATTTTAGTTTCTGTTGAAAAAAATCGTGCTGAATCTTCAGAAATCGGACGATTTATTTCCGACAGGTCGATTTTCTTCACATTTTCCGGAGTCCACTCTAGCTCTTCAATTTTTGCTTCTAGCTCTTCCTCCATAGCATTTAATGCTTTCACATCCTCATTGCAGTCATGTTCTATCCCTTCCTCCATGATGCTCATGCTAAGAACCTTTTGAAGAGGGTCTTTTATCAAGATCGAACTTACTATCTCTCTAGACTCTTCTTCCTCAACAATTTCATAAACGTCATCTTTCAAGGCTGGCTCCTTGATTAAGGAAGATAGTATGAACTCTATCTTTTCTTCGCCAATATGAAATGATAGCTGGCCGTTCTTGCAATCCACCATGCATCCTGATGTGGCGAGGAATGGTCTCCCAAGGATGATGGGAACCGGGTAATCTGCAGGTATGTCAAGAACGACAAAATCTATAGGAATGTAAAACATACCTAGCTTTTTTGGAATGTCTTCTAATATTCCCACCGGCTTAGTTGTAGAACGATCAGCCATGTAAAGTGTGATCTTCACCGGTCTAGGCTCTCCTAGACCAACTGCCTTGCATAGAGCTAGAGGTATGATACTCACACTTGCTCCAAGGTCACAAAGAGCATCATAGGTAGCTTCTCCCAAGGTGATGGGTATGCAAAAGGATCCTGGATCGCGGAGGTTGGGTGGCATATTCTCCGTCATAGTCTTGATGAGTTCGGATGACTCCATACTCATCTTGACTTCTCCTATATCTTCTAACTTCCTCTTGTTGGAAAGGATCTCCTTGAGGAATTTCCCGTAAGCTGGCATACCTAAAATCGCATCCATAAAAGGTATGTTAATATGGAGCTTACTCATAAGTTCAACAAACTTACCGAAATGTTTATCTAGGCGTGCTCGCGCTCTAGATTGAGGAAAAGGTAGAGGTGGTTTGTAAGCGGGAGGAGGAACATAGACTTCTTCCTTCTCTTTTGCCTCTCCTTCTTTTTTGGAGGTATCAACTACTTTAGGTTGAGGGTCGGCGGTTGTCTTCCCGCTCCTAGTAGTTATAGCCATAACCCTTCCCTTTGGGTTATCTTCTGTCTTTCCGGGAAGCTTCCCTTGATCTCTTGGAGCTTCTCCGGCCTTGTTGAATACTTGGTTTTCTAAAGCTTTGTGAGCTTTGTCAACCGAAGTTATGTAACTCTCCAATCCTTGTAGCTTGCCTAGGATCGTCTCTAGCATGGGATCGGGTTTACTTGATCCGCTTGATTGTCCCTGGCTTGTTAAAGGAGTAGAAGAAGATGGAGGTGTTAGATCCTTTTCAGCATGAGAGTAAGGATTACCTGAATTTTGCTGATTTGACCTCCAATTGTTGTTGTTCGAGTTCCTGTTGTTGTTATTACCCCAATTGGAATTTCGGTTGTTATTCCAATTGGAATTCCTGTTATCATTCCTTTGATTGTTGTCCCCCCCATGTAGTTGGCTTCTTGCTCTTTAGTCTTTTGGAGACTTGTTTTGAGCACTTCCCTCAATTCTTTGATGTCATCCTTAAGGGAAAATATTTGTGTTTGAGCCGCTTGATTCAACTTGGCTCCCGGATCGCCTTGATTCCGGTTATTTGATTCCACCTTCCGATGGGAATACTTCTCGATCACGTACTTGGGCTTGCTTCTCAATGAAGTCCCAAGCATCATCCTCTCTCATATCCATGAATGTACCGCAAGATAGAGATTGGAGGTTGAATTGTGTCTCCACATCCAACCCTTTGTAGTAGATCTCCAATAATTCCAGCTTGGAAATGCCATGGTGTGGGCAATCCAACAAAAGATCTTGAAACCTTTCCCAAGATTGAAATAAGCTTTCGTTAGGTTTCATAGAAAAAGCGTTTATTTTACCTCTCAATTCCGCCGTTTTGGATGGCGGAAAGAACTTGGTGAGGAATTCCGAAGACAATTCCTCCCATGTAGCTAACTTCGCAGCTGGAAGTGTTTGGTACCAAGCTAGAGCCTTGTCCTTCAAAGAAAAGAAGAACGGTTTGATCTTGTAGTTGCTTGTAGTAGCCTTCTTTGGCTTCATAGTCTCCATGAGAATCTCAAAATTCTGCAAGTGTTGATGCGGAGATTCAGTACTTGCTCCGCCATATTGACTTTGGCGAACCATAGTGATGACTTGTGGTGAGAAGCTAAACTCTTGGATGTCTTCAGCACCGAAATCCACACCCAGACGGCGTGGTTGCTGAATTGGATCCATCCGTTGCCCCAAAGTTCGGGGTCTATCTTCGTTATTAACAACTCTAACGTTCCTAGTCGTAACGCGAGTGACGACCTTCGGTGTTGGAGTGTTTCGAGTAGGATGAAGTGATGGATCGATCTCTTCAAGTTCCGGCATGTCCGGATCAATCTCCTCATCATCGGATGAGTCATTTCGAATGGATTTAGTTGGAGTCTTGACTTTCTTCTTCTTCTTGGAATCGTTCAACTCCAACTTCATGTCCAACAGCATAGCTCTCAGTTCATCAATCTGAAATTGATGACTTATTTCAGCTTCCTTTCGAGCTTTCTCACTCAACTGGAGTTGGCATTGAGCTTCGTTCAGTTCAGCTTTGTAGTTTATCTCATCATTTTCAGCCATTTTCGTCTCCTTCAACTTTCTCCTCAAAGTTCTTTCTAATTCGGGGTCGAAAGGAATTAGATCTTTAGTGGATCTAGTCTTTCGCATATACCTAAAGAATCTGCAAAATCACTCAAGTTGACAAATCAAATCACAAGAGCAAGAGCTCCCAAGCTAGACAACCGAAAACCGGATTTGATCTAGACCAAATCCCCGGCAACGGCGCCAAAAACTTGTTCGCCCAAAAAGGTGTGCGTCAAAGTCTTAAATTGATATCTAGAACTCAAAAGCAAAGCGAACCCGCAGTGTACGGATCGGCTGTAGAAAGGTAAGAATTCCAGAGTCGAACTCAGGGATTTGGTGAGAATAAATTCGAAATCAGTTATCTAGCAGAAGTGTAAAAACTTTTGTGATTTAATAAGAGAGAAATGATTCGAAGGATTCAAGTATCCGATTTAGGCTTTCGATTCAAGACACTTCTATAGAGTTAGGACAGAATTTATATTGCCAAGATTAAATGTTCAAAAGCAGGATTCGTACGATGAAGTTCCGAAACCTATATGACTAATCTATAGATTCTCTCTATAAGGGTTGTTGAGGCTGCAATATAGAAAGATCTAAAGATAAGAATTATGTTCAAACTAACTATCTAAAACTCCAGGATATGACTCTCCGAAGTAAAGATTAGAAAGCACATTTAATTTCTTAATAAAGGATGATGAGTCTCTTTATTACCCAAATTCTTGCAATCTTAATCTATTAAATGTAGAAACAGGTTTGAAGTGCCTTCATACATTCAATTTGAGGTTAGAAAGGTTAATCAAAATTGGGATTTAGGCAAGGATTGGTTTTGATTAAAGATTAATTCAATTAAAGTTCGTCAGAAGGATAAATCGCCCTGTTCATAAGAAAATCGGCCGATTTTCCTCAAGAACAGCCCGATTTTCCTGTTTGTCGCAAAACCAAAATCTAAACTCTCAGGGTCCTAATGTTTGAATGAGTTCAGTCTATCATCATCTAAGCCTTAATCATCAACTATTCTCCCTAGAATCACAATGGTTTTAGCCAACCATTTTCAAAATCGAATCAAATTAATTCTTGAGTGAAAAATCGCAAAGAAACCAAATCTTGAATGAAAAATTCAATAACTTATCAAATCTGTCAACAATTATCAAAACTACTCAAAATATCTCTTAAACAACTCAATACTGTGTTCACAACCCACAAATGATGCAATAGATCAAGAAATCTCACAATCAAAGATCAAGAATGGTTTCCGGCAAAAACTCCTCAATCTCTCTCCAAGAATCGTTGATTTCTCGCAAACGTGTGAAGATTCTCCAGTGCGAAGTCCTCGTTTTCGTTCCTAGGGTTCTCCTCTATAGTTTCTTGCAGATGGGCCGTTTGGCAAAACTCTCTTCTAGCCCAAAATAATTGGGCTTTGTATCGTCTTTCCATTTGGCTGATTTGTGAAGAAAATCGACCCAGTCGATTTAGGTACAAAACCGTTCGATTTCAGGGTATGAAAATCGTCCGATTTATCTACATTTTGGCACGATTTTCTTCAACAGAAAGTGTTCTTCTTTTGGTTCGTCTTCTATGCTTCTCTCTTGTAATTCCTCAGCTCCTTGTGATGCTCCAAAGACTCCTTTAGCTTTCTTAACATCCTTAGATGCTTCTTGCTCCATTTTTGCTTCCAATTCAACTCTATTTACCTGCAATTCATCATAATCTCGTGTAGACCTCTATTTCCGACATTTGATTGAATAGAACATAAAAGGTATGCAAAATCCCTTCAAATGCAAGGTAAATAGAGATGATGTGCTGCAATATGCATGAATATGATGGTACATAATTCATGTCATCAATGCCCTTGCTGATCCATATAATTACAAATTTGGCCATACCATTAATTACGGAAAAAGACCCATATTTCTGCAATTGAATATTTGCCCCGGAAAATGAGTTAGTAGTTTTTAACCTTGGATTTAATTATGGGGATATTCTAATCTTTATGTATACTACATTTATGCCTTGTTGATTTAATTTCGGGTTATGACCCCAAAGATTGAATTGCGGCTTTTGACCAAATTTTCTTGGTGGATAATTTCCCGGAAAAGGGTTTAACGAGTTTTAACATTGGCTTTGAAAACCGAGTTTTCCTTAATCTTACATATTATAAATTCCGTTCCAATTTAGCGTATTAGCTAAATTTTGATTAGTTTTGTTTTAGGTTCGGGAGTCCCCCATAAAAGGCCCAACGAACCCATACTCAACATCTGTTGATTGTTTTCCGCCTTTGGCCTCGTGTGAGTACTTCTTCCTCGATCTTGTTATGTTTAGTGGTAGAATCATGCTAGGTTGGATCTAGCATAACTTAGTGGAAATGCCAAGTAGTGGCCTTGAACCGTGTATGGTTGTTGGATAGTTTATTATGAGATTTTGTCGAGTTATGTGGGTACGATCTTAGGACGATCTTCGAGATTAGGAGTTGGACCTAACGTGATAGGTAGTGCCCTCATATAGGTTTTGGGAGACTATAATCCCGAGGCTTCTAGCTTATCGGTTAGTTACTGATTATTGTGCCTTGTCTTGAACAAACTTTGGTTATATTCCTTCGGAGAGTGTTATCGGTTTCGTTTAGCTTCGAGACGAGGTAAGTCCTCGGACTTACTTAGCCGCTTTTATGCCTTATTTGGATATATATGGTGGTGTGTGTTTACCGCTTTTAAGCATGAAAATGGATTAGGATTTACTTGACCTTATTTATTGGCCCATCGTTACTACTATTATTATTATCGGGCGGTGACATCACCGCTCAGTTTCCCGAGGGAGACTGGGGGGATCTCTGCGACCAGGCCATACACGGTATACGAGCGGGCTTCTTCATCACTCCCTCGGGGTATACGGGTTGGGCGCCGCCACACTCTTGTTGGTTACACGGGGACAGAGGCGAGAGTTATAAGACTCTCGTGTCACACTTGAACAAATGAATTAGATATGGAATAACATAAAAAGATAATAAGTAACGGATGTGTATGTTTATAATCATGTTGTGTGTTTGTGTTCCTATGTGTGTTTGTGCCATATTATTCTTATAATGCCTAGAATGTGAGCTAACGGTTTTATACCGATTGTTGTAGTTTATGTGCAAGATAGGATGTGGCCGAGTGATCCGGAGGAGTGGGCAGCCGGGGTTCCGTACATCTTAGGTTGTTTTGGGTTTTGGAGTCTTTGTGTTGTTGTTATTGTATATTGTGTTGATGTTGTTGTAAGGACGGCTGAAGTCTTTTCTTTCTTTTATTTTCGGGTTTCATAACATTGCATAAAAATGTATTTCGGTTTTGGCCTTTATTTGTGTCTTGTCTCAAGATCCGGTGAAATTGTTGTCAGGCTAAGGGTCGGGACCCATTGTGAGGTCTCGCCCGTAGCATCCCGATATCCCGCGGATTTGGGGTGTTACAAAAGTGGTATCAGAGCCCTAGGTTGACAACAATGGCACTCGTAATCTTCTAAAGGCCGAATAAAAATAAACAGAACCCTCAAGGGTTCTGAGTTTTAAAGAAATGAATTTCGTTTTCAAATCATGTGCATGAGTAAGTTGAGGTAGAATGTACGGGACCACCACTTCCTCCGCAAATCTCGGCGACGTAGTTATTGATTATTATATTATGTATATATATGTGTATATATGTAGATATGTATATGTGGACTTAGGATGTTTTGGATTATACTTGTATGTTGAATTGTAAATTGTTTATGGACTGATTATGTTTATAGTAGTAGCATGACGTTTATATCTTTATATATATAAATATGTGGTATACTAATATCATATTAGTGATAGTGAACCTTATAGCTAAGATGATAGAAAGATATCATCGCCCCCTTAGTCAACACCTTTTGGCTTAAGATAGTATACATATGAAGATGAGTATGCTCAAGCTACCGAGTTGAGCATCAAGTTACACAAACACCCCGGTGATTTCCCGGATTCCTTTAAAAGGACATCGAAGAAGAAGACTAGAGATGACGTAACCAAAGGACAAACAAGTGGAAGAGAACCTCGTGTCAACTTAAGCAAAACCGAGATGGAAGCTATACAAATAGTGAAGCGATCTGAAGTGGTGGGAGCGGTTCCGAGGAAGCGATGATGAGTAACAATGAGTAACAATGGGAGCTAGGTAGGTATGGTCATCTTACAAAAGCGGAAGGAAGAGAGGAGCGAACAAATAGTTAACGGAATTGAAGCAGAGTAAAATGAGCTAGTGAAGTTAAGGCAAAGTACCCCGAGAGTGTATCCTTTCATGAGTATGGTAGCATGAAAGTATGGTAGGAGGGTAAGTCGTTAACATCGGAGAAGGTCAGATACAAGTTAATCAGTGACAACTGAGAACACACAAGTGCGGGTTGTCTATTGATTTGTGTAGATGGGAAGAGAAAACAAGACTATGGGAACATAGAGAATCGGGAACAAGAGCTTGGAGTATTCGCGGTGGATCAATGTCAATAGTAAGGAGGTACATCAACGGAGAGCATTTGTTTTAAATCAAATAATGTTGAACGTGTTCAAGTAAGTAGTTATAACAAGACCTCCGAGGAGGAGATTGTAGCGATCTTACGCGACCTTCTTAGGTCATGGGATTGACATATGGAGGAACGCCACGGGTTACAACTTTTAAGATTTGATCATGGTAAGGGGAGCTAGTGGATCAACCGTAAGATGAGGCTTCCATTGTAGTTGTACATAGAATACCGAGAAATACGTAAGGTGACCACCAATAGTAAGGGAAGACTGAAGTTTTGAAGTTTAAAGTCACGAGAGATATACAAAAAGTACATGAAAGATTGAGTTTAGAACCTTACGGTCGATTGGACGTTACATAAGAAAAGGGGGTAAGTTCTACACCTACTCGAAGGAATAATGCGAGCTTTGGTAGAATACAAAGAAGGTAATACTAATATAGTATAAAGCGTGATTAAGTCTTGCGGTTAGGACCTTCATGACTTCACATAAGTGTGAAACTTAAAAAGATTATTTGAACAAGTCTCCTGAGTTCTGGAGATGACGGATCTTTGAAAGAGGATGGTGAGCATTGCAGCTAAAGAAGTATTAAACCACGCGTTCGATGGACGTCACCTCAACAGATCGGGATGGATCACTTGACCAATGTTAAGACAAGATTGTGTTGATATCTTACGATATCTGATGAGAGAAGAAAAGCTGGAACCCGAGATAGAACGGATTCCAATGCATCGGAAGGTGGATTTACCATTAAGGAGATTTGAATTTCACGTTAGAAGTGTATCTTGAACTCTTGATTTGAAGTTCTTATTGGGATATATCTCGAATTCTTGATTTGAAGTATTATAGAGGACATCAGTATGTGAAGAGAGAAGATTTGATAATAGAGTTTTGAGAGTTAAAGAGGATATTTATTGGTACCACTATTTCGATTTGCTCTGAGGAATGATGGGTATGAAGTGTACAAGTAATTCTTCAAGACAAGGTTTTGATCGAGTATTGAAGAGCAATGTAAAAGTAATAGCATATGTGCCTTGTGAATAGAAGTAGTATGGAGTAAAGTGCTTCCTTCGTTACTTGGAACTTACAACAACCATTGCGCAAATGTAAATCAAAGTTTGGTTTGACAAAAACCAAAGCCCAAGGTGTTAAGAAAGAACATAATGGAAATGATGCGTTGAGAAAGACCTGAGAAGGAAGTTGAGTTTCCGATATATCGGACCTTTTTGAGATCTTAGCGCAAGTTGGATAAGTGACTTACAAGTGGATGTTACAACCAAGAGTAGAGGGTGTTCACCCGGTGTTTCATGTGCATCAGTCGAGCGGGTACATACATGACTCGAGACATGTAGTCCGTTGTAATGATCTAGTCGAGCTGAGAAGACGATGAGGCTAACTAGAAGACGTAGGATAGTATCTTTGATCGAGTTTCACGCAGGATTAGCGACATCTATAAGACCATCGGGTTAGTCCCGAGATCTTTCTGGTTGTGCTTATGTGATTTGTGACGTGAATTTCCTTTGTGTGTGTACCTTTCGAGTCTTGGTGCGTCTGTGCGAGTAGACTTTGGATTAGAGGCCGTACTTGCCACATTATAGTGTTCCGAGCGATTATCGAGACGAGTTGTTGAGAGTTTCGCGTTAAGCAAGTTTCGGGACGAAACTTATTTTTAGGAGGATCTGATGTAACGTCCCAAATTTTTGACGCATTTGTGATATTGATTTTTCCGGATTTATCGATATTTTTATAGCTTAAATATTTTTACGAGTATTTTTACGTCGTAAATTAAAATTATACGAGTATATATATATATACATATATATTTTTATTCCCCATGTTTAAACTATCATATAATCTCGGAATAAATTGCGAGAATGGTTTTTGATTTCCGAATTATATTTTTGCGAGTTTATTTATATATTAGATCGGCATATATTTTCCGCGTTTTATTTTACGAGGAAAGTTAGGAAAAATTCTCCGATCCGATAATCCCGTTCCGAATGCTTTGACCGAATATATTCGATTACTCTTTTTCCTTTTCTATTATTTTATTTATTTTTATTTTTTTCTTTCCTATCCTCTCTCTCTTCCTTTCCCCTTTTCTTCCCAGCAGGTGAGACCGTCTCCTCGTTAACTGTTGGCCGGCCAAGGGGCTTTTGCTCTACCTTCACCTCTCTCTCACGCTATCTCCCTCTCACGCTAATGATGCTACCTCATCTCTCACCCACACATCTCCTCCCTCTGCTTCTCTCTCTCCCTCAGCCTCCATCTCCCCACCAGCCTGCCCTCCTTCCTATTCTTTCCCCATCTTCCCTCTCTGTTTCACTCTTGACCACTGAGAAGCTGCAACGCCGCCGGAGAGGAGCTGCAGCCTTGGGAACCGCAGGAAGGAAGGGGAGCCACCTTCACACCGTCGCCTCGATCCACCGGAGCACCAACCAGCCGTAGCCCCTCTCCTCAGCAATCATCCCTCTCCCTCAACTCACCACGTACACCTCCTCCTCTCTTCAGTTTCGGGACAGCAACCCTCTCGAGCCTCCCTGCCGCCACGATGCCGTAGAGCCATTGGAACCACCGGAGGAAGGCCACTAGAGACCTGGCTTCACCTCGCCCCGAGCCCATCCCTTGTCGAAGCCCAGCCCTGTCGATGTCGAATCCTCTCAGGAAACAGGGAAGACCGCAGCAGAATCCGGGGAGTCGCCGCCTTCTTTGCACGCCGCTAATCGCCGGGAAGAGACACACCAGTTCTCCCCCTTCCTGCGTCGCCACGCTGCCGGAGGAGCACTTGGTCTAGACGCCGCCCTGCTCTTGCCGCCAGCTCTGTTTCGCTTTGCCCTCAATGCCTGACTCCCCACCGCCGGCCCTAGGTTGTCCTCCTGAACAAAACGCGTGTTTCAGTTGTGCTTACTTTTGGGGTTAATTACAACTTTCAACCCATATTGATATTTTGAGTTAATGGTCTCACGTTTTGGAACTTTTGCATTATGCCCTTGCTGTTCCATATAATTACAGATTTGGCCATACCATTAATTACGGAAAAAGACCCATATTTCTGCAATTGAATATTTGCCCCGGAAAATGAGTAAGTAGTTTTTAACCTTGGATTTAATTATGGGGATATTCTAATCTTTATGTATACTACATTTATGCCTTGTTGATTTAATTTCGGGTTATGACCGCAAAGATTTAATTGCGGCTTTTGAGCAATTTTCTTGGTGGATAATTTCCCGGAAAAGGGTTTAACGAGGTTTAACATTGGCTTTGAAAACCGAGTTTTCCTTAATCTTACATATTATAAATTCCGTTCCAATTTAGCGTATTAGCTTAATTTTGATTAGTTTTGTTTTAGGTTCGGGAGTCCCCCATAGAAGGCCCAACGAACCCATACTCAACATCTGTTGATTGTTTTCTGCCTTTGGCCTTGTGTGAGTACTTCTTCCTCGATCTTGTTATGTTTAGTAGTAGAATCATGCTAGGTTGGATCTAGCATAACTTAGTGGAAATGCCAAGTACTGGCCTTTAACCGTGTATGGTTGTTGGATAGTTTATTATGAGATTTTGTCGAGTTATGTGGGTACGATCTTAGGACGATCTTCGAGATTAGGAGTTGGACCTAACATGATAGGTAGTGCCCTCATATAGGTTTTGGGAGACTAGAATCCCGAGGCTTCTAGCTTATCGGTTAGTTACTGATTATTGTGCCTTGTCTTGAACAGACTTCGGTTATATTCCTTCGGAGAGTGTTATCGGTTTCGTTTAGCTTCAAGACGAGGTAAGTCCTCGGACTTACTTAGCCGCTTTTATGACTTATTTGGATATATATGGTGGTGTGTGTTTACCGCTTTTAAGCATGAAAATGGATTAGGATTTACTTGACCTTATTTATTGGCCCATCGTTACTACTATTATTATTATCGGACGGTGACATCACCGCTCAGTTTCCCGAGGGAGACTGGGGGGATCTTTGCGACCAGGCCATACACGGTATACGGGCGGGCTTCTTCATCACTCCCTCAGGGTATACGGGTTGGGCGCCGCCACACTCCTGTTGGTTACACGGGGACAGAGGCGAGAGTTATAAGACTCTCGTGTCACACTTGAACGAATGAATTAGATATGGAATAACATAAAAAGATAATAAGTAACGGATGTGTATGTTTATAATCATGTTGTGTGTTTGTGTTCCTATGTGTGTTTCTGCCATATTATTCTTATAATGCCTAGAATGTGAGCTAACGGTTTTATACCGATTGTTGTAGTTGATGTGCAGGATAGGATGTGGCCGAGTGATCCGGAGGAGTGGGCAGTCGGGGTTCCGTACATCTTAGGTTGTTTTGGGTTTTGGAGTCTTTGTATTGTTGTTATTGTATATTATGTTGATGTTGTTGTAAGGACGGCTGAAGTCTTTTCTTTCTTTTATTTTTGGATTTCATAACATTGCATAAAAATGTATTTCGGTTTTGGCCTTTATTTGTGTCTTGTTGCAAGATCCGGTGAAATTGTTGTCAGGCTAAGGGTCGGGACCCATTGTGAGGTCTCGCCCGTAGCATCCCGATATCCCGCGGATTTGGGGTGTTACATATTTATTATGCAGCTCAGCTATGTCCGGTGAGTACTTTATGTTCTAGACTTATTTTGACCCATTGGGACAATATGTCCCAAGTATGGGGTGTTTGATGTATTATTTGACTATGGATGATTGTATGCTACTTTGACGGATATTTATGATCTTATTATGCTCTATTTGCTTATCCGAGATTACATGCATGCATACAGGTTATTTGATTGAGAAAAACGTCAAAAACTGGAAAGCAAAAAAAATTTTATGACCTCGACCTTAGTGATTCTGGCCAAACGAGGTGCTTCATCTCGGTTGACTTAGAACATCTCGACCAAGGTGGTTTAACTGAAAGTTTTCGAAACAATTTTTGTGCTTCTTATCTGGATATGACCTCAGTGAAGACTTTGTTTGTTGACTGGTTTTGAAATCTTTATATGTTTGAAAGGTTTTATGATATGTTTAAGTTGCTAAATGCTTTGTTTGGAATTTTTGGCATGTTAAATACTTTATCCTTATCAAAATTATGTTGAATTTGAAGGTTGACACCACATTATGAGTTCTCTCACTTTCTTCCTGGAAAGACCAAGGCAATTCATTCTTTTCTCTTCTTCTTCTTGATCATGCTTAGCCCTTAATATACATATTTGCCTCCCTTTACCTATCCGGAAATTTGGAAGCAAGAAAGTGAAAAGCAGGTGAAAGAAAAGTTGAGAAGTTGGCTGGAAGTGAAAGTGTTAGAAAGTAATAAATAGGTTTGGGGAAGTCAATCATGATGATGAGTAACTCGGCACCATTCACATAGCCGGGTGTTTGTGTCTTGCCAAAGTCGGATTGAGCGATATTTCTAACGGGTCATGGTATGTGCATCAAGGGTTTGATGCATCTCAAGAAATTAATTATTGTTGATTTCCTAGGCTTCGGTTATTGTGCACCTCTGTCCATGTATCCCAAAAAGTAAAGTAAAAAAGGAAAAGTGTGAAATAAGCAAAGCTTATTGGTGGATGATGTTGAAAGACAAGTGAAAGTGAAGTGATATCCTTTTCCCGGATTCTAGCACCACATTACCTTCTATACATCTCTACCCTACACGTTTCTTGACCTTTCTTTTGGGAAGCCCTTGAGACCTCGAGCTTGTTGATTGACTTAGTGGTTTAAATTCGATTATACATGATTAATTTCGATAATTATGATTTATTATGCATTCTATGATTTTATGCAAAGATGAACAACTTTCTTATAATTATAAAATGTTTTAAGCATATTTTGATTTTAAATTCCATGAAGTATTCTCTTAGAGTGATCTATGATTGTAGCACACCATTAAAATGTTTTGAAAGACTTTTTCATTGATCTTCATGACTAATAACCCACTCTATCTTGTATTTTATATTCGGAACTTGCTTGGGGACAAGCAAGGGCTAAGTATGGGGTATTTTGATAGCATGAATTATTGTCTATATTTTGGGACCTGTTTAGACATTTTATCTTCAATAATCTGCATGTTTGTATATATATTATGTGATTATATTGTCGTTTCATCTACCTTTGCGGGAATCGAGGTCTACCCCAAGTTTCGATGTAATCGTAGGTAAAATGACACGTTTTGCATCAAAAAGGAGCAAAAGGAGCGAAGGAGTCATTGGAGCTACATTCAGGAGCTTAAGGAAGAATCCAGGAATCATGGAATTGGATTAAAGATTCACTTTGGACCAGATTTGAGAGATTTCACATTCAGTTATGATTCACCTCGGTCGACTACAGAGTCACCTCGACCGAGGTGATCTAGAGGAGCCGACTCGACCGAGGCGAACACCTTGGACGCGGCAAGGATATTTTATTCTTGGCTGAGATCTTTTATTTTTGGAAGGATGATCTTATCTTTTTAGGCTGGATTTCTAGAAGGAAGAAGATAATTTAGCCCATATATTTTACCTATTTTTATGGGAAGAGATCTTTCTAATATATCTTATCTTTGGAGAGTAATTTTCCTATAAAAAGGGCTGGATTTTCCACAAATCCGATCGTGCTATACCACCGGATCCCGCATACATCCTGCTTACACCGGAACAACCGCAATTCCCCATAGTTGGAAGATTTGAAGAACCTTTTTGAAGGTTGAAGGAAGGAAGTTAATAGCTTTTATTGCTTTTTGAAGGGTTTTGTAAGATTCCTTTAGATTCCCTTCATTGTTGTTAGTCTTGTTGGATTGTGATCCAAGGAACGCTTGTTGATTGATAAATGATTCAGTTATTGAAGCCTTTCTCTTAAGGTTTTCTTGTTCAATTATTCTCTTTCTTCCCTTATATTTGATTATTTATTTCATGATGATGAGTGGCTAATTTCCTTGTGTGATTCTATGGTGATTGGCTGAAGGTTGTGGGAAAAACAATGATAGAATAATCTTAATCGCACTAGGACCCTGAAAGTTCGAGTCTTTATCCTTAACCCTAAGCATCTCGCTCAGTCGATGAACATCTCGGTCGGGGTGGAATTCATCTGACCGAGGTGACTTATCTGATCCGAAACTGAGAGTTAAGTGTTAGTGTTTGCCAAATCCTATTCCAATTTAGTAACACCTTCCCTATGCAAAATCTCAGCTTTGTCCGCTTATCCTTAGATCTTGAGTTGGAACCACAACTAGATGCTTTAATCCCTAAAATTGCATATTTCCTTTATTGACTTTTTATCATCTTTGATTGTTTTAATCGCTTTTGTGGTTAGTAGTGGCATTGACAAACCTATACCTGCTTTGTTTCACTAAGTCCCTGTGATCGACCCTTGAAATTTCTTGCTTTTTACTACGATTGACCCGTACAATGCGGGTTCGCATCCTTGTTTTAAGCTTACATCTAGGGTTATAAATTTAAAGCTTGCACACACCGTTTGGAGCGAACACTTAAGAACTTAATGTTCCGTAAACGTACAAGTATAAGGCACAAGTTAGCTTTCAAACAAAGACAAAGAGATATAAAGAAAAGAATAAAACTGTTAGACTTTTCTTTATATTTATATTCCTTTTCCTTTAAGCAATTGCAACCAGCTTTTACCTAAAGGTTTTCTACTAGATTAAGGACCTGAACCCGGAATCAATTAACCATAGTTCTTTGCATGCAAATAGACACTTAAGGTGATCAAGCTAAGTGGTAAGAAACAGGCAATTGAAAGTTAAAGCACAAGGAATATAAAACATATGACTAAATAATACTTATATTACAAAACACTTACAACCAAAGCAGTAATGCAGCTTCAAAACAACCCAATGTAGCAAGGAGATTAGAAAAACATTACACAAAGGAAGTAAGGGAATTAGAGAGAATAATGGGAAAATGGTGGATAATTCTAGCAATCATCCATGACCCTATTTATAATAGAATTGACAATAAAAGGGAGTAAATGGCCGTCCTAAACAACCACCTTTAATGCCATAAAAGTGGTGCAAGAAACCGGAGTAAAGTCTTTGGCACTAAACCGCGGGGCGGGCTTCAGGGCCGCAGGGGCAGTTTAGGCCAAAACACTTGGTGTTCTTCATGGCCGCGGGGGCGGCCTGGCGATCCCGCGGGGGAGGATCTTTAATGCTCTTCATACGTCTCACTCTTCATCTTTCTGTCGGTTCTGATGTTAAGCCGCAGGGGCGGCCCAATGTCACCGTAGGGGCGGCCCAATGTCACCGCAGGGGCAGTGACATTGGCTCGTCGGCTTCACAACTTCGCAGGTTGGTCAACAGGCAGAGGCGCAAAGGCACCGGTTTTGCTTCTTCAAGGTGAGTCATTGCAGGGGCGTCCAGAGGTGGCCGCAGGGGCGGTGACCTGCTTCATTCCGGGCGCTGGCGAAGGTGTAGGTTGCATTCTGGAGTGCATTGCCACCCGCAAGGGCGGTGACACTGCTCCGCGGGGGCGGTGTGGCAACAGAAGCTTGTCTTCGTGAATGATCTTCAACTCCCAAGTGCTTCTAACATCTCTTTTGCTTATTTTAGACTTCTTCTTCTGGATTAAAATGTTAGCAACACAAATGTTCGTCACTTAGCGTGCGTGCAAATAAGCTTTAAATTTATAAAACTAGAATCAAGCAAGCGAACCCGCAATGTACGGATCGATATAGTTAAGCAAGAATTTCAGAGTATCGAACACAGGGATTTGGGGGGTAAATCCAGTTAAGATTATGAAGCAAGTAAATGTATGAAGCTTTTCAAATTATTGGGAAAACAACAATCCTAAAGATCCAGGCATCCAGTTGTGGCAATCGATTCAAGATATACTAAAGATATAAGGACAAAGTTGAGGTATGCAAAGGTATACGAATGTAAGGCAATGTACGGTGAAGTTCCAAGACCTTATATGATTCACCTAAAGATACTTTCTATAAAGGTTGTTGAGGCTTCAGTATAAAAGGATTCTAAAGGCAAATATTAACGTCAAATACCCAAACTTGTAATCCAAGGATCAAGACTAACTAAACCGATTAAGGTTGTGACACTCAGAATCGAGGTAGAGGTTGTTGAGGCTTCACTACCACCTAGAAAAGGCAAGCCAAGACTAAGTTAAAGCAAATCTTTAACTTTGGATTAAAGTAAAAGCAATTCGTAAACTCACACAAAATTACAGGTAGTTCTTGAGTTCCACGGCCGTGGAAGCTCAAGAACAGACCGTGGATTAGGGTCGTCGGCGATTCTCTCTAACTCTCAAGGTCCAATCTGTTTACGATCGATCTATCATCATCTAAGCCACAACTATCAACCCTTCACCTTAGAATTGCTAAAGGGTTTTAGCCAACAACAGTCATATTGATATCAAATTCAAGATTTAAAAGAATGAAGGATAGAAACTTCCGAAAACTTTGAATAACCTTCAAATAAATCTCAAATCCACAAATAGCAACGATAAAGCAACTCAGATTTGGAATGAACACAAATAATCACAATCTTAGATAAGAACGAAGAACGGGATGTCAATCCGCCTTCTAATCAAAACCTAAAGATAAAGATGAAATCTCCTTACTAACGATCTTCCAAATCTTCACTCTTTCCATCAATCCGGAAATCTCCCACGGCGTTCTAGGCGAAAGCGTAAACTAGGGTAAAACGCGGTAGCGAAGGTGACGGACTCTCTCTTCTTCCGTCCTTATATAGGGCTGGATAAAATGTGTCTTCGGCCCATGTGCGTACAAGATTTGGGCGTGGTTTAGAGCGTGGAAGTTCATCACGGTTTGTCACATCTTTCCACGACCGTGTAAGTTGCTGGAATGATCCACGCTTCTCTTGCCAAGATTCCACGACCGTGGAATAGAACGTGGAACCAAGTACGGTCGTAATTTAGAGCGTGGTTTAGGTATAGATCGTGATTCTTCCTTTCCTCGTGCTATTCTTCAAGTTAGCACCTTCCTTAGCTCCTAATGATGTCCTCAATCCTTGGACATGTTCAATCTATCTCCATTCTCTCTCAATCCGTTCGGAATTAGCTCTTAATCGCCTAAAATAGATAAACTAACTCACAAATACTTCAATGCTTTATCAATGACTACCAATATGGATGAAATACACTTAGAAAACGTGCCTAAAATATCACAATATTTCATGCTAATTAATAACCCCATACTTGCCACTTGCTTGTCCCTATGCAAGGTCTTTCAAAAGCTTTAAAAGTCAAGTTAGGATGAAATATGTGTACCTTCTCAAAGCCAAACTTCTTTTAGATGGATGCGCTTTCTAATCAATAGATCATTGTCAAATCTTGCTTCATTCGTTTATAAGACTTTCATACACTTAATCAAAGAGTAAAGAGTAAATAAAGCTCATGAATCAATCAAACTTCCATGTAAACATCATAACCTTCAAACATTATCAAAATCAATCATAAGAAACTTCAATTTAGATCACCAAGTCATATAACATTTTTTTGATCTTAAGGACTTTCAAGAAAGGTCTAGAATGTGGAAAGGGAAGGATACCTTTAGGGAATGTGGTGCATGAATCCGGGAAAGTGGATAACTACTATTTTCTTCTGCTCTTGCGGTTTCCGCATCACTTTCAACTTAGAGCTCTCTTCTTTTCATTTTTCGACTTTACTTTTGGAGTTATGGATAGAGGTGCACAAAAACCGAAGCCTAGGAGATTGGCGTTTCTCAATTTTTATGAGATGCCTCAAACCCTTAGCGCACATACAATAATCCGCTAGGAATATCGCTCAATCCGACTTTGGCAAGACACAAACACCCGGCTGTGAATGGTGCCGAGTTACTCATCATCATGGTTGACTTCCCCAAACCTATAATTTCTTTCTATTCTTTTGAGTGCAAAATATTTCTTCCATGGCCCTCCCACATAAAACATGCCTTTTTCATTCAACTCCTCCAAATTCCCGGATAGGTAAAGGAGGTTATTATTTCAATGAGGGGCTAAATGATCAAAGAAAGAAGAAAGAAAATCGAATTGCCTTAATCATCTCAAAAAGAAGAATAAGAACTTATTATGTGATTTCAACCTTAATTCCTCAACATGATTTAAGTAATATTCATCACATTATGAAACTTGCAAAAGAGGGATAATCAACTCATTCAATTTCTTTTCAATTCACTATTTGTTTAAGCATGCGATTGTCATCAAAACTCAATTCACAAGTGGTGATTATCATAGAAATCATCTCTATCCTTATAGGCACAAAATTTTCAAAATTTTTCAATTTTTATGGGTTTTTCAAATTCTTTTTCATGCAATGCAATAGTGAAACGTGTAACCATAGAATAAAACATGCAAGATAGTCTCAATAGAAGCATACAAAAGTGAGTTAGAGTTATTACAAACTATTAGTCACACCCCACCCCATACTTGGAACAAAAATTGTCCCTAATGTTCAAAGAAAAGAAAAAGAAGAAAAGAAAGAAAGAAAAAGAACTCACAAAACGGTGGTGGAGCGGCTAAATTGTCGATCATCAAAGGTGTCACTGCGGTGGAGGCGGAAACGAGGAGAAGCTAGGATCATAGTACCGCCCGAACTACTGGCGGTAGACGTCTCTCATCATGTGGTCAAGGTCGTCCACCCGTGCATCTCTAGCGTCAGCTCGGATCTCCAAAGCTCCAACCCTGTTGGAAAGGTCGGTAGCCCACTCTGGCAACTGCTCGTACCAGCCAGGCGGTTGGTTGTACCACGCCGGTGTATCTGAAGGTGCTGGTGCTGGTGGCGGCTGTGTAGACCATGGTGGAGGAGCTCCCATCCAATCCGGCTGCGTCCTATACCAAGCAGGAGGGTCAGCCATCCAAGTAAGCCTCTCGCTCACACTAGCGCGGCGAGAGGAAGAGCCAGATGCTCTAGCAGGGCGGGGAGAACGTCTAGGCATGTCGGGAGCTGCATCCGGCTGATCCGGGAATGTACCAAAGTCCTGCTCAGCTCCTCCTCCCTCATAATCATCTCCTCCCATCTCCTCCTCTACAACTGGTGGTGGTGGAACGTAGGGAGGGGCTACCAATCTGTTCGCATGCATGGCAGCGAACGTCGCCTTCTAGTTATGGCGTCCAGCCATAATGGAATACTCGGGGAGCCACTCAATCCCTCTCCCGGTCCTACTCTCCCATGGCATAGCAGCGTATGGTGGACCTCTATGGGTGGGGAAGATAAGGCCTCTAGTCATGAGGGCCTGAAGTTCCTAGGGGTCTAGCAGCAATACGTGTACACGCCGAGAAATCAACCCCTAACTGTCTAGCAAGGTGGGTGACCATCCCACCATATCCAATGTTGCCAGCCCTCTTATTATTTAGCTTGCTCATGGTAGCAGCTAAGAGGGTGGCGCAGTCAGCTGGCCTGTCATACAACATGCTGTAGAGTAGGAATAACTCATCCGTCTTGATCTTCTGAGGTGTCTCCGTCCTAGGGAAGAGACACTCAAAAAGCACTCTATGAGCTATCTTCAAGGCTAGATGGTAGATCAATCTAGCCTTGGTATCTGTAGGCTGCCAGCGGCCCTCGCTGGCATAGATCATAGCGATCTCTTCCCAGAAATCCTTGGCGTACACGCCACTGAGGAAACGACCATTAAAGGTCTCCTGGAACCCAAAGAAGGCTCCGAACTCTCTAATCATAAAATCATAGTTTCTTTCCATCAGCCGGAAAGAAACTGTCCTGTCGACATGGCTATGCTCAAAGGACACTACAAACTCCCTCGTAATCTCCTCATAAGCATCTTCCCGAATAGCGGAGAAGATGACTAAGCCAGCTCTATCTAGGAGCCAAGTAAGGTCTCCTATCACCTGCAAAGGTGCTAGCTCCTCAAGCAACAAGTATCGCGGTCCTATGACCGTCCTCTCCTCTATCCTCTCTAAAGCGTCTAAATTATCCACATGAATGGTAGGGATCCTAGGTGGAGGTGGTGATGGTGATGAAGGTGATGATGGAGGTGAAGGGGATGAAGGTGGTAGTGCTCTAGAAGAGGAAGAGGGGTTGCCCTTCCTTTTCTTACTCTTATCCTTATCCTTATTCTTGTCCTTATTCCTACCGGACACTCTCCTCACAAAATCCATGATCTGTCAAAAACCACGGTCTGTTCTTGGCTTTCCACGGCCGTGGAACATACAGTGACCGTGGTTCGTCTCAAAATTTCCCAAAACTTAGCAATCAATCACCAAACTCAGCAGTCAATCAGTCCTAGGCTAATTTCTTCCAATTCCAATCAGTTATTCCTAAAATTCTAGCAAATGCAAGTCCGAATCGACAAAGATAGAGAAGAGTGAAAAAACCTAGGTTTTCGGATTTTTAAATCCGAATTCTGCTTTCCTCGGTGATTTGCCGCTCGAATTGTTGCTTGGATCTTGTTGGTGATCGGATTTGCTTCTGTTTTGGCCAAAGAATCGTTAAAAACGATTAACGAATGAAGATTTGAGGTGAGGGGAAGCAAATCGACGTTTAGGGCGTGGAATTGGGTTTGTGAGTTGTGTTTTGTGAAGGAAAGTGGTTTATATAGTGGCCGTAAAATTTTTTGAAAATCACGGTCTGTCGGGGGGTTCCATGGCCGTGGAAATGTACGGAACCGTGGTTTTGGTGATTTTTCTAAGGCTTTTGGAAATTACGGTCACTGTAGCAGTCACGACCGTGGTTAAGGCCGTGGAACTCTCTGTAATGCTCCAAAGTCCAAGTTTCGTCGAAGGCAAAACAAAGCAAAAACGTCTAAACTAAGCTAATCTATGAATCAAAAGCAAAAACGTATATGCAATACCTTGGGTTGCCTCCCAAGAAGCGCTTTGTTTAAGGTCCTTAGCTAGACCAAATTCACACTTATTCGAGTGCGGTAGGCACGAACTCTTCAGCTTGGAGTTCCGGTGTATACTTCTTGAGTCGTCGACCGTTCACCTTAAAGCTTCCGCCCGCTTCACCCCATACTCCAACTGCACCATGGGGGAAAATACGTTTGTTAGAAAAGGTCCGGTCCAACGAGATTTAAGCTTACCTGGAAAGAGACGAAGCCTTGAATTGAAGAGGAGAACTTGATCTCCTTCTTTGAAGTCCTTTGGAATGATATGCTTATCATGCCAACGCTTTGCTCTTTCTTTGTAGATTTTGGCATTTTCATAAGCGTTCAAGCGGAGTTCTTCAAGCTCATTTAGGTCCAAGAGACGCTTCTCTCCCGCTTCCTTCATGCTGAAATTTAGCCACTTGATTGCCCAAAACGCCTTGTGCTCCAACTCTACCGGTAAGTGACAAGACTTCCCATACACAAGGTTATATGGTGTGGTTCCGATGGGAGTCTTATACGTAGTCCGGTATGCCCACAATACGTCATCTAGCTTCAAAGACCAATCCTTCCTAGTCCTTGAAACCGTCTTCTCTAGGATTCCTTTGATCTCCCGGTTTGAGATCTCAACTTGTCCACTAGTTTGTGGATGATAAGGGGTGGCGATCTTGTGAGTCACCCCATACTTAGCTAGAAGAGCTTCAAAACACCGGGCAATGAAATGAGAGCCTCCATCACTAATGATGGTCCGTGGTGTCCCAAATCATGGGAAGATGGTCTTGTTAAAGAACTTAACCACTACCATGGCATCATTGGTGGGAGAGGCAATCGCTTCCACCCATCTTGAAACATAATCAACCGCTAAAAGTATGTATTGGTTACCACAAGATGATGGGAATGGTCCCATGAAGTCTACTCCCCAAACGTCAAAGATCTCCACCTCTTGGATGTTGTTGAGAGGCATCTCATTCCTCCTAGAGATATTTCCTGTTCTTTGACAAACATCGCAGCAAGAAACAAAGGTTTGCACATCTTTAAATAATGTAGGCCAAAAGAATATAGATTGCAATACATTAGCGCTAGTCTTGTTCGAACTAGCGTGTCCTCCACATGGTAGTGAATGACAATGGCGGATGACACTTTGCATCTCATCTTCCGGCACACATCGCCGAATAATGCCATCCGGACCTCTCTTAAAGAGGAGAGGTTCATTCCAAAAGTACTCCCGAACATCCTTAAAGAACTTCTTTCTTTGTGCGTAGGATAATCCGGGCGGTATTTCCTGACAAACCAAATAGTTAACAAAATCAGCAAACCATGGTTCGTTACCTTTTGAGATCACTTCGATGCACTCCTCTATGATATGTAAGTGTTCGTCCGGGAAGGAGTCATCTATAGGTAGGTGGTCGTCCTCTAGATGTGTTAGGCGACTCAAATTATCCGCAACAGAATTTTCCGAACCTTTCTTGTCGCGGATCTCTAGATCGAATTCTTGTAGGAGAAGAATCAATCTAATTAGCCTTGGCTACGCATCCTTCTTCGCAAGGAGGTACCGGATTGTAACATGATCCGTGTAGACAATCACCTTTGCACCTACAAGATAAGAGCAAAATTTGTCAATTGCATAAACAATGGCTAAAAATTCCTTTTCCGTAGTGGCGTAGTTGAGCTGCGCTTCATCTAGCGTCTTGCTAGCGTAGTAGATAGCGTGGGTTCGCCCTTCCTTTCTTTGTCCAAGGACAACTCCTATAGCTACGTCACTTGCATCGCACATAACCTCAAAGGGAAGATTCCAATCCGGAGGTTGGATAATGGGGGCTGAAATTAGAGCTTCCCGAATCATATTGAACGCATCTAAACATTCCTGCGAAAACTCAAAAACTGCATCCTTCATCAATAGATTAGTTAGCGGCTTTGATATTTTAGAGAAATCCTTTATGAAACGCCTATAGAATCCAGCATGTCCTAGAAAACTTCTTATCCCTTTCACCGAAGTTGGGGGAGGAAGCTTTTCTATAGTCTCTATTTTAGCTCTATCCACCTCAATCCCTCTACTAGAGATTAAGTGTCCTAAAACAATGCCTTCCTTCACCATGAATTGACACTTCTCCCAATTAAGAACTAGGTTAGTGTCTTCACACCTTTGTAACACAAGAGCAAGGTTAGAAAGACAATTGTCAAAAGAGGAACCATAAACGGAGAAGTCATCCATAAAAACCTCCATGATTTCCTCTATGTATTCGGAGAAGATGGCCATCATGCACCTTTGAAAGGTGGTTGGGGCATTGCAAAGCCCGAACGGCATCCTCCTATAAGCAAACGTACCCCACGGGCACGTGAACGTGGTCTTCTCTTGATCATCCGGGTGTATCGGGATCTGAAAGAAACCACTATAACTGTCAAGATAGCAAAAATGCGAATGTTGTGCTAACCTTTCAAGCATTTGGTCGATGAAGGGTAGTGGGAAGTGATCCTTCCTCGTCGCGTTGTTTAGCTTGCGGTAGTCTATGCACATCCGCCATCCTGTTACGGTTCGGGTAGGAATGAGTTCGTTATTCTTATTGGTGATGACCGTCATTCCTCCCTTCTTCGGAACTACTTGTACGGGACTCACCCACTTGCTATCGGAGATAGGGTAGATGATACCTGCATCAAGCAATTTAAGAATTTCCCTCTTGACAACCTCCTTCATGGTCGGATTCAACCGCCTTTGAGGTTGTCGCGAAGTCCTAAAGTCCTCTTCCATTAATATCTTATGCATGCATAGGGAAGGTTTGATTCCAACTAAGTCCTCTATAGTATATCCTAAAGCTTTTCTATTATTCCTAAGGACAACCATGAGCTTACTATGTTCATCTATGCTTAAATCGGAACTAACAATAACCGGAAAGGTAGAATTAGGTCCAAAAATGCGTACCTTAGATGAGTAGGAAGTGGCTTTAGTTCCATCGCTTTCGGAGTTTCCAATGGTTCTTGAGGAGTATCCGATGCTTCCTTAGAAGTGTCTAAGGGTGTAGAAGGTGTGGGAGAAGAATCAAAAGAAGTTGAGGAAGGGACACAATTACCTTCGGAATCAGCCAAAATTACGGCCTCTCTGACTTCTCCACGGCCGTGGTTTTGGGCGTGGAAAGGAAATACGGTTGCTTTGTTCTCTCCAGACCGCGTAACCCTGTGGAGTGAGCCACGCTTTTGTTGGTGAAATCCACGGCCGTGGAATATAGTGTATGGCCGTGGATTCGTACGTTCTCTGCCTCGTCGTGGAGTTTCTCAAACTCCTCTTCACACACTTCTTCTTGTGCTTCTAAGGCTTCAATTGCCTCATTGCACTCCTCTTCTTCTCCTATATTCATTAGACTCATAGTAATAACCTTTTGCAAAGGATCTTTGAAGAGAATAGCACTTACCTCTTCTCTAGACAACCCTTCTTCATCTTGGATATTGAATATATCCTCATCAAAGATTGGTTCCTTCACTAGAGTGGAAAGAACGAACTCTACCTTTTGTTCTCCTATGTCAAAGGCGAGCCTAGCATTCTTGCAATCGACTATGCAACCGGATGTTGCAAGAAACGGTCTTCCGAGAATAATTGGGAACGGACTATCTGCAGGAATGTCAAGCACAACAAAATCTATAGGAACATAGAATTTACCTAGCTTGACTGGGACGTCTTCAATAATACCGACGGGACGAGTTATGGAACGGTCCGCCATGTACAACGTCATCTTCACTGGTTTAGGGTCACCTAAACCGATCTTCCTACATAATGCAAGTGGGATGATGCTCACACTTGCTCCCAAGTCACATAATGCATCATATGTGACATCTCCCACTGCTATGCGGAATACAAAATGACCCCGGATCCTTTAGCTTTGGGGGCATCTTCTCTTTCATGGTCTTGATGAGATCCGAAGAATCCGAACTCATCTTAACCTCACCAAAATCCTCTAGCTTTCGCTTGTTAGAGAGGATTTCCTTCAAGAACTTGCCACAAGCCGGCATACCTACAATAACATCAATGCAAGGTATATTAATATGCAATTTTCTCATGAGTTCTATAAACTTACCGAATTGTTTATCTAGGCGTGCTCTCACTCTAGATTGAGGGAACGGTAGGGGAGGTTTGTAAGCTGGAGGAGGAACGTAGACATCTTCCTTCTCCTTCCCCTTCTCTTTCTCTTTCTCAACGGGGACTTCCACAAACTTGGGATGCGGGTCGGTAGTTGTCACCCCGCTCCTAGTTGTGATTGCCATCACCCTTCCCTTTGGGTTGTCCTCCGTTTTTCCAAGAAGTTTCCCTTGATTCCTAGGAACTTCCTCCGCATGGCTAAACATTTGGTTTTCTAAAACCTTTTGGGCTTTATCAACCTTAGTAATGTGATCATCAACCTTGATGATGCGAGTCTCCAACCCTTGAAGCTTTCCCAAAATCGTTTCCAACATGGGACCGGGCTTCTCTTTCCCCGAAGTGCTTCCACCATTAGACGTTTGCCCCTGGCTTTTCAAAGGAGTGGAAGAAGAGAAAGGTGGAGTTAGTGAATTTCCTGAATTGGAAGGATAAGAATTACCGGAATTTTGTTGATTGGAGCGCCAATTGTTGTTGTTTGAACCCCTATTATTATTCCAATTGTTGTTCCGGTTGTTGTTGTTGTTGTTCCAATTATTCCGGTTGTTGCGATTGGTATTCTCACTACCGTTGTGGTTATTGTTGTTGCCTAAATAACCCACATCTTGCTCTTTGTTCTTCGGAAAGTTGTTCTTGATGGTTTCCTTCAATTCCTTAATCTCCGTGTTGAGAGAAAAGATTTGAGTTTGAGCTTCTTGTGATAGCTTTGCTCCTTGATCCACATGATTAGCCTCCACTTTCCGATGAGAATACTTCTCTATCACTCGCGCTTGCTTCTCAATGAAGTCCCAAGCGTCATCTTCCCTCATGTCCTTGAATGTACCACATGAAAGGGATTGGAGCTTGAATTGTGTTTCCACATCTAGCCCCTTATAGTATATCTCTAGTAATGCAAGCTTGGATATGCCATGATGAGGGCAATCCAATAGAAAATCCTGAAATCTTTCCTAAGATTGAAATAAACTTTCGTTAGATCTCATAGAAAATGCATTAATCTTACCTCTTAGCTCCGCTGTTTTGGATGCGGAAAGAACTTAGTGAGGAACTCCGCGGAAAGATCCTCCCATGTCTCAAGCTTTCCACTTGGAAGAGCTTGATACCAAGACAATGCTTTCCCCTTCAAAGAGAAGATGAAAGGCTTGAGTTTGTAGCTGTTGGTGGTTGCGTTCTTAGGCTTCATTGTCTCCATCATAATCTCAAAGTTTTGTAGATTTTGGTGTGGAGATTCAGCACTTGTTCCACCAAATTGGTTTTGGCGAACAATGGTAATAACTTGAGGGTTGAAGCTAAACCCATGCACATCATCAGCATCAAAGTTCACACCTAAACGGCGTGGTTGCTGTGTTGGATCCATCCTTTGACCAAGAGTTCTTGGCTCCTCTTCCACACGTTCGACCCGCGCATTCCTAGGTGGAACACGGCGATTTGCAGCTGGCCGTGGAATGAATGGATTCACATTGATTGTGGGATCAATTTCCTCTAGTGGTGGCATGGAGGAGTCGCTATCCTCATTAGATGAGTTGGCTCTAACCGATCTTCCCGGTCTCCTCCTTTTCTTTTCCTCCTTAAGGTTGTTTATTTCCAACCTCATTTGGAACATCATGTCCGTTAGATCATCAACCTTCATTTGATGACGATCCGTTTATTCTCTACGAGTCTTCTCACTCCATAGGAGTTGAGCTTCCTTTTCCGCTAACTCCGATTGGAGATCACGTTCTCTTTCTTCAGCCATTTGTTTTTCCTTACGCTTTCTCCTCAAATTCCTCTCAAGCTCTTGATCAAGAGGTAAGAGGTCTTCGTTATTCCTAGACCTGCGCATACACTCGAAAAGATATCAAATAACAAGGGAGAAGCTCCCAAGCTTGACAACCGATAACCGAATTCGGCCTAGACCAAATCCCCGACAACGGCGCCAAAAACTTGTTCGCCACTTAGCGTGCGTGCAAATAAGCTTTAAATTTATAAAACTAGAATCAAGCAAGCGAACCCGCAGTGTACGGATCGATATAGTTAAGCAAGAATTCCAGAGTATCGAACACAGGAATTTGGGGGGTTAAATCCAGTTAAGATTATCAAGCAAGTAAATGTATGAAGCTTTTCAAATTATTGGGAAAACAACAATCCTAAAGATCCAGGCATCCAGCTGTGGCAAACGATTCAAGATATACTAAAGATATAAGGACAGAGTTGAGGTATGCAAAGGTATACGAATGTAAGGCAATGTACGGTGAAGTTCCAAGACCTTATATGATTCACCTAAAGATACTTTCTATAAAGGTTGTTGAGGCTTCAGTATAAAAGGATTCTAAAGGCAAATATTAACGTCAAATACCCAAACATGTAATCCAAGGATCAAGACTAACTAAACCGATTAAGGTTGTGACACTCTGAATCGAGGTAGAGGTTGTTGAGGCTTCACTACCACCTAGAAAAGGCAAGCCAAGACTAAGTTAAAGCAAATCTTTAACTTTGGATTAAAGTAAAAGCAATTTCGTAAACTGACACAAAATTACGGGTAGTTCTTGAGTTCCATGGCCGTGGAAGCTCAAGAACAGACCGTGGATTAGGGTCGTCGGCGATTCTCTCTAACTCTCAAGGTCCAATCTGTTTACGATCGATCTATCATCATCTAAGCCACAACTATCAACCATTCACCTTAGAATTGCTAAAGGGTTTTAGCCAACAACAGTCATATTGATATCAAATTCAAGATTTAAAAGAATGAAGGATAGAAACTTCCAAAAACTTTGAATAACCTTCAAATAAATCTCAAATCCACAAATAGCAATGATAATGCAACTCAGATTTGGAATGAACACAAATAATCACAATCTTAGATAAGAACGAAGAACGGGATGTCAATCCGCCATCTAATCAAAACCTAAAGATAAAGATGAAATCTCCTTACTAACGATCTTCCAAATCTTCACTCTTTCCATCAATCCGGAAATCTCCCACGGCATTCTAGGCGAAAGCGTAAACTAGGGTAAAACGCGGTAGCGAAGGTGACGGAATCTCTCTTCTTCCGTCCTTATATAGGGCTGGATAAAATGTGTCTTCGGCCCATGTGCGTAAAAGATTGTGGCTTAAAATATTTCGTAAAAGATTGTCAAGATCACGGTTCTCCGGGATTCCACGACCGTGGTTTTGGGCGTGGTTTAGAGCGTGGAAGTTCATCACGGTTTGTCACAACTTTCCACGACCGTGTAAGTTGCTGGAATGATCCACGCTTCTCTTGCCAAGATTCCACGACCGTGGAATAGAACGTGGAACCAAGTACAGTCGTAATTTAGAGCGTGGTTTAGGTATAGATCGTGATTCTTCCTTTCCTCGTGCTATTCTTCAAGTTAGCACCTTCCATAGCTCCTAATGATGTCCTCAATCCTTGGACATGTTCAATCTATCTCCATTCTCTCTCAATCCGTTCGGAATTAGCTCTTAATCGCCTACAATCAACACAAAGCTTATGTAGACCTCTATATCGACAAAATAGATAAACTAACTCACAAATACTTCAATGCTTTATCAATGACTACCAATATGGATGAAATACACTTAGAAAACGTGCCTAAAATATCACAATATTTCATGCTAACAACAAACCGACTTGAATACAATTGAAAGACGCTAAAAACTAACCTAAATGATAGTGATTCCATCACATATCACATGGCTAGAGATGGATATCCACTTTACGGATTCCGACAGCCACCTATCCACCTTGGAGATAGTATCTTATATGTTGGCTGAAATCTGACAGAAGTAGGATAGTTGCCTAGCTATGACACAAATCCAAGACCGGATGTCTCGAGGAGAGGCACCATAGTTTACGGTTGGTGCTGATGGGATCTTCAGACACTAAGAGCGTGTATGTGTGACCATAGATCGAGAGTTGAGACAGCGGATCCTTCAGTGGCTCACTCTTCACCTTACTCAGTGCACCCTGGTGAGAGTAAGATATACCAACATATCGTACGCTCTTTCTGGTGGGGAGGTCTGAAGCCAAACGTCACGAGATATGTAGCTCAAGATCGAGCATCACCGACCAGCAGGCGAGCTACACCCACTTCCCGTTCCTCAGTGGAAGTGGGAGGACATCTCTATGAACTTTGTTACCGGTTTGGACTTATTCGAGGTTTTGATGCCATCTGGGTTTTAGTATGTCGACTGATGAAGACCGCACGTTTCATTCCGATCAAGGAAACGTGGACGGTAAGTCGATTAGCAAAGGAGTTCACTAGGCAGATAGTGAGACTTCATGAAGTACCAAGGACTATAGTCTCTGACAGAGACGGACAGTTCACTTCGGGGTTCTAGCAGCAAGTGCATGCCGCCCTAGATATGAGTCTGTAGTTCACGACTACTTATCATCCTCAAACTGATGGCTAGTCGGAGCGGACCATCTAAACTCTAGAGGATATGTTACGAGCCTGCGTGTTAGACTGGGGACAGGTGTGGCCAGATCACCTTCCCTTAGTGGAGTTTTCATATAACAACAGTTTGCATGCATCGATCAGGATGGCTCCTTATGAGGCTTTAATTATATGGACACTGATGCCATACCACGCTGTGTTGGGACGAGCCTAGTAGTGTTAGCGGTGTATCACCAAAGTAGATACAAGATGATATGGCTCAAGTCGCAGTTATCTGAGAGTGGATGTTAGCAGCACAGAGTCGACCGAATTCTTATGCAGATAAGAGGCGCAGACCTCTAGAGTTTAGAGTTGGTGCTCACGTTTAGTTGAGAGTATCCCCGACATGAAGTGTTTGACGTTTCGGCTTTAAGGGGAAGCTGAGTCCCAGATATGTTTGAGCTTTCGAGATTCTTAAGCGAGTTGGAGATGCAGCATACCGACTTGCTTTGCCACCGAGGCTTGAGGGTGTTCACCCCATTTTCCATGTGTCTCACTTACGGGATTACATACCGGACCCGAGACACATCATCAATAATGAGGATCTAGTGGTCGAGCCAGATCACACGTTCGTAGAGCACCCGGTAGCTGTCTTAGACCGTAGTACGAGGCGTTTCCGTTCAAAGGAGACACCGATGGTGAAGATTTAGTGGTCGATGCGCGGAGCTGATGAGGCGACTTTGGAGACAGAGGATAGTATCCGGAGGAACTATCCGTTGTTTTTGAGCTTGATGCACCTTTAGCGTAGTTGTTATGTTTCGGTTTCCTTTTGTTGAGTTGCGTACGCTTTTGTGACATTATGAGTTACGTGCCCGAGTAGAATATATGAGTTTTTTTCCGCGTTCCGTATTATTTTTCTATGATCTTTCGGGTTGTTGCAAGTTTTGGGACGAAACTTCTTTTTTGGGGGATCTGATGTAAGATCTCAGTTTTCACCTTCACCGCCCCACGGTGAAGAAGGCCGCTCTAGCAGCAAGCTGATGCTGACACCGCCCCGCGGTGGGGCCGCCCTACGGCACGGGCGATCTGTCCCCTCGGATTCGCTGCAGATCATGTTTGATCTGTTTTCGTTCATTTTATCTTCCTTCCATAGATAAAATATCCGATCTTCTATCTTATGGACCGGCTTCCTTATCCTCTTCCTAACCCTAGGATGTCCTTCCTTCCATCTTTTCACCCTTTTTTATATATTCTCGTCTTTTCTTCTTTTTCCCGTTTCCTACTTACGCTTTCTTCAACCCTCGAGTGTTGCAACCATGCTTCCTGTGATCTTACTAAATGTGTAAGTTCTTCCTCCCTTGTTCTTCATCACGTTCATGTGTTGCTACACCTTGCTTTCCTTCTGTTTTGTTTCTCCCTTCGTTTTCTCTTTTCTTCTTCTCCAAGAATCAAGTTTGATCCTTGATTCTTGTGGAGTGCTCCGGTGATGATCCTTCGATGTTCACATGCCCCCTTGGTTGAGTTGTGAACTGTGAGAGTGTTGGAAGAGCAAGCCTTGACATTTTCGTGGTTCTGCTGTCGTCGAAGAAGCCGACAATGCTTTTGCACCGTTATCCGCCCCCGCGCCTCTGTAGTGCCGCCCCTACGGATTTCCCTCGCTGCCGCCCCTGTGCCTTTGCCCAGGCTCCGCTGCGGTTTCCTCTTCAGTAACTCTCGTTCTTGTGAGTTGCTTCCTTCCTTGCTTTCCTCGTTCCTTTCCTTGGTTCTTGTGGATGTTCCTTGCCCCCTGAGTGTTCTATTAGACCAAGGTTGAGACGCTAGCTTGTGTAGATCTCTTAGAGATCATGGAGACTATAAGTTATAGACTTCTAGAAATCGTTTCGGTTCCTGATTCGTGTTGCCTTGTTGAGCAGGCTTCCCTTTACTCCTTTCCTAAGGATTTCTAAGTGTTAAGATTACCGTCGAGTAAGCTAAGTCCTTTGGACTTACATAGCTTCATTCCGTATATTAGTTTGATTTTTTTGGCTTGTTGTGTTGTTGTTTATTGCTATAACTGATAACTAGAATAGGATTGACCTTATTATACCTTAATTGGCCCAAGTGTATTATAGTCGGACGGTTACCGCTTGCCCAATTCAAAATGGGAAAACTGGGAGGTGCTCTTGCGACCAGTCCAGTAGGTGACAGAAGGATGCATACATTCTATTCCTGTTGGTGAAAGGGGACTGAGGCGAGATCGCAACGACTCTCGTGTAACAACCATAAGTGGAATTAGTAATTGGATATCCTAATGAATTATGATAACCGGTTGAGTGTGATCATGCTATGTGTTTATGTTAGCTTATATGTGTTTATTCCTATACAATCTTTCTGATATCTAGAGTGTAACACCCCGAATCCTAGAGGACTCGAAATGCAACGAGTTGAGACCTCACAATGGGTCCCGACCCTTAGCCTCGCAACAACTTCATCGGACCTTACAACACGGCACAAATAAAAAGGTAAAACATAGAGTTTTATACATGAGCGAAATAAAAATCCAAATCTGAAAACAACACAGCCAAGTCTCAAAACCAAAAATACCAACATTAGTCTCAACAGTCATAAAATAAAATATAACAGTCCCGTCCTATAATGCACGGAACCCCGGCTGCCCACTACCGCCGGATCACTCGATCGCCTCCCTAACCTGCAAGGCATCTACAAGCGGTATAAAACCGTTAGCTAACATTCTATGCATAAGTATAAAGGTAAAAGCACAAACACACAACATACGAAAATCAGCATGCAACACTCATTCCTTTTTATTATCTTTAATTAAGTGATACGTCATTACTAATGATACTTATTTTGTGACACGAGGGATTCCCAAACCTCGCCCATTTCCCTGTTTACCAATGCGGAATGATATTAATGCATGTGACCGTCTACCGGACTGGGCTGATCGCAGGGAACCTCCTAGACTCTCGCAAGAGCTAGGCAAATGATGTCACGACCCGTTATCATACACTTGGGTCAAACAATATACTACAGTCGGCCTATTCCGGTTTCGTTATTTATCTTAACTATCACACACCACTCATACACTTCACACACATGCAAGAAACCAGCTAAGTAAGTCTGTGGACTTACCAGAATCCAATCTCGTCTCTCTTAACAACACTTAATCAGTATCTGCAGGAACTCAGTTGCCTGTCAAAGGAGGCACGTGGGTCAACACATTTTCCCGGGGTACTTAGAAGTCTAAAACTCCTAAGATGTAAGATTCTATTTGTAGAAGTTATTACAGTGCTTATTTAAGGTAAAATAACTATTTTACCCTTGGTCCCGGAACTTCCAAAAACTCGGAATAAGTACTTAAATTCTAATTTGAGGCTAACTAACCATATTCTACTCCCTAGGATGATTTTAGGTAACATCTAGAAAAACTACCCATTTTCTATTTCCCAAAAAGTCACTAAAGTCCAACTACAGCTTCAAATATGAAATTAAAATAAACTTATAAAAATTCTAAAATAATTTTCTAAATTATCTATGATATCTAATCTACTCATAGGAGAAAGAATTTTTTAAAACTGTTCAATCGTTATCCCTACAAAAAGCTTTAAAGTTGAACTCACCAAAAATCTATACTTGGCATTTTTCTAGGATCATTTCCCAAACAGACTAACTAGTCCATTTTGCACCTTCACAGATCTAAATCTAACCGTTGGTTAAGTCCCAATTTTTGATACCTTACAGTATGCATATCACTCTATAACATCCTAAAATTTGTACGGTGGATTCTATCTCTAAGGCATCGAACATTCTGCTCGAACTTGACTGATGAACACGTTTTCTGAAATTCCAAAATGCATGTATAAACTATATGATTTTATGTGTTTTACCTCCTATGTTTTTCCTGGATAGCTGCTCCACACCAAGGTCAAACTCGAGTCCTATACTCGACCAAACAATCAACACATAATCAACATCTAGCCTCTCCTTTCATAGACATTGGGCTAAGAATGGGAACACTCACCAAGTACTAAAGCTGCAGAAGATTGCTAGATCCGGAAGGGAGGATGATGGCTCGCAGGTTGGATGCACAACCGCTCGGATCTATTCTGGTAGGTCGTCCTTCTGTCCACACCGGAAAAAGAGTAACTCAGCCCCCTTCTGATTGCTATCTTGGTCCGGAAACATGTGTGCAAAAGGGTTAGATCCAGAAGAGACAGTCGGTTGAGTCGTACAGAGGGTGGATAGAGGCTAGGACAAAAGAAGAAGAAGAAAGTCTAGACTCACCTTGGTCCGAAAACATTCAGAGTCGAGAGAGTAGCAGCTCTAGCCGGCTTTTCAAGTGCTGCTGTTGTTGGCTGTGTTCTTGCTTTTCTTTTGCGCCTGAGGCTTCGGTTGTGCGTCTGTAGAGAGGTAAGGTCTCGTGTGAAGGCGGAACAGAAGAAGGAGTAAAGAGGGGCGTTCAATACGGGAGTTATAGCTCTCGTAACTCCTGAGCGTTTGCTCTCCTAGGTGGGCTGGATGGGGGCTGTACGGGCTGCCAAAAGGCTGCTACTGGGCTCATAAACAGGTTGGGCTGCTGTGCGAAGATGGCTGGGCGACAACAGGTCCGTGTGGGCTGGAGGGTTATGGGTAGCTGGGCCATCATAGCAAAGGGATGGGCTGAAAAATACAAGAAAGATGGCTGAAATAATTGCAAGAAAGATGGGTTGAATTGTTTGTCAAAAATCTGTCAAAACTCGTCATGGCCTTGTCAGGCCCATGAATGAGTTTGTCACAGATTTGTCGGGCTTTGTCATGGTCTCGTCTCAGCTTAGTCATGATCTCGTCACAGCTTGTCATGATCTCGTCTAAAGTCATCGATAAGAATGAATTATAATAACTAGGGTTTGATATAAATCCATCATTTTATGTGAATTAAATTCTACATAAAATAATAAATAATTATAAGAATTAGAGCTTGATATAATTTTATCATTTTATGTGAATTAAATTCTCCATAAAATAATAAAATTTGTGAACAAAGAAATACTAGATAGAATGGGAAACCGTCAACGGCTCGAAGTTCGATTTGATTCGGAATTAAACGGAATAAAAATTCCGGGTATTACATAGAGTGTTAGCTAACGGTTTATACTAGATGTTGTAGATGTCTTGCACGTTCAGGATGTTGTTGAGTGATACGGATGGTGTGGTCAGTCGGGGTTCCCGTACATTATCGGACGGGATCGGGTTTATGTTTCTGTTGTTGCTTTTCTCTTTGTTTTGAACTCGGCTGCGAGTTTTTTACGTTTTACTTTGTTTAAACCTTTGGTTTTATATTGAGCTTTGATTTTCATTTGTATGTGCCTTTTTGTAAGATCTGTTGTGTCGTTGTTACTCTGAGGGTCGGGACCCATTGTAAGGTCCTAGCCCGTAACGCTTCGAGTTTCCAAAACTTGGGGTGTTACATATTTGTTAATATAAAAGTTTTAAAGTTATTGTATATTGATAATATTGATAAAAAAATAAATTACGAATTTAATAGGTCAACGACCCACAATCAGTAAGTCACAACGACCTACATACAAATTTTAATTCGATTATAATAAATTTTATTCTTGATTGTTACCAAAAGGCTCAAAAATGTATGATTTGTTTAATCTTCAAAACTTTTATGTCTATTTATACAAGTTTTCAAAGCATCATGCTTCCTTAATAACCGATGTGTGATAGCAAAATCCATATTTTACAAAATAATGATGGTTTAGTAAAAATAGATTTATTGGCTTAATTTGTGGTTTAGTAAAAGATTTAATCAAAGAAAAATCATAAATTTTACGTTATTAGTAAACCGAGTAGATAATTTTGAAAATCTAATTTGGAGGAACTTTACATTTTACGTTAAGATATAACCATAACAATATAATTTGGTTTGTTTCAAATTTGATTTAGCCTTTTTGTGAGAATCAAGTATAATATTTATTCATATCGGATTAATATTTGTAAGTAGGTTGTTGTGACCTATTGATATGTGGTTCGTTGTGACCTATTGTGAAGAAACAGTAGGTGATTTAAATAGGATAAATAATACTCTAGAAGGGGATTGAATAGAGTATGGGAACTTTTTGCAAACCAAAATCTCAAGGCCTTGAAACCTCTTTCAAGAGCCTTGATGTCAATCTGTGCTCTTTGTGAAACTTTGATTTCAAGGGCTTTGAAACTCCTTTCAAGGGCCTTGACTTCTTGCTCGTGCAAAACAAAGTTAGTAACAATAAAGTATATATGGTGCGGAATTGAAAAGATTGACACGAGGATATGTTTACGAAGTTCGGCTCTAAATAGCCTACTCTCCGTCCCAGGGTATATCCGTAGGATCTAGCTATCTATTATTAGCTTCAAAGAATCCTAGATACAAACTAGAAGAAATCCCCTTCTTCTCTCACTGTAGTCAACGCTACGATCTAGCTCCTGTAACACCCCGAATTCTCAGAACTCGGAACATTACTGGTGAGGACCTCACAATGAGCCCCGACCTCAGTTTGACAACAATTTTACTAGGATCTTGCAACAAGACACAAATAAGAAAAACCAAAATTCATAAAATGTATTTGTAAAAGGATAAATGCAACAAAGTCTAACAGCCTATCGTACTTAAACAACGGAAAATACTAACTGTCTTAACAAAAGGGAGGGACAACAAAACAACAACCCAAACCCCCATTCTAAAGAGTACGGAGACCCGGCTGACCACTACTTCCGGATCACTCAGTTGTTGCTCTAACCTGCAGTAAACTTAAAACACAACAAAACAACCATTAGCTAGTTATCTAAACATTAGGAGAATAATAATAGCACACACACATAAAATAATAAACACTCATCATGCTTTCAAACAATCCATTTATTATCTTCATTTAAGTCATTCACTCTAATGATACTTATTTTGTGACACGAGGGATTCCCAAACCTCGCCTCCGCCCCCGTCTACCCATCAGGAGTGGATCCGATGCATCTCACCGTGTACCTGGATGATCTGGGTATAGAGAACCTCCCAGTCTCCTGGCAGAGCTGGGCAGTGATGTCACGGCCCGTTATACATACACTTGGGTCTTAACACATAACAACAACGGTCGTCCTAACAAGTTATTGTTATAATACACGTTGCACACACACAACCATTATCACTCAACCAGTATCCAGAAACCAGCTAAGTAAGTCGCAAGGACTTACCTGAATCAAACCACAACTCTCACAATCTCAACTCGGTCTGCAACCGTAGAAACTCAAACGCCTGTCATACAAGGCACGTGGATCAAAATACATCCCATAATCTTAGAAGTCTATAACTCCTAAGATGCACAAACTCATCAAGAGAAATTTACTAAAATGCCCTCTTACGGTAAAATGACTATTTTACCCCCGGTTCCGAAACTCCCAGATTTGTTTATATCTTAGTTTCAAACTCTCCTTTGGAACCCATTTCCACAATCTAGTTCTTACGGAAAAGTTTGGTAAAGATTTACAAGAGTTATACAAAAATTCTAGAGTTTCATTAAACGGTCATTAAGGTCCGATTTGAGTTAGAATTCAAGACTTGGGTTAAAGGATAAGAATTCCGGAATCGCTCTCTAGATCCTCTAAAATATGTATACTAAACATAGGCAAAGGTCTCTCAAAAATTTAACCAAAACTCCTATATAAAGTCTAACGTTAGACTAGAAGCTAAAATTCCAAATTTAGTCAATTATTTTCCTGCTTCAAAAACAGCCCCAAGTGCTCTACTTCGGGACCTTATAAAATCTAATCTGACCGTTAACTTTCTCCCAAATTTTAACACATTAAACTATATGTATCCATCTACGATATATCAAAAATTCAACGGTAGATTCTCGATTTAAGCTATAGAAATTAGGTTCTAAAGTCAGCATGTCGGAGCTGAAAGATAGGGTGTGCAGAAGGTCCTAGGTTCGAGTCTTTCCTCCAGAAATTCCTCCTATTTATCATGCTCAGCAGGTCCCCAGTTCAAACCCCAGGAATTACAACTTACTCCAATTAAAATCTAAACAACTTAGTCTACAATTCATGTAAACATTTTTTTTTCCACAAGTTCAGACCCTCACCACTCAACAGATATGTTTACATAACTATATTTGCACATAAACACTACACAGAGGAAAGGCGTTCACCCGTTCCAGCACCACCGTCACTCCCCTGAAGAGAACAGTAGTCTAATTCGACCGGAACAGCCTTCGAATGGAGCCCAAACAATTCTACGTAGCACCAGCCATCAACAAGGTCGGTCAGTATACTCCGGTTATACTCGCTGAATGAAAGAACTGGTAGAAGAGAGGCGCTTACCTTCTGCTATGAAAAATCGAAGGCAGTAGGGGATGTCGATACTCCGGTCGATGAGAGGGGAACGAGGCTGCCTGGTCGCGAGAAGAGATAGTCGAACAGTGGCCTGGTGGTTGTGGTTGCTCGCCAGGAAGTCGACCGACAAGCAAGGCCGGTGAGAAGGTGGTGGTGCGTCTGGCTCTTCGACCTCGTACCTTTTGCAGATAGCCCCGCCGGTGCTGGCAACCTTGCCACTCTGCGCAACCGATGGGTCGTCGATGCGGGTTAAACGCTACAAGCGAGAGGGAGAGGCAATCCTTACTCACTTGGCCGACACAGATGCAGCGGCTCCGGCGCAGAAGGGGTCGTCTGAGAGGGTCGTGAGCGGAGGTCTTCAATGCCGTGTGCAGTCGCCTGGGAACGCCGGGGTCGTTGAGATGCTGCTTCGATCGATCTCACAGAAATTGCAGGAGATGGAAGCGTTGATCAACAACGAGAATGGGGCGGCAAAGTCCAGACGTGAAGCTAGGGTAGTTAGCGTTGAATTAGGTTAGGGCAAAATAAGGGTTAGTTAATTAATTAGGGTTTAGGTAGGTTATGGGTTGGGCTGAAAGGTCAATGGGCCGGTTCTAATGGGTCAGGACTGGGCCTGCTCCTCAATTAAAACAAAAGGGCTGAAAGGATGAGTTACTTTCCCGGAACCGTTAAAAAAATACTGGAATAAATTACGGGATTATTTACGGAATTATTTACTGAATTATATAAGTTATCATTTTATGTGAATCCAGGTCACATAAAATGATAGAAATTAATATTGTTTTGTTCTTAAATAAAAGAATTTAGGTTGGCGGATCGGAATCCGGTTTGATCGAATATTAAACGGAGTTTAAAAATTTTCAGTTATTACATAAGTGCCCTCTTAAAAGAAGTTTTGTCCCAAAACTTAGAATAATATTCCTAATCACACGACTTCCTTGGCATATATGGGTATCATTAAAATTTCGTTTTCTACCATGCAACTACTCAATCATGATAATCAGGTACACATGAAAAGAAACACAATCACTCAGTCCAAGGTAAAACGTGAAAGTCAAATAACACAGCATCCGAGTGCTAACTCGCCGATACATAAGTAATATTTATCCTTGCAAGGAACTCAGGGTAACTACGTCTAATATTCTCCTCTATCTCCCAGGTAGCCTCATCGGCTCCTCGTCTAGACCACTGAATCCTCAACAACGGTATCTCCTTAGAACGCAGACGTCTAGTACTGGGTACTCCACAAAAGTGTAGTCTGGCTCAACTATCAGATCCTCATGACTGATGACGTGTCTAGGATCCGGTAGGTACTCTCTTCACGGTTTGGTTTTCTAAACTTACTTCCAGCTCTTTCGAAAGTTTCCGACTATCGATTCTGAAATAATGATCTTAAGCTTCTGTCGGCCCTTTACTGAGTGCATAATGCTCTTTGTAATACATACCGCTTGGCCCGGTTTCCTCAGCGTGACCTAATCGGATCGTTCCTTAATTAATGGGTTTCACCTACTTCTTGCTAAGCTTTAAATTTTATATAACTCAAAACAAATCTCACACCCAAGTGGACCTTTTCATATAGATCTCTAATTCCTTCACTTGAACTCATAGCTAACATAACATTAATTTTCTTCATTTGTGGGTTATGGGCCTACCACGCCTCTGGTGTAACACCCATTAATTACAATGGCGTCTTTCTGAGGGTCAACATGATTTACCCAACTCCCGCCTATACTTTCCTCCTACTACTAGCAAGATCCTCTTCAAACAGACCCTTACTCTCTTACTCAACCGTAGACTGATCTTAACCAACCAGAAAGCAACTTCTAATCCGATTCTCTCCATATCCTTAGATCACCCCAGAAAATTGTCGTTGTCTACTTGGGAAACCTCCCAAGGCATCGGTAAAGTTATCTCTAAAATCCCCAGTCATCCATGTCTCTTCTTAATAGTACCTACTCATCAAAACCAACACTTACACGTCCTTAGCTGACGTCGGTCAGTCTATAATTGACTTATCTCAATATCCCGGACTTACTCTTCTCATACCTATACTGGCGTTAAATTCTTGGTGAGCATCATTTGCCCGACTAATCCTTTCATGCTTCGCTAATTCGTTTTATCTTCCACACTTATGTTTTCTTAGGCTAACTCTACTTCTCGAGCCCAACTGGGTTATTCATCTTGACATAAATAGTCATTTCAAGTCTTCAACGATGGCTGGTAAGTGTCTTGGTAGTTCTGATGACCTTAGTCATCATCCCCTTGTAGTTCCCCTTTAATGGACCGTCGGTGTTGATGACTTAAGTCCCGTAATAATTGGGGTTACCTTGAACTTTCGAGTCCACCAAGGCCGTTCTCATATATACATTCCTTCGCTGGTGTTACCGGCAATATTGTCTTCATGAAACTCCGTTGTTTCCGCCATAGGGCTTCTACTCTTTGATACCGGCATTGTGATTTCTTTCAAAGTCCTATATCTTTGAGGAGGTCAAAACCTCTTCACACTTGTAAAGTCTATATTCTGCTTCTACTCTCCATTGTAGGTATCCATTCCATGTACCTTAGACCCTCATATCCGGGTCGACATTTTATCTCCTTGGTCTCTCAAGCTTGCCTTGTAAATTCTTCTACTAGGTGACTCATCTTATACATTTTTCTTCTCTGCATCGGTCTCTAACTGTTTGTTGATCATTACAACCCATTCTGTGTTGGAACTTCAGTTACTTTGTACTTTGCATAGATTTCCTAAGGACATCCTCATCTCAAGACTTTATTTAAAATTCAGCACGACCCGCAATTTTGATACATGAATTTCCTTCTCACTGGTTAAGTTATACGCTTGGTTTACGCTCAATCCATCATAATGTCATCAGTCCGTTAGTATGATTTTTATTAAACATCTACTGGTATCATTTGTATATAACACATTAGGTGCATATGATTTTCCCACCAATCAAATTTATCGCATCGCATTTAGTATGTCTTCCTTATACTCATGTCGCTTTACCTTCTTTAAATCTTTCAACCACGTAAGATAGTTAAATCCCTTTGAGTTTTCTCGTACACGCTTTACGGACCACGTTGGTTGGTCTTATTTCTTTCATCAACTCTTATGTCATCGGTCCAGCCTGCATTTTTATTGAAGTACCCCCATTTCTCATTAAGCTTTTATATAAGCACTTTTCGGTAATCATATTATTGGGGTAATACCGGATCCATATACAGCCTTTAGTCATTCAACTTTACTCCTTCATATGTCTGTTTTAGCCAGCATGTAGATTGCATCTGTAATCACCTCACAAATCGACCACACATTTCACCAAGGCTTAATTCATACTCTCTATGTTTGTGCCTCTTCTGTAATTCCAATTATTCTATGTCACTTCTTTAATCACAAGGGTTTCCTCATATCAATCTAGACAGTCTGACCCTACTTTTTCTCGAAGGAGCATCATCAGTCTTACTTGTCTGGAGTGCTAAGACATAGGACATGTTTTCAATCATCTACTTCCTCTTAGTCTTTTAGTTCTTCTTACAAAGATCCCTTCATTCTAACTCTGATATGTATCTTCCTTAGTCAGTAGTAAGTAACTACCCCCAACAATTCCCTTTACACCATTACTATCATCAAGGGTCATTACCGACCGTCAAGAGTTGTTCTTAAATTTCTTTATTAGAGTTATCATATTGGACTCATTAACGTTACCATCCAGGCTACTAGTACTTGTATTGATTTAACTTCACTATTTTTGTCATGGATCTCCGAAAGAAATTCACTAGACGTCGATCAAATTCCTTTATAACCTTGTGGTTATTCTTCTTATCGGTTAACTAACCATCACTAGTTAACCCGCACATGTAACTTTTAAGTTGTCACCAAGTAGGATGTAGTTGACCTTCTACAACATCATAGACTTACTTTTCTTCCATCTCTTTTGAGGCTTGATATACTTGGAAAAATATATCTCCTCCAGTCTCTCTATTTATACTTCTTTAGCTCCTCCTACAATCTACACTTTTGTAAGATCGTTATACTCTTACGAGTCCAGTTGTATCATTCTTCTTCCATCAACAGACTTTTCAATCCTTCTAGGGTAGCTTGTAGGTACATCTCCGTGATTCTTTTACCTGAGTTATCATCTATTTGCGGTTCTCTATTATGAACTTGTAGTGTTGTTAGCTTAAATCCCTTTTTTAATGAGAAGTTATTGGGGTCTCTCGAGTTCACCAATACTCTTCTCACACACTCTTCTTCCTTTGGTGTTGCTTGTAATGATGCCTTTACAGAAGCTGATTATTGTGGTATCACGGTCTATGTCGAAATTCTCGTGTGTTCTCCGAGATCACTCCACTTCCATGTTGGTGAAATCCACCTTTCCCTTTCTGGCAACGCGTAAGCTTCCAAGTTGCATCTCTTTAATTCTTTCTATTTGGATGAATAATGTATCTCGTGTTGACTTCCATACTTTTGACTGTCTCGGTTATCAATCTGGATTGTGGTGGCAAATAGCTTGTTGAGAGTGATCATATTTCGCCTTGTTTTTGGCATCAACTTTCATTTCCTAGTCTGTCAGCGAGCTTAAATTTTATGTCTCTTTTCTTGATTGCTACTATATCTCCCTTTTGACTTTCATGTCTATGGCAATTTTCGACGTCATCCTCTTTGTTTGTGAAGTCACTTTACACAACTTGGAAGAGCCTCTCAGTTGTCGTTCTCAAATTCCCTAGTTGGCGATCATCCCTTATTTCTCCGGAACTACTCTCTTGTATATCCTTCATTTGATCCCGTTGAGTTGACTCAGGTTCCGCTTGCCATTTTTGTGGGTATTATCTTGGAGTCTTCCCTCTTCCGTCTCCATGTTCCTCAACGAGTGCAATGGATTGATCGGATGTTCGCTTAACTTAACGCTCATAGCTCAGCATACTTAGGTGTGTCAATTGAATGAGGATCTCATTCTCTTATCTCCATTAAGGGCATAATATAACTATAAATTTCTACTAATCTTCTACATATACTTCTCTATATCGCATATATTTATAATCAAGCTAATAAGTCCAACTAAAGTAAACCTAAAGTGTCTACTAAACATACTGAGATCCGCGGTAGTAGTGGTGGTCAGCCGTAATTTTCTATTCCCAACCAGGCTATGCATGCATTTGAAACCCAAAAGTTCTTTTTAAAACTCAGATCCCTTTTCGGGTTCTGCTCAAATACTTATTCGGTCTTTCTGAAGATTTCAAGTGCCATTGTTGCCAACCTAGAGCTCTGATACCATGTTGTAACACCCCGAATTCTCAGAACTCGGAACATTACTGGTTAGGACCTCACAATGGGTCCCGACCTTAGTTTGACAACAATTTTACTAGGATCTTGCAACAAGACACAAATAAGATAAACCAAAATTCATAAAATGTATTTGTAAAAGGATGAATGCAACAAAGTCTAACAGCCTATCGTACTTAAACAACGGAAAATACTAACTGTCTTAACAAAAGGGAGGGACAACAAAACAACAACCCAAACCCCCATTCTAAAGAGTACGGAGACCCGGCTGACCACTACTTCCGGGTCACTCAGTTGTTGTTCTAACCTGCAGTAAACTTAAAACACAACAAAACAACCATTAGCTAGTTATCTAAACATTAGGAGAATAATAATAGCACACACACATAAAATAATAAACACTCATCATGCTTTCAAACAATCCATTTATTATCTTCATTTAAGTCATTCACTCTAATGATACTTATTTTGTGACACGAGGGATTCCCAAACCTCGCCTCCGCCCCCGTGTACCCATCAGGAGTGGATCCGATGCATCTCACCGTGTACCTGGATGGTCTGGGTATAGAGAACCTCACAGTCTCCTGGCAGAGCTGGGCAGTGATGTCACGGCCCGTTATACATACACTTGGGCCTTAACACATAACAACAACGGTCGTCCTAACAAGTTATTGTTATAATATACGTTGCACACACACAACCATTATCACTCAACCAATATCCAGAAACCATCTAAGTAAGTCACATGGACTTACTTGAATCATACCACAACTCTCACAATCTCAACTCGGTCTGCAACCGTAAAAACTCAAACGCCTGTGATACAAGGCACGTGGATCAAAATACATCCCATAATCTTAGAAGTCTATAACTCCTAAGATGCACAAACTCATCAAGAGAAAATTACTAAAATGCCCTCTTAAGGTAAAATGACTATTTTACCCCCGGTTCCGAAACTCCCAGATTTGTTTATATCTTAGTTTCAAACTCTCCTTTGGAACCCATTTCCACAATCTAGTTCTTACGGAAAAGTTTGGTAAAGATTTACAAGAGTTATACAAAAATTCTAGAGTTTCATTAAACGGTCATTAAGGTCCGATTTGAGTTAGAATTCAAGACTTGGGTTAAAGGATAAGAATTCCGGAATCGCTCTCTAGATCCTCTAAAATATGTATACTAAACATAGGCAAAGGTCTCTCAAAAATTTAACCAAAACTCCTATATAAAGTCTAACGTTAGACTAGAAGCTAAAATTCCAAATTTAGTCAATTATTTTCCTGCTTCAAAAACAGCCCCAAGTGCTCTACTTCGGGACCTTATAAAATCTAATCTGACCGTTAACTTTCTCCCAAATTTTAACACATTAAACTATATGTATCCATCTACGATATATCAAAAATTCAACGGTAGATTCTCGATTTAAGCTATAGAAATTAGGTTCTAAAGTCAGCATGTCGGAGCTGAAAGATAGGGTGTGCAGAAGGTCCTAGGTTCGAGTCTTTCCTCCAGAAATTCCTCCTATTTATCATGCTCAGCAGGTCCCCAGTTCGAACCCCAGGAATTACAACTTACTCCAATTAAAATCTAAACAACTTAGTCTACAATTCATGTAAACATTTTTTTTTTCACAAGTTCAGACCCTCACCACTCAACAGATATGTTTACATAACTATATTTGCACATAAACACTACACAGAGGAAAGGCGTTCACCCGTTCCAACACCACCGTCACTCCCCTGAAGAGAATAGTAGTCTAATTCGACCGGAACAGCCTTCGAATGGAGCCCAAACAATTCTACGTAGCACCAGCCATCAACAAGGTCGATCAGTATACTCCGGTTATACTCGCTGAATGAAAGAACTGGTAGAAGAGAGGCGCTTACCTTCTGCTATGAAAAATCGAAGGCAGTAGGGGATGTCGATACTCCGGTCGATGAGAGGGGAACGAGGCTGCCTGGTCGCGAGAAGAGATAGTCGAACAGTGGCCTGGTGGTTGTGGTTGCTCGCCAGGAAGTCGACCGACAAGCAAGGCCGGTGAGAAGGTGGTGGTGCGTCTGGCTCTTCGATCTCGTACCTTTTGCAGATAGCCCCGCCGGTGCTGGCAACCTTGCCACTCTACGCAACCGATGGGTCGTCGATGCGGGTTAAACGCTACAAGCGAGAGGGAGAGGCAATCCTTACTCACTTGGCCGACACAGATGCAGCGGCTCCGGCGCAGAAGGGGTCGTCTGAGAGGGTCGTGAGCGGAGGTCTTCAATGCCGTGTGCAGTCGCCTGGGAACGCCGGGGTCGTTGAGATGCTGCTTCGATCGATCTCACAGAAATTGCAGGAGATGGAAGCGTTGAGCAACAACGAGAATGGGGCGGCAAAGTCCAGACGTGAAGCTAGGGTAGTTAGCGTTGAATTAGGTTAGGGCAAAACAAGGGTTAGTTAATTAATTAGGGTTTAGGTAGGTTATGGGTTGGGCTGAAAGGTCAATGGGCCGGTTCTAATGGGTCAGGACTGGGCCTACTCCTCAATTAAAACAAAAGGGCTGAAAGGATGAGTTACTTTCCCGGAACCGTTAAAAAAATACGGGAATAAATTACGGGATTATTTACGGAATTATTTACTGAATTATATAAGTTATCATTTTATGTGAATCCAGGTCACATAAAATGATAGAAATTAATATTGTTTTGTTCTTAAATAAAAGAATTTAGGTTGGCGGATCGGAATCCGGTTTGATCCAATATTAAACGGAGTTTAAAAATTTTCAGTTATTACAGCTCCAACTCTTAACCTAGCTATAATAGTCTAGTTACTTCGCAGAGTAATACAAACTCTAATATAACACTATTTAGATCTTCCAATGGAGTTCTAGTTTTTTCTCTCTCTAAGGGGATAAAGCTTTTTGAATGAGAGAAAGAAAAACAACGAATGAAGATGATTTAGTTGCTTGAAGATGTAGAAGATATTTAACGATGTAGGCTTGTGTATTTTTCTTCTTCGACCATCATCTTTATTTATACTCCTCGATGGAAAGGTCTTCTAGCCGTTGTGAAGATGACCGTTGAGGGTGAATCTTCGTTTCCATGAAGATCGTTTTCTTGTTCGGAGATAAGTTAGAAGTTGTAAAACTACAACCCCTATTAACACGTTGATCTTTTACTTCGAGCTTCTCGTGTTCTATGTGAAGAGAAGATGTTGTTGCCGTTGAGTTTGTTTAAGAAAATCTTCTGAAAAGATTCTCTTTTCTTCATTTAAGATCTTCGATCATTCTGTAGTTGACGAGATCTTTGGCTGAAATCTTCGGCTGGAATCTTATCAAAATCTTCTGGAAAAGTCTTGATGCGTATTTTGAATTCTTGTTTTGCATTCTTATAACTCCAAGGCTCTTGATATCTTCCTTTGTCCTTAGAATTATACTTCAAGGTCATTGAAACTAATCTCAAGGCCCTTGACATATGCATTGTTGGACCTGCATCAACCGAATATCTAGAAATATAATCAAGTACATTTTTAGTATATCCAACTGCTTATATTTGTGTGAAGTCTTCCATCATCATCAACACGTGTAAACTATTTCCATCAAGGTGGAGTTTTCATATTGTTATGTGTGTCATTGATCTATTAAATTTGTAATTTATACTTTATCAATATAATGAATATACAATAACTTTTACACCTTTTATTAACAAATACCCATGTAGGGCACGCATAAAAACTAGTAACGTAAAATTTATAATTTTTCTCTGATGAAATATTTTACTTAACCACAAATTAATCCAATAAATCTATCTTTACTACACCATAATTATTTTGTAAAATATAAATTTTGCTATCCCACATTAGTTATCAAGGAAGCATGATTCTTTGAGAACTTGTATAAATATACATGGAAGGTTTTAAGTTTAAACAAATCATACATTTCTGAGCATTTTCGTGAAAATGAAGTATAATATTTATTCATATCGAATTAATATTTATATGTGGGTCGTTGTGACCTACTGTTATGTCGGTAATTGACCTATTAAATTTGTAATATATATTTTATCAATATAATGAATATACAATAACTTTTAAAACTTTTATTTAAAAATATCTGTGTAGGACACATATATAAACTATTTATATCTATATACTTTACTAAATTAGTTTTTTCTCGATTTAAATTTTCTACTAAATCACAAATTAAGCCATAAATCTATTTTTATTAAAACAATATCAAAAAAAATTAAAAAAACAATCACATTTTTTTTACCTCAATCAGATTTGAAACAAACCAAAATCATATTTGTACAGTTATATCTTAAAGTAAAATTTAAAACTCCTCCAAATATTATCTACTCGGTTTACTAAAGTAAAATTTACAATTTTTCTCTAATTAAATATTTTACTAAATCACAAATTAAGCCAATAAATCTATTTTTACTAAACCGTAATTATTTTGTAAAATATAGATTTTGTTATCGTCTTTTGTATAATTTAAACAAAATTTAATTTAATTTTTTCTGTCTAGTAAATCAAAAAATTTAATTTTTAATTTTAAACAGTATACAAGGGCACTGACGTGGCGCAATGTGGAAGTAGTATTTCAAAATGGAGCTCTCACAATTAACGCCGGTGAATCTTTGGTTTTTAAAACCGTTAATTTTTTTGGTAAACGATTTTTTCTAGGTTTTGTTAAATGATTCTCTTGTTAACCATTTTTATTTAGTAAAATCCAATAATTAGCTTCCCTAAAATCAAATAATTTAGTTTATTTTCTAAATTGTTTAGTAAATTCAAATAATCTAATTCTTAATTTTAAACAATATTTTCGGGGATTTTGTTATCGTACATCGTTTAGCAACTAAGGTTCGTAAATAGGGAGTCCAAACATTTTACAAACAATACATTTTTGGCCTTTTGTTAAATAATTTTTTGTCTAGTAAAATCAAATAATTAGATTTCGCAAAATATATATTAATTAATCGTGCTATAAAGTTTTATTTTTTTGGATATTTTTTGAAGGATTATCAGCCCGATCTATTTACGTTAAAAATATTTACTGCGATTTTGTTATAGCACATCGATTAGGTACCAAGGCTGATGGTTTTAGAAAATGTATAAATAGAGAGTTTAAAGATTATACAAATAGTTCATTTATTAGCTTTTTTGTTAAGATCAAGTATAATTATTATTCCTATCGGATTAAGAAATGTTATGTGAGATCGTTATCCTACAATTATATAGGGTTTTTTTATATTCATGGCTTTTGTTATCCCACATGGATTATGGATTAACAACTAACGTTGATAACTAAAGAGTCCAAAATTATATATATAATACATTTTTGGCCTTTTGTTAAACGATTCTTTTGTTAAAACAACTTTTTGTTTAGTAAAATCAAATAATTAGCTTTCCTAAAATATATATTGTAATATTAAGAATTTTAATTATGCTTATTTCCGAGTCGAACCGGATTTCGACCCGTGTATCTATGTATATGATACTTAATGTTATTTACCCTCACAAATCCTATCATTTTATGCAAGTCTAAATTCACATAAAATGATGAATTGTTAACTAAACCTTAATCTTGCAAATCCTAATTTATATCTCTATGTCTTTGACAATGTCATGCCACCGTTTTGATAAGGTCATGACATGTACTTGACAAACTCATGACAAGATCTTGACAAGGCCATGACAAGGCCTTGACAAGCTTCTAGCCCATTCCATTTCCCTTGCTTCCGTTCACGTCAACGCCTTTTGTACTTCTGCCTAATCCCTTTCTTCTGCAACAAACCTACCTTCCCTCGATCAACCTCTCTTGTGTATTGAGAACCCTAGTCGTAGCCTCCTACCACAGTATATGACACCTTCTCCTTCTGCTCAATAGGGAAGGCACAACCTAGTGCCAAGTTTCTTGCGACTCAACAACCTTCTGCCCCAAGGTAAGTGTGTATGTTGTTCTCCTTCTCTTGTCGCCCTCTCCCCTTTTGTTCTGGACAACTCCCTAGGATTGCATCCCCTAATTTGAGGCATCATATTGCAACAAGTTGATTCTCCCTAGTAGACATCGCAACAGTTTCGGCCAACTCCCTCTCTTGTGTTGACAACTAGTAGCACGTCCCAGCAATCTGGTGAGCCTCCTTCTTCCCTCGCTTTCACTTCCCTTCAATTGAACACCAAGGTATTAACGTGGTTTCTACTACTATACTCTCACCCTATGCAGTCACCAACGTCAAGCCTCCTCACACTCCTCCTAGGCATAGCAACCTCTGCAACCCATCGGAGATCTAGGTGAGAACTCTAGCCTCCTCTTGCTCCTCTATAGTTACGTGGGAAGAAGTAGAATTGATCTTGTGTTTTCCCAACCACAGGGATCGAACCTTGAACACGTGGCCTCCCTTGCTTCTGATACAATACGGTGCAGGTGAGTCTCGAAGCTATGACCATTTATATGCTTGTGTTTCAATTCCTGAAATCAGTGTTGCGTAACCATCTTTAAGACTAGTTTTTGATGTGTTACAATGATTATTTACCGTTCAAGTTTTAGTATGATATAGAGGGATATGAAAGTGTGATGCATCAGAATTTGAGGTCAATCCAATGGTCGGATCTGGATCCATATGAATGTAAAGTAGGCTGGTTGAGCAGTTGGTGAGAACACTCAGATTTTGGCTAAGTATAGAAATTCTGGTTTTTGGAACCAACTTTGGAGAATTGTGTAATGGATGTTGTTGGTTATTTTTAAATTTTCTTGCTTCTATGAGTAGAGTACATAGCATAGAAGACCTAGACATTTTTAATTGAATTTGTATATTTTTATTTGAGCCTCAAATTTTTTATGCAAAGTTGGATACTAACGACTTTTTTAGAAAGTCAAGATTTTGGTTAACTCTTCGAAATTTGTAGCAAACTTGGAGTGTGGATTTGAGTTCCAAAGAATAGTTTGGAACTTTATTATGGAATTTTCTAGAATTTTGGGACCAAGGGTAAAATGGTCATGTAACACCCCGAATTCTCAGAGCTCGGAGCGCTATTTGTTAGGACCTGACAGTGGGTCCCGACCTTAGTTTGACAACAATATTACTAGGATCTTGCAACAAGACATAGATAAGAAAAACCAAAATTTATGAAATAGTATTTTTAAAGGCATGAATGCAACAAGGTCTAGCAGCCTATAGTTCTTACACAAAGGGAAAAGACTAACTGTCTAAAAAAAAGGAAAGCACGACAAGGTAACAACTCAAATCCCCCACTCTAAGGAGTACGGAGACCCGGCTGACCACTACTTCCGGATCACTCAGCTGTTGTTCTAACCTGCGGTAAATCTAAAAACACAACAAAACAACTATTAGCTAGTTATCTAAACAATAGGAGAATAATAATAGCACACACACATAAAATAATAAACACTCATCATGCTTTCAAACAATCCATTTATTATCTTCATTTAAGTCATTCACTCTTACTAATGATACTTATTTTGTGACACGAGGGATTCCCAAACCTCGCCTCCGCCCCCGTGCACCCATCAAGAGTGGATCGGATGCATCTCACCATGTACCTGTATGGTCTGGGTATAGAGAACCTCTCAGTCTCCTAGCAGAGTTGGGCAGTGATGTCACGGCCCGTTATACATACACTTGGGCCTTAACACATAACAACGACCGTCGTCCTAACAAGTTGTTATTATAACACACATGGTACACACACCACTATTATCACTCAACTAATATCAAGAAACCAGCTAAGTAAGTCGCAAGGACTTACCTGAATCAAATCACACTCTATCAAATCTCAACTCGGTACGTACTCATGGTACTCAAACGCTTGTCAAACAAGGCATGTGGATCAAAATCACATCCTTAAACTCTTAGAAGTTATAAACTTCTAAGATGTACAATATCATGAAGAGAGATTGCGGAAAAAGCTCTCTTAGGGTAAAAAGACTATTTTACCCCTGCTCCCGGAAATTCCCAAAAAGTCTAACATTTAGTTATAATATTTTCTTTTAGAGCCTATGTCCATAATCTAGTTCTCATTGAAAAGTTTGGTAAGGATATAGTAAGGTTTTATAAGAGTTATCCAACATTATTAATTTATACCATAGTCGTTAAAGCCTGATTTTGGGTTCATAAACGCCGCTTGGATAAGGTTATAAAAATTCCAAAATAAAATCTTAGATCCTCTTTGATATGCATACTAAATATAGGGGTAAATATCTCTCACAAATACTCAATCATAACTCTCCCATAAATCTCCAAAGTTGGAAAGAAAGCTACAAAATTCTATACTTAGTCAACTTTCCTCTGCTGTAAAAACAGCCCAACTGTCCTACTTTGAGTCCTTATAAGTTCTAATCCGACCGTTAACTTTCTCCCAAATTTTTACACAGGAAACTAAATAATTCAATCTGCAAAATATAAAAAGTTCAACGGTGGATTCTCGATCTAGTCTATAGAAATTAGGTCCTAAAGTTAGCAGGTTGAAGCTGAGATATAAGGTGTGCAGAAGGTCCTAACTTCGATTCTCCTTGACTGCATAAGCTTCCTTTAATTCTACCTAGAGGTCTCCGGTTCGAAACCCACATCACTCAACTATGCAAGACCTTATTGAATCATTTTATGTGGAATTTTCTCCCCTACTGAACTGCTTTAGTGTACTTTAATTCTAGCCTATATCAACCACTACATTGCTATCAACTTTTGCTCAACCCTACAACCCACTCTTCTAAATCAACAAGATAATACAATTGAAGGGTGTGTCTACTCACCACAGTAAGGGAGGCACAAAGCTGCTGGTACTGCGAGCAAATCAGAGGGCAAGAATAGGGGTAGCGTGGACGGTTGATGTTCGTCTGGCTGCACAGGAGGCGTGCTCGGTGTGTCCGGGTTCTGGGCTACAAGGATTGCGATCTTGTGCTTCAGGGGGCTGCACTGAAGCAAGGAGGGGTTTACAACTTCGATCGTGAGGAGAAAAGAGTGGACATTAGGTGTGAAACTTACTCGGTCTTTACTACAGCAGCCTGGCAAGAGATCTGCTCCTGGGGACGATTGAAGACGCGTGTAGTGGCTTGGACTGGCTGCGAGGGTGTGTGTTCGCCCCTAAAGGTGTGTGCAAATAAGCTTTAAATTTATAAAACTAGAATCAAGCAGCGAACCCGCAGTGTACGGATCGACGTAGCTAAGCAAGAATTCCAGAGTATCGAACACAGGGATTTGGGTGGGAACAAATTCAGTTATAGATTGTCAAGAGAGTAAATATGGGAGTTTTGCAAATATTGGGAAAACAACAATCCTAAAGATCCAGGTATCCAGTTGTGGCAATCGATTCAAGATATACTAATGATATAAAGACAGAGTTGAGATATGCAAAGGTATACTAATGTAAGGTAATCGTACGGTGAAGTTCCAAAAACCTTATGTAACTCACCTAAAAGGTACTCTCTATACAGGTTGTTGAGGCTCAATATAGAAAGATTCTAAAGATGAGAATTGGTGTCAGATACCCAAACTTATAACCTAAAGATCAAGACTAACTTAACCGATTGAGGTTGTTGAGGCTCACAATCGAGGTAGAGGTTGTTGAGGCTCACTACCACCTAGAAAAGACAAGTCTAAACTAAGTTAAAGCAAATCTTTAACTTTGGATTAAAGTAAAAGCAGGCTCGTAAACTAGAGGGAAATTACGGTTGGATCTTGAGATTCCACGGTCGTGGAACTCAAGAACAGCCCGTAATTTAGGGTTCGTCGACGATTCTCTCTAACTCTCAGGGTCTAATCTGTTTGCGATCGATCTATCATTATCTAAGCCACAACTATCAACCCTTCACCTTAGAATTGTTAAGGGTTTTTAGCCAATAATAGTCATGTTGATATTAATTCAAGAATTTAGAAAGAAAGATGTAAACTTTCAAGAACTTTCAATAATCTTCAAACTAATCTCAAAGTCACAATTAAGAACGAGTGTTGTCAAAAGTTTCAAAGTAAAGTAAACAATCACAACCTTAGGAAAGAAAGGGAAACGGGATGTCAATCCGTTTTCCAAATCAAACCTAAACAAGAAGAGAGATCTTCTTGCAAAATCTTCCGAAAGCTTCGATCTTCCGCCAATCCGAAGATCTCAACAGCAATCTCCACCAAAAGTGCGAGATTAGGGCAATTCCCCGATGCAAACTTCGATCTCCAATGAGATCTCCAAGATACCTCTAAATGAGGGTTATGCGTCACTAAGCGATGATGTAAGCGGGTATCAAGCGAGCGTAAGCGAGGATAAGCGTGGATGATGGAATCTCCCATCTTCCGTCTTTTTATAGTGTAGGGCAAAATGTCGGCCCGGCCCAATCTTCAAAAGATCGTGGCTTCAAAGTGTGGAGAAAAGATTCGCCAAGATCACGGTCGTGGAAGTTTCCACGACCGTAATTCTAGGTGTGGAAAGTGCCACGGTTTGTTCCACGACCGTAATAGTTACTGGAATGCATCACGCCTCTCTTCACAAGTTCCACGGCCGTAATTCTGAACGTGGTTTGAAATCCGGCCGTATTTTAGGGCGTAATTTAGGGCAAGAACGTGATTCTTCCCTAGCCTCGTGCATTCCTCAAGCTAAACTCCAATTTGCTTCCTAAGAGTTTCCTCAATCTATGGAATCACTCAATCAACTCCTCTTTTGCTTGATTCCGTTCGGAAATAGCTCCAAATCACCTATAATCAACATAGAACTAGTGTAGACATCCATATCGATAATATAGGTAATACTAACTCATATATGCAGCAAAGTTCAATCAAAGACTATCAATATGAATCAAATTTGATTAGAAAACGTGCCTAAAATATCACAATATTTCATGCTAACAAATAACCCCATACTTAACACTTGCTTGTCCCTAAGCAAGGTCTTTCAAAAAGCTTTAAACAAGAGTTAGGATGAAATATGTGTACCTTCTTTTGGTGAATGTGACTTCTAAAGAATAGATCATTCTCAAACCTTGCTTCAATCGTTCATCAAACTTTCACACACTCAATTAAAGAGTAAAAAGCAAAGAAAGTTCATGAATCAATTTAACCTCTAAACAAGCATCATAACCTTCAAACTTTATCAAAATCAATTATCAGAAACTTCAATTTGGATCACCAAGTCATATAACATTCTTTTGATCTTAAGAACTTTCAAAGAAAAGGTCTAGAATGTGGAAGGGAAGGGAAAACTTTAAGGGAAAGTGGTGCATGAATCCGGGAAAGTGGACAACTACCTTCTTCTTCTTCTTTTGCGGTTTCCGCAGCATTTTCAATTTAGAGCTTCGCTCTCTTCCTTTCATTTTTCGACTTTACTTTTGGAGTTATGGATAGAGGTGCACAAAAACCGAAGCCTAGGAGATCGGCGTTTCTCAATTTTTCAAGAGATGCCTCAAACCCTTAGCGCACATACCATAATCCGCTAGGAATATCGCTCAATCCGACTTTGGCAAGACACAAACACCCGGCTATGTGAATGGTGCCGAGTTACTCATCGTCATGATTGACTTCCCCAAACCTACAATTTCTTTCTATTCATTTGATTGCAAATAATTGCTCTCATGACCCTCCCACATCAAACATGCCTTTTTTTTCATTCACTTCTCCAAATTCCCGGATAGGTAAAGGAGGCTAATATTTCAATGAGGAGATAGATGATCAAAGAAAGAAGAAAGAAAGTATCGAATTGCCTTAATCATTTCAACAAGAAGTATAGGAACTTATAACGTGATTTCAACTTCAATTTCTCAACATGATTTAGGTAACATTTTCACATTATAAAACTTGCAAAAGAGGTAAAATTCATTCGTTCGAATTCTTTTCGATTCACTATTCTTTTGAGCATGCAATTGTTATTAAACTCCATTCACAAGTAATGATTATCATGGAAATCATCTCAATTCATTAGAAGCACAAAATTTTCAAAATTTTTCAATTTTTATGGGTTTTTAAAGTTCTTTTTCATGCAATGCGAAAATGAAACGTGTAACACATAATGAACATGCAACGATAGTCTCAAATGAAAGCAAACATAGAGAGTAGAGTTATTACAAACTTTTAGTACATCCCACCCCATACTTAGGACGAACATTGTCCCTAATGTTCAAAAGAAAGAAACAAAAGAAAGAAAAGAAAAAGAAACTCACAAAGTAGTGGCGGGAATGTCTAAAACAAACGATCATGCGTCCAATCACTGCGGTGCCGGCGGAGGCGGGAATGGAGAGAAACTGGAGTCATAGAACCGCCCAAACTGCTGGCGGTAGACGTCCCTCATCATGTGGTCGAGGTCGTCTAGTCGTACGTCTCTAGCATCGGCTCGGATCTCCAATGCTCCAACTCTCTCTAAAAGGCCTGTGGCCCAGTCCGGCATCTGCTCGTACCATCCTGGAGCCTGACTGTACCATGATGGGGCGTCGGAAGGTGCTGGTGGTGGTGGATGTGCTGCTGGCTGCTCCGTGGACCAAGGAGGGGGGCGGCATACCAAGTGGGAGGTGTGGTCATCCACGTGGGCCTCTCACTCACGCTAGCGCGGCGAGATGACGAGCCTGAGGCTCTAGCTGGACGTGGAGAGCGTCTAGGTACATCTGGGGCTGCCTCCGGCTGGTCCGGAAACGTGCCAAACTCCTGCTCCGCTCCTCCTCCACTCTCGTACTGATCTCCCATCTCCTCCTCCTCCACAACCGGTGGTGGGACGTTAGGGGGAGCTACTATCCTGTTCGCATGCATCGCTGCAAACGTCTCCTTCCAATTGTGGCGTCCCGCCACAATGGAGTACTCCGGCAGCCACTCTATACCCCTGCCTGTCCTACTCTCCCAAGGCATGCCCGCATAAGGCAAACCTCTATGTGTGGGGAAAATGAGACCCCTAACCATGAAGGCATGTAATCCTAAAGGTACGGCGGGTATGCGGGTACAAGCAGAAAAATCCACACCAAAACTCCTAGCAATGTGGGTAACTATCCCACCATATCCGATGTTCCCCTTCGACTTGTTCTTGAGCTTGCTCATCGTCGCAGCCAAGAGAGTAGCACAATCTGCACGGCGTCCATAAAGCATACAATAGAGCAAGAATAGCTCATCCGTCTTTATCTTTTGGGGCGTCTCCGTCCTAGGAAAGAGACACTCTGAAAGAACGCGGTGAGCTATCTTCAAGGCTAAATGGTACATCAATTTAGCCTTGGTATCGGCAGGCTGCCAACGGTCCTCGTCGGCGTAGATCATCGCAATTTCCGCCCAAAAGTCCTTGGCGGAAACGCCGCTCGGAAATCTACCATTAAAGGTCTCATGAAATCCAAAGATAGTCCCAAACTCAACGATACTCCACTGGTAGTCTCTTTCCATGAGACGGAAAGAGACGGTCCTATCTACATGGCTGTGCTCGAAGGACGTCACAACCTCCCGGGTGATCTCCTCATATGCGTCTTCTCGGATAGCCGAGAAGATAACTAATCCGGCTCTATCCAAGAGCCAAGTGAGGTCATCAACTATGTTAAGAGGATATAGATCCTCCAACAACAAATATCTAGGGCCTATAACTGCCCTTTTCTGTATCTTTTCGAATGCAGCAAGGTGGTTCTCGTGTATGGTTGGGACTCTAGGGTGAGGAGGTGAGGATGGAGGTGAAGGTGAAGATGGTGGTGAAGGTGAGGATGGTGGTGGTGCCCTAGAGGATGAGGAGGAGGAAGGATTTCCCTTTCTTTTCTTATTCTGCTCTCCCTTCTTCTCTTTTATCCTTCCCGACACTCTCCTTACAAAATCCATTCTGCAGAGAAATTACGGGTTGTTCTTCAAGAATTACGGCCGTGGTTTACCCAGAGACCGTGATTCGTCTCAGAATCTCACAAATCTCAGCAATTTCACAAGCAATCACCACAACAAGCAGTCCTAGTCTAATTCCTTCCAGTCTTTATCAATTCTTTCTAAAGATCTATAGCAAAAACGACTCAAATTGGCGAGAATCGAGAAGAAAGAATAAACCTCTTTTTCGGATTGAAAAATCCGAAATGCGCGTTTGTTGATGGATTTCCGCACGGTTTGTCGCTTGGATCTTGTTTGTGGTTGAATTTGCTGCAGTTTGGGAAGAAGAATCGTTAGAAACGATTAAGAAACGAAGATTTTGAGGAGGTCGTGGATTTCCGGCAGTTAGGTCGTGGAAAGAGGGGTTTTTTGGGATGAGTTTGTGAAGAATGTGGCTTATATAGTGGCCGGCAAAATTTCCAAAAATTACGGTCCATCGGGGGGTTCCACAGCCGTGGAAATGTACGGAACCGTGGTTTTGGTGATTTTTCAAAGGCGTTTGGAAATTACGGTCACTGTAGCTATGACGATCGTAATTTAGACCGTGGAACCCTCTGTAAAGCTCCAAAGTCCAAATTTCGTCGCTTTTCTTCAACATTATCTTTTCTTTTTCCTTTTCCATCGATCCTGCAACCAAAAACACGAACATACCGGAAGAAATCGAGGCAAAATAAAGCGAAAAACGTCTATTCTAAACTAACTATGAATCGAAAACAAAAAAACGAAAATGCAATACCTTGGGTTGCCTCCCAAGAAGCGCTTTGTTTAAGGTCCGTAGCTAGACCAATCTCGCACTTATTCGAGTGCGGTAGGTGCAAACTCCTCAGCTTGGAGTTCCGGCGTATACTTCTTTAGTCGTTGGCCGTTCACCTTAAAACTTCCGCTAGCTTCACCCCATACTTCAACTGCACCATGGGGGAAAATACGCTTAATTAGAAAAGGTCCGTTCCAACGAGATTTTAGCTTACCTGGAAAGAGGCGAAGTCTTGAGTTGAAGAGGAGAACTTGATCTCCTTCTTTGAAGTCCTTTGGAATGATATGCTTATCATGCCAACGCTTTGCTCTCTCTTTGTAGATCTTAGCGTTTTCATAAGCATTCAAGCGAAGTTCATCCAGCTTATTGATGTCTAGGAGACGCTTCTCTCCCGCTTCCTTCATGCCAAAATTCAGCCACTTGATAGCCCAAAACGCTTTATGCTCCAGCTCTACCGGTAAGTGACAAGACTTCCCATACACGAGGTTGTATGGTGTGGTTCCTATGGGAGTCTTGTACGCAGTCCGGTACGCCCACAATGCATCGTCAAGCTTCAAGGACCAATCCTTCCTAGTCCTTGAAACCGTCTTCTCTAAGATTCCCTTGATCTCTCTATTTGAGATCTCAACTTGTCCACTCGTTTGTGGATGGTAAGGGGTAGCGATCTTGTGAGTAACCCCATACTTAGCTAGAAGAGCTTCGAAGCGACGGGCTATGAAATGAGAACCTCCATCACTAATGATCGTCCTTGGCGTCCCGAATCGCGGGAAAATGGTCTTGTTGAAGAACTTAACTACCACCATGGCATCATTTGTGGGAGAGGCAATTGCTTCCACCCATCTAGAAACGTAATCTACCGCCAATAGTATGTATTGGTTTCCACAAGAAGATGGGAATGGTCCCATGAAATCTACTCCCCATACGTCGAAAATCTCCACCTCTTGGATGTTGTTGAGGGGCATCTCGTTCCTCCTAGAGATATTGCCTGTTCTTTGACAAGCATCGCAACAAGAAACAAAGGATTGCACATCTCTAAATAAAGTAGGCCAATAGAATCCAGATTGCAATACCTTTGCGCTAGTCTTGTTCGAACTAGCGTGTCCTCCACAAGGTAGTGAATGACAATGGCGGATGACACTTTGCATCTCATCTTCCGGCACACATCGCCGAATGATGCCATCCGGGCCTCTCTTAAAAAGGAGAGGCTCGTTCCAATAGTATTCCCGGACGTATTTGAAGAACTTCTTCCTTTGTGCGTATGATAGTCCGGGTGGTATCTCCTAGCAAACCAAATAGTTGACAAAATCAGCAAACCATGGTTCGTTACCTTTGGAGATTACCTTGATGCACTCCTCTATGATATGTAGGTGTTCGTCCGGAAAGGAGTCATCAATGGGCAAATGGTCGTCCTTTAGATGTGTTAGGCGACTCAAATGATACGCAACAGAATTTTCTGAACCTTTCTTGTCGCGGATCTCAAGATCAAATTCTTGTAGGAGAAGAATCCATCTAATTAGCCTTGGCTTCGCGTCTTTCTTCGCAAGGAGGTACCGGATCGCAGCATGATCCGTGTAGACAATCACCTTTGCACCTACAAGATAAGAGCGAAACTTGTCAATAGCGTAGACAATGGCTAAAAACTCTTTCTCTGTAGTGGCGTAGTTGAGCTGCGCTTCGTCTAGCGTCTTGCTAGCGTAGTATATTGCATGGGTTCGTCCTTCCTTTCATTGTCCAAGAACAGCTCCAATAGCTACGTCACTAGCATCGCACATAATCTCGAAGGGGAGAGTCCAATCCGGAGGTTGGATAATAGGTGCTGAAATTAGAGCTTGCCGAATGTTGTTAAACGCATCTAAACATTCCTGCGAAAACTCAAAAACCGCATCCTTCATCAATAGATTAGTGAGAGGTTTTGATATCTTAGAAAAAACCTTAATGAAACGTCTATAAAATCCAGCATGTCCTAGGAAACTTCTTATCCCTTTCACCGAAATTGGGGGAGGAAGTTTCTCTATGGTCTCTATCTTAGCCTTGTCTACCTCTATCCCTCTACTAGAGACTAAGTGACCTAATACGATTCCTTCCTTAACCATAAATTGACACTTCTCCCAATTAAGAACTAGGTTAGTGTCTTCACATCTTTGCAAAACAAGAGAAAGGTTAGAAAGACAATCGTTAAAAGAGGAACCGTAAACGGAGAAGTCGTCCATGAAGACTTCCATGATTTCCTCTACGTATTCGGAGAAGATGGCCATCATGCACCGTTGAAAGGTGGCTGGGGCGTTGCAAAGCCCGAACGGCATTCTCCTATAGGCGAACGTACCCCAAGGGCACGTGAATGTGGTCTTCTCTTGATCATCCGGATGTATCGGAATCTGAAAGAAGCCACTATAGCCGTCAAGGTAGCAAAAATGTGAATGTTGTGCTAACCTTTCAAGCATTTGATTGATGAATGGCAATGGAAAGTGATCCTTCCGCGTTGCGTTGTTGAGCTTGCGGTAGTCTATGCACATTCGCCATCCAGTCACGGTTCGGGTAGGAATGAGTTCGTTGTTTTTGTTGGTGATGACCGTCATTCCTCCCTTCTTCGGAACTACTTGAACTGGACTCACCCACTTGCTATCGGAGATAGGATAGATGATACCTGCATCAAGAAGTTTAAGAATTTTCTTCTTGACAACCTCCTTCATGGTCGGATTCAACCGCCTTTGAGGTTGTCTTGAAGTTCTAAAGTCCTCCTCCATTAGTATCTTATGCATGCATAGGGAGGGTTTAATTCCTACTAAGTCCTCAATAGTATAGCCTATGGCATTCTTGTGTCTCTTAAGGACAATCATGAGCTGTTCATGTTCATCTATGCTTAATTCGGAGCTAACAATAACCGGAAAGGTAGAATTAGATCCAAGAAAAGCGTACCTTAGATGAGTAGGAAGTGGTTTGAGTTCCATCACTTTTGGAGCTTCCAATGATCCTTGAGGAGCATCCGATGTTTCCTTAGAAGTTTCTAAGGATGTTGAGTGAGTTGGAGAAGAATCAGAAGAAGTTGAAGAAGTATGCCGATCATCCTCTTCCACGGTCAGAATTACGGCCTCCCTATGTGTTCCACGGCCGTGTAATCCCCTGGAATGGAGGTCGATTTTGGTTGTGAAATCCACGGTCGTGGAATACAGGGTATGACCGTGGATTCTAGTGTTCTCAGCCTCATCGTGGAGTTTCTCAAACTCCACTTCATGCATCTCCTCTTGTGCTTCCAAGGCTTCAATTTCCTCTTTGCACTCTTCTTCTTCCCCTACATCTGTTAGACTCATGGTAATTACTTTTTGTAAAGGATCGTTAAAGAGAATCGCACTTACCTCCTCCCTAGATAAACCTTCTTCATCTTTGATATCGTAAATATCCTCATCAAAGATTGGTTCCTTCACTAGAGTGGAAAGAACGAACTCTACTTTCTCTTCTCCAATATCAAAAGCGAGTCTTCCATTCTTGCAATCGACCATGCAGCCGGAAGTTGCAAGAAACGGTCTTCCGAGTATGATCGGGACCGGACTATCTGCAGGAATGTCAAGCACGACAAAATCAATGGGGACAAAGAATTTACCTAGCTTGACCGGGACGTCTTCTACAATACCGACGGGGCGAGTGATGGATCGATCCGCCATGTATAACGTCATCTCACCGGTTTAGGGTCGCCTAAACCGATCTTCCTGCACATAGCAAGTGGTATGATGCTCACACTTGCTCCTAAATCACATAAAGCGTCATATGTGACCTCTCCCACTCCAATGGGAATGCAAAATGACCCCGGATCTTTCAACTTTGGGGGCATTTTCTCCTTCATGGTCTTGATGAGATCCGAAGAATCCGAACTCATCTTGACCTCTCCGAAATCCTCTAACTTCCTCTTGTTAGAGAGAAGCTCCTTCAAGAACTTGCCGTAAGCTGGCATACCTACAATAGCATCAATGAATGGTATATTAATATGCAGCTTACTCATGAGTTCTATAAACTTACCGAATTGTTTGTCTAGGCACGCTCGCGCTCTAGATTGAGGGAATGGTAGGGGAGGTTTGTAAGCTGGAGGAGGAACATAGACGTCTTCCTTCTCCTTCCCCTTTTCCTTGTCCTTCTCTACGGGGACTTCAATGAACGTAGGCTGCGGATCGGTGGTAGTCACTCCGCTCCTAGTTGTTATCGCCATTACCCTTCCCTTAGGGTTGTCCTCCGTCTTTCCTGGAAGCTTCCCTTGATTTCTAGGAACTTCCTCCGCGTGGTTGAATATTTAGTTTTCTAAAACCTTTTGAGCTTTATCAACCTTAGAGACTTGATCATCAACCTTGATGAGGCGGTTCTCCAACCCTTGAAGCTTTCCCAAAATCGTTTCCAATATGGGATCGGGCTTCTCCTTCCCCGAAGTGTTTCCTCCATTAGATGATTGCCCCTGGCTTTTCAAAGGAGTAGAGGAAGAGGAAGGTGGAGTTAGTGAATTAGAATTGGAAGGATAAGAGTTACCGGAATTTTGTTGATTGGGGCGCCAATTGTTGTTGTTTGAACCCCTTATGTTGTTCCAATCGTTGTTCCGGTTGTTGTTGTTTCCATTCCAGTTGTTCCGGTTGTTGTTCCGGTTATTGTTGTTGCCGCCATTATTATTGCCCAAATAACCAACATCCTTCCCTTGTTGCTTTGGGAAGTTGGTCTTGATATCCTCCTTCAACTCTTTGATCTCATTGTTGAGGGAGAAAATCTGATTTTGAGCTTCATGTGTGAGCTTTGCTCCTTGCTCCACACGATTTCCCTCCACTTTCCAGTGGGAATATTTCTCTATGACTCTTGCTTGCTTCTCAATGAAGTCCCAAGCAACATCTTCTCTCATGTCCATGAACGTTCCACATGAGAGGGATTAGAGGTTGAATTGCGTTCCCGCATCCAGCCCCTTGTAGTAAATCTCCAACAAGGCAAGCTTGGATATGCCATGATGAGGGCAATCCAAGAGCAAATCCTGAAACCTTTCCCAAGATTGAAACAAACTTTCGTTAGGTCTCATGGAAAAAGCATTAATCTTACCTCTAAGTTCTGCCGTTTTGGAAGGCGGAAAGAATTTGGTGAGAAACTCCGCGGAAAGGTCTTCCCACGTGTCTAGTTTCCCATTAGGAAGAGCTTGATACCAAGACAACGCTTTCCCCTTCAAAGAGAAGAAGAAGGGTTTAAGCTTGTAGCTGTTGGTATTAGCGCTCTTTGGTCTCATCGTCTCCATCATACACTCAAAGTTCTGCAAGTGCTGGTGTGGAGATTCGGCGCTTGTACCGCCAAACTGGTTTTGGCGAACAAGAGTAATAACTTGAGGGTTGAAGCTAAACCCTTGTACATCTTCAGCATCAAAGTTCACGCCCAAACGGCGTGGTTGTTGTGTTGGATTCATTCGTTGGCCAAGAGTTCTTGGCTCATTATCCACACGTTCGATCCTCGCATTCCTAGGTGGAGCACGACGATTAGCAGCCTCTTGTGGATTGAAAGGATTCACATTGACTATAGGATCAATCTCTTCTAACGGTGGCATGGAAGAGTCACTATCATCAGCGGATGAATGACTTCTCCTTCTTCTAGATCTTGATGTCCTTCTTGAGGATTTCTTGATTCCTTTATTCTTAAGGTCGCTTATTTCTAATCTCATTTGGAACATCTGATCCTATAGAGTGTTAACTTGGGATTGATGGCAATCCATCTCATCCCGGCGAAGATTCTCATTCCATCGGAGTTGAGCTTCCTTCTCCGTTAACTCCGCCTGAAAATCACGTTCGTTTTCTTCGGCCATCTTCTTTTCCTTGCGCTTTTGCCTCAAGGTTTTCTCTAGCTCTTGATCAAGAGGTAAGATATCTTCGGTGTTCCTAGACCTGCGCATGCACTCAAAGTAATATCAAATAACTAGAGCAAGCTCCCAAGCTTGACAACCGGTTACCGAATTCGGCCGAAACCAAATCCCCGACAACGGCGCCAAAAACTTGTTCGCCCCTAAAGGTGTGTGCAAATAAGCTTTAAATTTATAAAACTAGAATCAAGCAGCGAACCCGCAGTGTACGGATCGACGTAGCTAAGCAAGAATTCCAGAGTATCGAACACAGGGATTTGGGTGGGAACAAATTCAGTTATGGATTGTCAAAAGAGTAAATATGGGAGTTTTGCAAATATTGGGAAAACAACAATCCTAAAGATCCAGGTATCCAGTTGTGGCAATCGATTCAAGATATACTAATGATATAAAGACAGAGTTGAGATATGCAAAGGTATACTAATGTAAGGTAATCGTACGGTGACGTTCCAAAAACCTTATGTAACTCACCTAAAAGGTACTCTCTATACAGGTTGTTGAGGCTCAATATATAAAGATTCTAAAGATGAGAATTGGTGTCAGATACCCAAACTTATAACCTAAAGATCAAGACTAACTTAACCGATTGAGGTTGTTGAGGCTCACAATCGAGGTAGAGGTTGTTGAGGCTCACTACCACCTAGAAAAGACAAGTCTAAACTAAGTTAAAGCAAATCTTTAACTTTGGATTAAAGTAAAAGCAGGCTCGTAAACAAGAGGGAAATTACGGTTGGATCTTGAGATTCCACGGTCATGGAACTCAAGAACAACCCGTAATTTAGGGTTCGTCGACGATTCTCTCTAACTCTCAGGGTCTAATCTGTTTGCGATCGATCTATCATTATCTAAGCCACAACTATCAACCCTTCACCTTAGAATTGTTAAGGGTTTTTAGCCAATAACAGTCATGTTGATATTAATTCAAGAATTTAGAAAGAAAGATGAAAACTTTCAAGAACTTTCAATAATCTTCAAACTAATCTCAAAGTCACAATTAAGAACGAGTGTTGTCAAAAGATTCAAAGTAAAGTAAACAATCACAACCTGAGAAATGAAAGGGAAACGGGATGTCAATCCGTTTTCCAAATCAAACCTAAACAAGAAGAGAGATCTTCTTGCAAAATCTTCCGAAAGCTTCGATCTTCCGCCAATCCGAAGATCTCAACAGCAATCTCCACCAAAAGTGCGATATTAGGGCAATTCCCCGATGCGAACTTCGATCTCCAATGAGATCTCCAAGATACCTCTAAATGAGGGTTATGCGTCACTAAGCGATGATGTAAGTGGGTATCAAGCGAGCGTAAGCGAGGATAAGCGTGGATGATGGAATCTCCCATCTTCCGTCTTTTTATAGTGTAGGGCAAAATGTCGGCCCGGCCCAATCTTCAAAAGATCGTGGCTTCAAAGTGTGGCGAAAATATTCGCCAAGATCACGGTCGTGGAAGTTTCCACGACCGTAATTCTAGGTGTGGAAAGTGCCACGGTTTGTTCCACGACCGTAATAGTTACTGGAATGCATCACGCCTCTCTTCACAAGTTCCACGGCCGTAATTCTGAACGTGGTTTGAAATCCGGCCGTATTTTAGGGCGTAATTTAGGGCAAGAACGTGATTCTTCCCTAGCCTCGTGCATTCCTCAAGCTAAACTCCAATTTGCTTCCTAAGAGTGTCCTCAATATATGGACTCACTCAATCAACTCCTCTTTTGCTTGATTCCGTTCGGAAATAACTCCAAATCACCTATAATCAACATAGAACTAGTGTAGACATCCATATCGATAATATAGGTAATACTAACTCATATATGCAGCAAAGTTCAATCAAAGACTATCAATATGAATCAAATTCGATTAGAAAACGTGCCTAAAATATCACAATATTTCATGCTAACAGTGTGCTGTCCTGTGTTCGGTTTGTAGAAGCGGTGAAGGCGTCAAGGTTGCGTACGGTGGTCGACGACGGCTGTGCAGCCTGTCCAACGGTCGAAGGAAAGGTGGCGGGATCCGACTGCGAGGCTGGCACCGCTACCAGTGGTCGACAGAGCCGGCGGAAGGGAGGGTGGCGAGGTCCGAGTGCGAGGCGTGAGGTTTATGCGGTAGAGGAGGAGTGTCGTCGAGAGAAGCAGCAGCAGGATTAGGAAAAAGAATTAGGTTAAGCGTAGGATTAGATTAGGGTTAAGGAGGTGGGCAGACCGAAAGGTCATTGGGCCTGGTGTTGGGCCAGAACCGGCCTGCTGTTCAATTAAAACAAGAGGGCTGAAAGGATACTCGTTATCCGCCCGAAACCGTTAAAAGTACGGAATTAATTACGGAATTATTTATGAAATTATTCACTGAATTATATAAGTTATCATTTTATGTGAATCCAAGTTACATAAAATGATAGAATTTAATTTTGTGTTATTTTTATTTAAAAGAATTTAGGTTGGCGGATCAGAAATCCGGTTTTATCCGTTATTAAACGGAGTTTAATATTTTCGGTTATTACATCAGTGCCCTCTTAAAAGAAGTTTCGTCCCGAAACTTAGAATAATGTAACGAATCATTCAACTTTCTTTGTAAATCTTAGTTTCATAAAATTTCTGTTTTCTAGCTTGCAACTACTCAATCATCATACTCAGACACACATCACATAAAACATAATCACTCAACCCAATATAGAAACATGAAAAGTCAAACAATAGTAGCATCCGAGTACTAACTCGTCGGTACAGAAGTAGTAGTTAACCCTGCAAGGAACTCGGGATAATTACGTCTAATACTCTCCTCGGTCTCCCAAGTGGCCTCATCAGCTCCTTGTCTAGACCACTAGATCCTCAACATCGATATCTCCTTAGACCGCAGACGTCTAGTACTGCGCTCCAGGACGGCTACTGGATACTCCACAAAAGTTTGCTTTGGCTCATCTATCAGATTCTCATAGTTGATGACATGTCCTGGGTCTAATATGTAGCCCCTTAACTATTACTTGTGAACTCTGGGTAGAAGTGTTGGTTGATAAATAACCTCTCAATCTACTTTAGGATCTTCGAAGAATATATTTCTGAACTTACTTCTGAACACTTTTGATGACTCTAGCTAAATAATAAGAACTTGATACCTTCCGCTAAATCCCCTTGATTTTTAATCGTTCGGAAAACCCCGACTATAATTTCTATAATAACGATCTTACACACATCCCGGCACTCTACTAAGTGCCTGATATTCTATGTATGACCACTCGTTTGGTCTTGTCTTTCTAATATGACTCAGTCGGATCGTCTCTCCGTTAATGCATTATTATATGTCTTTGGTCAGGCTTTTAACTTGATATAACCCAAAGCACACTCCCTGCGGACATTTGCATATCGATCTACGAGTCCTTAACTTGAGGGCACAATGGACATCACATTGAGTTTCATGTTCTATGGGTTATGGGCCCACCATGCTTCCACTGCACTACTCTGATCAATCTATTGTCACCCATTAATAATAATGACGTCTTCCGTTAGCATGATAATTTACCAACTCTTTGCATGTAATTTCTCTTCTAATAGCGGCAAGATCCTCTTCAAACAGACCTTCTGTCTATAGATGATTTACTATAGTAAAGGGAAGACATTGATAGCATGAATTATTGTCTATATTTTGGGGTTTGTTTAGACCTAGTTTTGCATCAAAAAGGAGCTTGATAGCATGAATTATTTGGTCTACACCTAGTTTTGTTGTAATCGTAGGTAAAATGGCACGTTTTGCATCAAAAATGAGCAAAAGGAGCTAAGGAGTCATTGGAGCTACATTCGGGAGCTTGAGTAATAATCCAGGAATCATGGATTTAGATTAAAGATTCACTTTAGACCAGATTTGAGAGATTTCACATTCGGTTGTGATTCACCTCGGTTGACTACAGGGTCACCTCGACCGAGGTGATCCAGAGGAGCCGACTCGACCGAGGCGAACACCTGGGACGCGGCGAGAATATTTTATTCTTGGTTGAGATCTTTTATCTTTGTAAAGAGGATCTTATATTTTTGGGTTGGGTTCCTGGAAGGAAGAAGATAAGTTTGCCCATATATTTTACCTATTTTTATGGGAAGAGATCTTTCTAAGGTATCTTATCTTTGGAGAGTAATTTTCTTATAAGAAGGGTCGGATTTCCCACAAATCCGACATCTTGCATACATCCTGCATATATTTGGAAAACAACAACCCTAAAGATCCAGGTGTCTAATTGTGGCAATCGATTCAAGATATACTGTAGATATAAGGACAGAGTTGAGGTTTGCAAAGGTATGCTAAGGTAAAGCAATGTACGGCGAAGTTCCAAGGCTTTATATGACTTATCTAAAGACACTCTCTATAAAGGTTGTTGAGGCTTCAGTATAGAAAGGATCTAAAGACAAAAATTAATTTCAAATACCCAAACTTGTAACCCAAGGATCAAGACTAACTAAACCGATTAAGGTTGTGATACTCGAAATCGAAGTAGTGGTTGTTGAGGCTTCACTACTACCTAGAAAAGGCAAGCCAAGACTAAGTTAAAGCAAATCTTTAACTTTGGATCAAAGTAAAAACAAGGTTCGTAAACTGAAACAAATTACGGGCAGATCTTGAGTTCCTCGGCCGTGGAACCTCAAGAACAGATCGTGGTTTGGGGCGTCGGTGAAATATCTCTAACTCTTAGGGTCCAATCTGTTTACGATCGATCTATCATCATCTAAGCCACAACTATCAACCCTTCACCTTACAATTGCTAAAGGGTTTTAGCCAACAACAGGCATTATGATATCAAATTCAAGATTAAGAAGAATGAAAGATGAAAACCTTCGAAAACCTTCAATAAACTTCAAATCAATCTCAAATCCATAAACAAGGGTAATAATGTAACAAATTTGGAATAACACAAACCAATAACAATCCTTGATAAGAACGAAGAGCGGGATGTCAATCCGTCTTCTAATCAAACCTAGGAACAAAAGCGCAACTTCCAAATCTTCAAACCTTCGTAAATCTCCGTTGCAAAATTGCAATTCTCCGCACGTCCAATGAAACCCTAGGCACGTGTAAGCATACAATTGTCATCAAAAACTCAATTCACAAGTAGTGATTATCATAGAAATCATCTCAATTCTTAGAAGCACAAAATTTTCAAAATTTTTCGATTTTTATGGGTTTTTCAAAAGCTTTTTCATGCAATGCGATAATGAAACGTGTAACAATGGAATGAAACATGCAAAGTGTTCTCGATCAAAGCAAGCAAAAGTGAGTAGAGTTATTACAAACGAATAGTCACACCCCACCCCATACTTGAGACAAAAATTGTCCCTAATGTTCAAAAAGAAATAAAGAAAAGAAAGAAAGAAAATGAACTCACAAGACGGTACGTGGTGGAGTGGCTAATGCGGTAGATCATCATCATCCTCACTGGGGTGCCAGTGGTGGTGGAAATGGGAAGAAGCCGGGGTCGTAGTTCCGCCCAAACTGCTGGCGGTAGATGTCTCTCATCATCCGGTCATGTGCATCAGCTCGTGCATCTCTAACATCCGCCCGGATCTCCAAAGCTCAGACTCTCCTGGAAAGGTCGGTGGCCCACTCCGGCAGCTGCTCGTACCACTCCGGCGCCTGGCTATACCAAGCTGGTGCATCTGATGGTGTTGGTGCAAGTGGTGGCTGTGCATACCAAGTCGGTGGAGCTCCCATCCAATCCGGCTGCGTGCTATACCAATCAGGAGGGGTAGCCATCCATGTCGGCCTCTCACTCACGCTGGCGCGGCGAGAGGAAGAACCGGGAGCTCTAGCAGGACGGGGAGAGTGCCTAGGGAGGTCGGGAAATGTATATGGCTGATCCGGTAAAGTACCAAAGTCGTGCTCCTCACCTCCTCCCTCAAACTCATCATCTCCTCCCATCTCCTCCTCATCTACAGTAGGTGCCTTAGGGGGAACGTAAGGAGGTGCTACCAATCTATTCGCATGCATGGCAGCGAATGTCTCCTTCCAGTTATGGTGTCCGACCATAATGGAGTACTCGGGAAGCCATGCCACACCTCTACCTCCTCTATCCTCCCAAGGCATGGCGGCGGTGGGTGGACATCTATGTCTAGGGAAAATCAACCCTCTAGTCATGAGACTCTGATGTCCTAACGGCTTCGCCGCTATCCTAGTGCAGGCGGAGAAGTCTACTCCTAACTGTCTAGCAAGGTGGGTGACTATCCCACTATATCTAATATTGTCGACCCTCTTGTTCTGTAGCTTACTAATGGTAGAAGCTAAGAGGATGGCACAATCAGCATGCCTCCCATGCAGCATCGAATACAACAGAAATAGCTCATGTGTCTTGATTTTCTAAGGAGTCTCTGTCCTAGGGAAGAGACACTCAGAAAGCACTCGGTGGGCGATCTTCAAGGCTAAGTGATAGATCAACTTAGCCTTGGTATCAGCAGGTTGCAAGCGGTCCTCGCTGGCGTATACCATGTCAATATCCTCCCAAAAATCTTTGGCATACACGCCACTAGGAAATCGATCATTGAAGGTCTCATGGAACCCAAAGAAGGCTCCAAACTCTCGGATCGAAAACTCATAGTTCCTCTCCATCAGTCGGAAACAAACTGTCCTATCCACATGACTATGCTCAAATGAGATCACAAACTCTCTAGTGATCTCCTCATACGCATCTTCCCGAATAGCGGAGAAGATGATCAAACCGGCTCTATCAAGTAACCAAGTAAGGTCACCTACCACATTCAGTGGCTCTAAATCCTAAAGCAGCAAATATCGTGGTCCTATGACCGGTCTCTTCTCGATCCTCTCTAAGGCATCGAGGTAATCCTCATGGATCTTAGGAATTCTAAGGGGTGGGGGTGATGGTGGTGATGGTAATTCACTAGGGGGTGCCTGAGAGGAGGAGAAAGCATTACCTTTCCTCTTCTTGGTCCTATTAGACATTCTCCTAACAAAGTCCATATTTTGTTCAAAACCACGGTATGTTCTTCAATTTCCACGGCCGTGGAATGCCCAGGAACCGTGGTTTGGTTCGTAAATCCTCAAAAATCACTCAATCAACACCACAATCAGTAGATAGCATCCCTAGACTAATTTCAATCCAGTTCCAATTAGTTCTCCTAATATATCTTGCAAAAATTGAATCGAATCGACAAAGTGAAAGAAGAGAAGAAAAACCTAGGTTTTTGGATTTTAAAATCCAAATTCCGTCTTCTCCGGCGATTGTTCACTCGAATGGTTGCTTGGATCTTGTAGATGATCGAATTTGCTCCAGTTTGGGTTAAAGAATCGTTCGAAACGATTAACGAACGGAGAATTGAGAGAGGGGGATCAATTCGGCGTTTTTGGTCGTGGAAAATGGTGTTTTGGTGTGTTTTATGAAGAAACGTGATTTTTATAGTGGGCGTAAATTTTTTCGAAAATTACGGTCACTCGGGGGTTTCCACGGCCGTGGAAATGTACGGAACCGTGGTTTTGGTGATTTTTCTCAGGCTTTTGCAAATTACGGTCACTGTAGCTGTCACGGCCGTGGTTTTGGCCGTGGAACTCTCTGTAATGTGCCAAAGTCCAAGTTTCGTCAATTTCTTCTAAGTTTCTCTTCTTTCTTCCCTCTTCCACTGATCCTACATCCAAAAACACGAACATACCGGAAGGTATCAAAGGCAAAACAAAACAAAAACATCTAAACTATTCTAATCTACGAATCAAAAACAAAAACGTAAGTGCAATACCTTGGGTTGCCTCTCAAGAAGTGCTTGTTTAAGGTCTGTTGCTAGACCATATTCGCACTTATTCGAGTGCGGTGGGCGCAAACTCTTCAGCTTGGAGTTCCGGCGAATACTTCTTGAGTCGTTGACCGTTCACCTTAAAGCTTCCGCCCTTTTCACCCCATACTTCAACTGCACCATGGGGAAAAACACGTTTGATTAGATAAGGTCCAGTCCAACGAGATTTAAGCTTACTTGGAAAGAGACGAAACCTTGAATTGAAGAGGAGAACTTGATCTCCTTCTTTGAGGTCCTTTGGAATGATATGCTTATCGTGCCAACGCTTCGCTCTTTCTTTATAGATCTTGGCGTTTTCGTAGGCGTTCAAGCGAAGTTCTTCAAGCTCGTTAAGGTCCAAGAGACGCTTCTCTCCCGCTTCCTTCATGCTGAAGTTCAACCACTTTATTGCCTAATACGCCTTATGCTCCAATTCTACCGGCAAGTGACAAGACTTCCCATACACAAGGTTGTATGGTGTTGTTCCGATGGAAGTCTTATATGCAGTCCGGTATGCCCATAATGCGTCATCTAGCTTCAAAGACCAATCCTTCCTTGTCCTTGAAACCGTCTTCTCTATGATCCCTTTAATCTCCCGGTTCGAGATCTCCACTTGTCCACTAGTTTGTGGATGATAAGGGGTGGCAATCTTGTGAGTCACCCCATACTTAGCTAATAGAGCTTCGAATCGTCGGGCAATGAAGTGAGAACCTCCATCACTAATGATAGTCCGTGGTGTCCCAAATCGTGGGAAAATGGTCTTGTTAAAGAACTTAACCACAACCATGGCATCATTAGTGGGAGAGGCAATTGCTTCAAGCCATCTCGAAACATAATCCACGGCTAAAAGTATGTATTGGTTTCCACAAGATGATGGGAAAGGTCCCATGAAGTCTACTCCCCAAACGTCAAAGATCTCCACCTCTTCATGTTGTTAAGAGGCATCTCGTTTCTCCTAGATATGTTCCCTGTTCTTTGACAAGCATCGCAGCAGGAAACAAAGGTTTGCACATCTTTAAATAAAGTAGGCCAAAAGAATCCAGATTGCAATACCTTAGCTCTAGTCTTGTTCGAACTAGCGTGTCCTCCGCAAGGTAGTGAATGACAATGACGGATGACACTTTGAATCTCATCTTCCGGCACACATCGTCGAATGATGGCGTCAGGACCTCTCTTAAAGAGGAGAGGTTCATTCCAAAAGTATTCCCGAACATCCTTAAAGAACTTCTTTCTTTGTGCGTAGGATAATCCGGGTGGTAATTCGTGACAAACTAAATAGTTAACAAAATCAGCAAACCATGGTTCGTTACCTTTGGTGATCACGTCGATGCACTCCTCTATGACATGTAAATGCTCGTCCGGAAAGGTGTCATCTATAGGTAGATTGTCGTCCTCTAGATGTGGTAGACGACTCAAATGATCCGCGACAGAATTTTCCGAACCCTTCTTGTCACGGATCTCTAGATCGAATTATTGTAGAAGAAGAATCCATCTAATTAGCCTTGGTTTCGCATCTTTCTTTGCAGGCAAATACCGGATCGCAGCATGATCCAGTACACAATCACCTTAGCACCTACAAGATAAGAGCGAAACTTTTCAAATGCATATACAATTGCTAAAAATTCCTTCTCGGTAGTGGCGTAGTTGAGCTGCGCTTCATCTAGCGTCTTGCTAGCGTAGTAGATAGCGTGGGTTCATCCTTCCTTTCTTTGCACAAGCACAGCTCCTATAGCTACGTCACTTGCGTCACACATAACCTTAAATGGAAGATTCCAATCCGGAGGTTGAATAATCGGGGTTGAGATTAGAACTTCCCGAATCATATTAAACGCATCTAAGCATTCCTGCGAGAAATCAAAAACTGCATCCTTCATCAATAAATTAGTAAGCGGTTTTGATATCTTAGAGAAATCCTTTATAAAACGTCTATAGAATCCAGCATGTCCTAGAAAACTTCTTATCCCTTTCACCGAAGTTGGGGGAGGAAGCTTTTCTATAGTCTCTATCTTAGCCTTATCCACTTCAATCCCTCTACTAGAGATTAAGTGTCCTAATACAATGCCCTCTTTCACCATAAATTGACACTTCTCCCAATTAAGAACTAGGTTAGTGTCTTCACACCTTTGTAACTCAATAGCAAGGTTAGAAAGACAATTATCAAAAGAGGAACCATAAACGGAGAAATCATCCATAAAGACCTCCATGATCTCCTCTATGTACTCCGAGAAGATAGCCATCATGCACCTTTGAAAGGTGGTTGGGGCGTTGTAAAGCCCAAACGGCATTCTCCTATAAGCAAATGTTCCCCACGGACACGTGAATGTGGTCTTCTCTTGATCGTCCGGATGTATCGGGATCTGAAAGAAACCACTATAACCGTCAAGATAGCAAAAGTGTGAGTGTTGTGCTAACCTCTCAAGCATTTGGTCGATGAAGGGTAGTGGGAAGTGATCCTTCCTCGTTACGTTGTTTAGCTTTCGGTAATCTATGCACATCCTCCATCCAGTTACAGTTCATGTGGGAATGAGTTCATTGTTTTTATTGGTGATGACCGTCATTCCTCCCTTCTTTGGAACCACCTGTATGGGACTCACCCACTTGCTATCGGGGATAGGGTAGATGATACCTGCATCAAGTAGTTTAAGAATTTCCTTCTTGACAACCTCCTTCATGGTCGGATTTAACCGCCTTTGAGGTTGTCGCAAAGTTTTAAAGTCTTCTTCCATTAGGATCTTATGCATGCATAGTGAAGGTTTGATTCCTACTAGATCCTCTATAGTATACCCTAAGGCTTTCCTATGTTTCTTTAGAACAACCATAAGCTTACTATGTTCATCTATACTCAAATCGGAACTAACAATTACCGGAAAGGTAGAATTAGTTCCTAGAAATGCGTACCTTAGATGTGTAGGAAGTGGCTTCAATTCCATCACTATAGGAGTCTCTAATGGCTCTTGAGGAGTATCCAATGCTTCCTTAGAAGTGTCTATGGATGTAGAAGATGTTGGAGAAGAATCAAAAGAAGTGGCGGAGAAGATACAATCTCCTTCAGATTCACCCAAAATTATGGCTCCCCTATTTCCTCCACGGCCGTGGTTTTGGGCGTGGAAATCAATTACGGTGCCTCTGTTTGTTCCACGGCCGTGGTTTTGGCCGTGTAACTTACTGGAGTCCTCTGAATAGCTGATTACGGTCATGTTGGTAGATTCAACGGTAGTGGAATAGCACGACTGGCCGTGGTTTCTTACATTTTCTGACCCATCGTAGAGTTTCTCAAATTCTTCTTCATACACTTCTTTTTGCTTCTCTAAAGCTTCAATTTCCTCATTGCATTCCTCTTCTTCCCCTATATCCATAATGCTCATAGAGATAACCTTTTGCAAGGGATCTTTGAAGAGAATCGAACTTACCTCCTCTCTAGATAGCTCTTTGTCATGGATGTTGAATATATCTTCATCAAAAGCTGGTTCCTTCACCAAAGTGGAGAGAACGAACTCTACCTTTTCTTCTCCTATGTCGAAGGCGAGTCTAGCATTCTTGCAATCAACTATACTACCGGATGTTGCAAGAAACGGTCTTCCGAGTATGATCGGGACCGGACTATCTGCAGAAATGTCAAGCACAACAAAATCTATAGGAACATAGAACTTACTAAGCTTGATTAGGACGTCTTCAACTATGCCGACGGGACGAGTTATGGATCGATCCGCCATGTACAACGTCATCTTCACCGGTTTAGGTTCGCCTAAACCGATCTTCCTGCATAAGGCAAGCGGAATGATACTCACGCTTGCTCCTAAATCATATAATGCATCATATGTGACATCTCCCACTCCTATAGGAATACAAAATGACCCCGGATCCTTCAGCTTTAGGGGCATCTTTTCCTTCATTGTCTTGATGAGATCCGATGAATCCGAACTTATCTTAACCTCTCCAAAATCCTCTAATTTTCTTTTGTTAGAGAGGATCTCCTTTAGGAACTTTCCATAAGCTGGCATACCTACAATTACATCAATGAAAGGTATATTAATATGCAGTTTGCTCAAGAGTTCAATAAACTTAACGAATTGCTTGTCTAGACGCGCTCTTGCTCTAGATTGCGGGAATGGTAGGGGAGGTTTGAAAGCTGGAGGAGGAACGTAGATGTCTTCCTTCTCCTTCCCCTTCTCTTTCTCCTTCTCGACGGGAACTTCTATAAACTTAGGTTGTGGGTCGGTGGTTGTTGCTCCGCTCCTAGTTGTGATAGCCATCACCCTTCCTTTTGGGTTATCCTCCGTCTTTCCTGGAAGTTTTCCTTGATTCCTAGGAACTTCCTCAGCCTGACTAAACATTTGGTTTTCTAAAACCTTTTGGACTTTATCAACCTTAGTGATGTGATCATCGACCTTAATAATGTGACTCTCCAATCCTTGAAGCTTTCCCAAAATTGTTTCCAACATGGGATCGGGCTTCTCTTTCCCCGAAGTGGTTCCGCTATTAGGTGCTTGTTCATGACTTTTCAAGGGAAAGGAAGAAGAAAAAGGTGGAGTTAGTGAATTTCCTGAATTGGGATAAGAATTACCGGAATTGTGTTGTTGGTTGGACCGCCAATTGTTGTTTGAACCCCTATTGTTGTTCCAACTGTTATTCCGGTTGTTGTTGTTGTTGCAATTGTTCCGGTTGTTGTTCCGGTTGTTGCGGTTTGTATTCTCATTTCCATTGTGGTTATTTTTGTTTCCCAAATAACCCACATCTTGCCCTTTTTGCTTTGGAAAGTTGGTTTTAATGGCTTCCTTCAACTCTTTAATCTCGGTATTGAGAGAAAAGATTTGAGTTTGAGCAGCTTGGGATAACTTTGCTCCTTGCTCCACTTGATTTGCTTCTACTTTCCGGTGAGAATACTTTTCTATGACTCGGGCTTTCTTCTCAATGAAGTCCCAAGCGTCATCTTCCCTCATGTCCATGAATGTACCACATGAAAGGGATTTGAGCTTGAATTGTGTTTCCACATCCACCCCCTTATAGTATATCTCCAATAAACACAGTTTGGAAATGCCATGATGTGGGCAATCCAATAGTAAGTCCTGAAATCTTTCCCAAGATTGAAACAAACTTTCGTTAGATATCATAGAAAATGCATTAATCTTACCTTTCAACTCCGCCGTCTTGGATGGCGGAAAGAATTTGGTGAGGAATTCCGCAGAAAGATCCTCCCATGTGTTAAGTCTTCCATTTGGAAGAGCTTGATACCAAGATAAAACTTTCCCTTTCAAAGAGAAGAAGAATGGCTTGATCTTGTAGTTGTTAGTGGTTGCATTCTTTGGCTTCATTGTCTCCATCATGATCTCGAAATTCTGTAAATGTTGATGTGGAGATTCAATACTCGTTCCTCCAAACTGATTTTGGCGAACGATGGTAAAAACTTGCGGGTTGAAGCTAAACCCTTGCATATCATCAGCATCAAAGTTCACACCTAAACGGCGTGGTTGCTGAATTGGATCCATCCTTTGGCCAAGAGTTCTTGGCTCTCCATCTATACGAGCAGCTCTCGCATCCTCAGCTGGAACACGACGATTGGCAGCTGGTCTTGGAACAAATGGTTCACATTGATCGCCGGATCAATGTCCTCTAGTGGTGGCATGGAAGAGTCACTATCCTCGTCGGATGAATTGGTTCTAACCGATCTTGACGATTTCCTGCTCTTCTTTTTCTTAAGGTCGCTCAATTCCATCCTTATTTGAAATATCATATCCGTTAGACCATCAACTTTCGATTGATGACGCTCCGATTCCTCCTTGCGAGTCTTCTCGCTCCATCTAAGTTGAGCTTCGGACTCCGCTAACTCCGTTTGGTAATATCGTTCTCTTTCTTCAGCCATCTTTCTTTCTTTGAGCTTCTTCCTCAAAGTCTTCTCAAGTTCCTGATCAAGAGGTAAGAGGTCCTTGTTGTTCCTAGACCTGCGCATAAACCTAAAGTAACCTGCAAATATCACTCACAAAAGATATCAAATAACGAGAGCTAAGCTCCCAAGCTTGACAACCGGTAACCGAATTCAGCCTAGACCAAATCCCCAGCAACGGCGCCAAAAACTTGTTCGCCACTTAGCGTGCGTGCAAATAAGCTTTAAATTTATAAAACTAGAATCAAGCTAGCGAACCCACATTGTACGGATCGACGTAGTTAAGCAAGAATTCCAGAGTATCGAACACAGGGATTTGGGGGGAACAAATTCAACTATAAATTGTCAAGCAAGTAAAGGTAATAAGCTTTGCAAATATTGGAAAAACAGCAACCCTAAAGATCCAGGTGTCTAATTGTGGCAAACGATTCAAGATATACTATAGATATAAGGACAGAGTTGAGGTTTGCAAAGGTATGCTAAGGTAAAGCAATGTATGGCAAAGTTCCAAGGCTTTATATGACTTATCTAAAGACACTCTCTATAAAGGTTGTTGAGGCTTCAGTATAGAAAGGATCTAAAGACAAGAATTAATCTCAAATACCCAAACTTGTAACCCAAGGATCAAGACTAACTAAACCGATTAAGGTTTTGACACTCGAAATCGAAGTAGAGGTTGTTGAGGCTTCACTACTACCTAGAAAAGGCAAGCTGATAACACGATTTATGATCTAGATTTAGACACTCATTTAGATAGATTTCTCACTCATCCATGCATGATTTAGCATTAGTTCAAGACGTTTTGCACTCAATTCACATATTTTGTCGAGATAGACGTCTACACGGACTTGTGCGTGTTTTATAGGTATTTCGGGAAATTAGAAGCCAAAACGACGCGTTTGAGGATCATTCATCTAGATGACACGCCCTCGGACTCATTAGGACACAAGCTAAAGGCTAAGGAGAACTCATGGAACCTTACCAATACTAGTCATGCACCAAATCACAGCTTAATGATCCAAGGCGAAGTTTCTGCACAGAATCACAGTTCTCTGACACTCCACGGCCGTGGAATCGACCGTGGATTTTGCCAGATTCTCGTGACAGCTGTGCCACGACTCTCATGGCCAACTCATGCAAGTTTGTTATAAAAGTGGTCCTTCATGGGCTGTGAGAGGCAGTTGGGAGCATCTTGGAGCAGCTCATCCATTTTCCATTTCCTCTAACAAAAATAACCTCTCAAGAAGAAGATTTTCTAGGAAGGAAAGTGTCAAAAAGGAAGAAGAAGAGTTCCATTGAAGTAGAGAAGAAGCACACACACCATTGCCACACTTGCTAGTTTATGTAGTGAAGAATTCCGGATTCTAATTCTAGAGATTTGTGAACCTTTGGACCTTCTTTTGGAAGGGTTGTAAGTTGCTCTAATTCCATTTTCAGATTGGTTTTGATTTAAGTTCACTTGTTCATCTCTTTTCTTCATTATTTTGCAAATGGATGTTATGATTTTGTGTTTGTTTGTTTCGATTTCGATTATGAATGTTGTAGGCTAAATAGATGTGGTTCTAGGGTAAGGAAAGGATGGTTATGGCTAGGGTTATGATAGGATGAGTTTAGATTTACCTTTGGATGACTTTTGTGTTGGAACGTATCCTCTGTTAGGAATTACGGCCAGATCTTGCCAAACCACGGCCGTGGTTTAGGTAGAACAAACCGTGATTTTCCTGGTTCGATGGATCTAGTTTTTGATTGTTAGAATGTTGAAATCCTAGGTGTTTGTTGAGTTAAATCTATCCTAGGGTGACCTAGTGTTAGCATCTAAGTGTTAGGAGAGACTTACCCGGTAATCCTTGCTCTTAGATTCCAAAGATAACAAACCTTAGGTAGTGGTGAGCCTAGTAAGCCGCCATTGGATTAAGTGTGTTGGATGGTAGCTTAAAACTGACCCTTCCGAGACTTACCCGGTAAGGATAGGTTGGATCTTTAGGTTATAATTCGGTTTGAGTAGAATTCCGTCCCTTAGGTTCTTAGAGACTTACCCGGTAATGAGACCTAGGGAATGGACTAGTGGGTCATGAGACTTACCCGGTGATTGATCCCAATCACAGAAACACTTAACCCCAACTTAGTCAATCCAAGGAATGAATAGATAGCTTGAGCCCTATGCCATAACCGGAACTTCCAACCCCTAGAATCCGTCTTTTCTTTCCTTGATCTATATCTTGTTTAGTTTGTTTATTTGCGTTGATTCATAGTTTAGTTGATTGAATACTTGCATGAATTGTGATCTTTGATTGATCACCAAAAACCACCCAAAAACATTTGAGATTTTTACTTCTTTATTTCTTCCCCTCTTCTTAACTTAGATCTTCACTAAACTTAATCGTAAACTGAATCAATCTCACCTTAGTCTTTGTGTTCGACCTCTGAATACTATCCCTACTACAAACGTACCGTACACTGCGGGTTCACTAGGAGTTAGGAGAAATATAACGAGTATAAATTTAAAACCCAATTGCGCATCACACAATCCTTGCGTAACAAGTTTTTGGCGCCGTTGCCGGGGACTAGGTCTAGATTGAGTCTATTTTGTGATTGTTTATTAGTGTAGATCTTTCTTGTTGCTTTTGATCTCTTTGGTGTGTGTTTTTGCTTTACAGGACATCTTTTACTCTTTAGGTGTATGCGAAGGTCTCGTGGCAAGGATTTAGCTCCATTCGATCCCGAACCGGAGAAAACCCTTAGATCTAGATCCAAGAGCATAAAGAGGGGAAAAGAGATGGCCGGAAGAGACCTCCAAGCTAAATTGGATGAAGCCTTAGAGCAAATAAGGCTAAGAGATGAGCTTTTAGAGGAAGAAAGGAGACTTGCCAATGAGAGGCAAGAAGCAACTAGGAGGGAGATTGATGAGATTAGGCAAACCCTTGTACGGGGGGAGCTTAATCGTCAACAACCTCCACCTCCTCCTCCACCACAACCGCAGCCGGCGGCTAATGTTAGGGTTGTACCTATTGCTATTGAGGAACCACAAACCTTAGGGAGACGTATGGATCCGGCAGAAAGAGCACACCGACCGGGTGTGAATCTAGGGGATCCCGCGACCCACAACTATGAGCTCCGCCCTAAAGTTCTACAAATGATCCGGCATAATCAATTTGGAGGGATGGAAGGAGAGTCTCCTCATCAACACTTGATGAATTATAAGATCTTGATTGAGACTCTTAGACCGCCAAGATTGGAGAGCAACAACCATAAGCTTAGGGCTTTTTCCTTCTCTCTTAAGGATAAAGCCTTAGCTTGGTATCAATCTATTCCACAAGGGCGAGTTGGTACTTGGGAGGAGATGACAACCGAGTTCTTGACCAAGTTCTTCCCACCTTCCAAGACCACCGAGTTAAGAGGGAAGATAAATGCCTTCGTGATGAGGGATAGAGAAAGTTTGTTCAAGTCTTGGGAGAGATTCAAAGACCTTCTCCTAGATTGTCCACACCATGGCATACTGAAAATTGAGCTATTGGAGATCTACTTCAAGGGACTTGATGAAGATAGCCAATTCAAGCTTCAATCTCTTTCCGGTGGGACATTTATGGAGAAGCATGTAGATGATGCTTGGGAGTTTGTGGAGAAGCAAGCTTTAGTAATTGAGAAGTACTCCCATAAGAAGAGTGAAGGGAGAAAGGCGGGAGCATATGAGGTGAGTGAAGTCACCATGAACAATTTCAAGCTTGACGCCATCAACAACAAGTTGAAGTCCTTGAGGGAGTTGTGTGCTACAACTTTAAAGAACCAAGCAACTCCTCAAGTGCTTCCACAACCCAATTTGTCTTCCAAGGAGGAAGATGTGAATTACATGGGAAGGGGCAACTTCAATAATTACCAAGGCCCAAGGAGTTTCAACAACAACCGGCAATTCAACAATTACCGGCCCAACCACAACCATCCCGGATTTTCTTACTCTAATCCGGATGGAGCCTTAAACCCTTCCTCCTCCACAAGCACAACTCCACCACAAAGAGCTTCACAAGAACCTCCACCCGGATTTTCTCAACCTTCAAAGGATAGAACCGAAGTCATGTTTGAGCAATTGCTAGGAAGGTTGAGTGGTCTTGAGAGCACCGTGACTTCAATCTCTAAAGCTCAAAAGGTTTTGGAAGCACAAGTGTTCCAAAAGGCGGGTGAAGCCCATAGAGATCCGGGAAAGCTTCCCGGAAGAACCGAAGACAACCCAAGAGGCCAAGTGTTGGCTATCACAACAAGGAGTGGGTTGAGTATGAAAGACCCTTTGCCCAAGGGAAATGCTAAGGGAAAGCAAGTAGTGGTAGAAGAGGGAAGATTGCAAGAAGATGGAGGCAAAAGCAAGGATGTAGAGCCAACCTATGTGGCACCGCCTCCATACAAGCCGCCACTACCGTTCCCACAATCAAGAGCAAGAGCTCGTTTGGACAATCACTTTGGTAAGTTCCTTGAACTAATGTCCAAATTACATATTAACATTCCGTTCATGGATGCCATTTTAGGAATGCCGGCATATGGCAAGTTTTTGAAGGAAATACTCTCCAACAAAAGGAAGTTGGAGGAGTATGTGGAGATAAGAATGACCAAGAGATCCTCGGAATTGATCCAAACGATGAAGGAGGAGATGCCTCCCAAGCTAAGAGATCCGGGCTTTTTTTGTGTCCCGATTGGAGTGGGAGATGTGAAGTACGAGGCCCTTTGTGATCTTGGAGCAAGTGTAAGCATCATACCGCTTGCACTTTCCAACAAGGAGGGGCTAGGAGAGCCAAAACCGGTCCAGATGACCCTCTACATGGCGGACCGTTCTATCACTCATCCGGTTGGGATTTTAGAGGACATCCCGGTGCAGCTAGGAGGATTCTACGTACCTATTGATTTTGTAGTGTTGGATATTCCGGCGGATTATCCGGATCCCATCATCTTAGGAAGGCCTTTCCTAGCCACTTCCGGATGCCTAGTGGATTACAAGAACGGGACACTCTCCTTCAACATCGGAGAAGAGAACATCAAGTTCAAGCTGTCCACAATGATGAAAGGGCCAACCCTTGATGAAGATGTCTTCAACATAGTCGAGCAAGAGGAATCTAGAGAAATTGTGAGCTCGATCTTGATCAAGGACCCCTTGGAGAAGGTTCTCACCTTAAGTATGATGGAGGAAGGTGTTGAGGAGGCTTGCAATGAAGAGATCAAAGCCTTGGAAGCATTGGAAGAGGAGCCAAGAGTTGGATTTGAAGGCCATGAAGGGGTGTTGAACAGCTGCAAGTTCCACGGTCGAGATTTGCATTCCACGGCCGTCAAACTTTTTGGACAACTCCGGGAAGCAAGCTTAGCAAAAACCACGGCTGTGGAAGATGAGCAAACCGTGTTTCCACCCGTGGTTTTCCCTGAATCAACCCTTGATGGTGATCAAGTTTCTAGGAGCCATGGAGAGTCTTCCTTTGCTTTGGCCTCATCTCATCAAACCTTATTTGGATCGTCTTCAACCGATAAAGGTCCTCCTTCACTTGAACTTAAACCCCTCCCCTCTCACTTAAAGTATGCATTTCTTGGTGATAACTCTACATATCCTGTGATTGTTAATGCATGCTTGAGTGATGATGAACTTGCTAAGTTGTTGCATGAACTAAGATTGCATAGGAAAGCCATTGGTTATACTATTGATGATTTGGTTGGCATTAAGCCATCTTTGTGCATGCATAAGATAATGATGGAAGATAATCATAAACCCTCTATTGAACATCAAAGGAGATTGAATCCTATAATGAAAGAGGTAGTCAAAAAGGAAATCATTAAGTTGCTAGATGCGGGAATTATCTACCCTATCTCGGATAGCAAGTGGGTTAGTCCCGTTCATGTAGTACCTAAGAAGGGTGGGATGACCGTAGTGACTAATGAGAACAATGAACTAATCCCGACTAGGACGGTTACGGGGTGGAGGATGTGCATTGATTATAGGAAATTGAACATGGCCTCTAGGAAAGATCATTTCCCTCTCCCCTTCATTGACCAAATGCTAGAAAGGTTAGCTCAACACTCTCATTTTTGCTATCTAGATGGGTATAGTGGGTTCTTCCAAATCCCTATCCACCCCGATGACCAAGAGAAAACAACCTTTACATGCCCATGGGGTACTTTTGCATATAGGAGAATGCCATTTGGGTTGTGTAATGCACCCGCCACCTTCCAAAGGTGTATGATGGCTATCTTTTCAGAATACGTAGAAAATATCATGGAAGTGTTCATGGATGATTTCTCTGTTTATGGTTCTTCTTTCGATAATTGCTTGGCTAACTTGTCCTTAGTGTTGCAAAGATGTGAGGAGACAAATCTTGTCTTAAATTGGGAAAATGCCACTTCATGGTAAGTGAAGGCATTGTGTTAGGACACTTGGTGTCTAACCGTGGCATTGAGGTTGATAGGGCCAAGATTGAGACGATAGAGAAGTTGTCACCACCTACCTCGGTGAAGGGGGTAAGGAGTTTCTTAGGGCATGCCGGTTTCTACCGAAGGTTTATTCAAGATTTCTCTAAAATATCTAAACCCCTCACTAACCTACTAATGAAGGATGTTGATTTTGTTTTTTCCAAAGATTGTCTTGAAGCCTTTTGTAGGTTGAAGAACGCCTTGATCTCCGCACCTATCATGCAACCTCCGGATTGGAGTCTACCATTTGAGATCATGTGTGATGCGAGCGATGTAGCCGTTGGGGCTGTTTTTGGGTAAAAGAAAGATGGGCGCACTCATGCTATTTATTATGCTAGCAAGACGCTAGATGATGCCCAACTCAATTATGCTACCACCGAGAAGGAGTTGTTAGCGGTGGTGTACGCATTTGAGAAGTTCCGCTCATACCTTGTTGGAGCGAAGGTCATAGTTTATACGGATCATGCTGCGATCCGTTATCTACTTACAAAGAAGGATGCCAAACCAAGGTTGATTCGGTGGATCCTTCTTCTTCAAGAGTTTGACTTAGAAATACGAGACAAGAAGGGATCCGAGAACTCCGTGGCGGATCACCTTAGTAGACTCCCACCATTGGAGCTTGAAAAAGATAACATCCCGATAGATGACTCATTCCGGGATGAGCAATTGCAAATGGTGGAAGAATGCTTGTTCCAAGTGTCTAGAGGAAGTGAGCCATGGTATGCCGACTGTAACGCCCCAATCCACGGGATTCAGAGCGCTACGGGTTAGGACCTCACAATGGGTCCCGACCCTTAGCCTGACAACAATTTCACTGGATCTTAAAACAAGACACAAATAAAGGCAAAACCGAAATTCATTTTAATGCAATGATATGAACCCCAAAAGAAAACAACGAAAGACTTCTGCCGAGATACAACGCTAAAGGCAACCTCCATACACGCGATATACATAATACCCTAAACAATACATAAAAACAACCCCCAAAACCCATCCTAAAATGTACGGACCCCGGCTGCCCACTCTTCCGGATCTCTCGGCCGCGCCCCTAACCTGCAAGGCAACTACAACAATATCGGTATAAAACCGTTAGCTAGCATTCAAGGCATTAGAATCATGGTATTGGCACACACACACATAAGGCATCATAAACACACAACATGTTTCAAAACACACAATCCGGTTTATTATCTTTTTATTATTAGGTCATATCCCGTTCTAATTCAACTTCTTTTGTGACACGAGAATCTTAAAGATCTCTCCCTTGTCCCCTTTCACCGTACGGGTTTGTACTTGATGCGGATCAGCATCACCCGATGGGCTGGTCGCAAGGCACCTCCCAGTCATCCCCATTTTGGACTGGACAAGCGGTCACCGCCCGTTATCATACACTTGGGCCAAATATAACCATATAAAGTCGGTGGTCCTATTACCGGTTTAGATGTTATAACATAAGCAATAAACACACACATAAACAATAACACACCACCAAACACGCATTGAAACTAATACAGAGAATACGAGCTAAGTAAGTCCGGAGACTTACCTCACTCCAGATGACTCGAATAAAACCACTCTCAGCTTTCCACAAGACAACGCTCAACGCCTGACCAAACGAGGCACACTATCAATAACTAACCGATATGTTATAAGTCTCGGACTTCTATTCTCGAACACCTATATGAATACATAATTCTAGTTTTGAAGAGCAACCTAAGATTGTAAGGAAAATAACTCAACAAGCTCATAATCCAACAACTAGTACCTATGGTCCAAGGCCGCTACATGGAATTTACTCTAAGTTATGCTAGATTCGCCTATCATGATATACTACTATTATCGTACTAAGCAAGGGAGAAGGTACTCACACACGATCCAAAGTGGAAGATGATTTACGGATGTCGAGTACGGAATCGTGGGTCTTTATTGGCGCTTCCGGACCTAAGACCAAAGCTAACGAATTTAGATTATATGCTAAATTTGATTTTAAAAAGTATATATATATATATATATATATATATATATATATATATATATATATATATATATATATATATATATATATATATATATATATATATGACTCAAAGGTAAACTCGTTTTCCAAAGCCGAGGTCAAACTCGTAAAACCATTTCCGGTTAAAATATCCAAAATGGAAAGTTGATCGTAAAACTGCATTTCAAACTTAAGCCATCAATCGGATTTAAAGCAACAAAGGCACCGTAGTTAATTTGCAAAGGAGTTGGGTCACAAACTATAATAAAATTAAGGGTCCAAAAATGTAATAATTTACTGTAGGGGCATAATAGTTCATTTTCAAAGTTCCTGGGTCACAACTGTAGTTATTAACAAAATGGGGCCAAGATTGCAATAATCAGAAAAAGAAGGGGTCAATTTTACAAATTATTCAAAAGCTCTTTCACCCTACTGACGCAATCGATAGAGGAGAGAAAGGGGAAAGGGCAAGCGGCCAACGGCCTGGTGGCTGGCGCAGGCGGAGGGAGATCAGTCGGCCGGCGTCGGTGCATGTGGGCGGCTCCACTGGCTCCGTCTCCGGCAACTGAGTGGGAATGAGATGGCTCCCACTATTCCGGCGGTTGACACACAAAACCAGGGCAAACCGGCGTCACACAGAAGAGGAAAGAAAGAAATGGAGGGAGAGAGGGCGGCTACTCACTACGCTGGCGGCACAGGTGGCTCGGTGGGAGGAACGGGTGGCTGCAGATCCGGTCTCTGGTGATGTGCCTTCTCCGTCGATCCCGAGCTTCAAAAGAGAGGAAGAACAACCCTATTCTGTTGCTAGCTTTGCTTGATCGATTGACCTAGGGAAAAAGGGAGAGAAAGAGGTGAGGCGTGAATGAGAGAGGCGAGGAGTGAAAGAAAGAGAAGGGGAAAGAGCAGCTTGGGGGGTAGTCATCAGGAGGGAGGTCGAGGAGGCGTTGCACCTACAAGGAGAGGAGGGCAAAGGGTCGGCCTGCCCTAGCCAAGGCGGGGAAAGCTGCAACAGCTTCTCTCCAGCCGCAAAAGACAAGGCAGAAGAAGACAAGAAGAAAAGAAAAAGGGAAAAGAAGGAGAAAGAAAAAAAATAAATAAAAAAAAGAAAAGAAAAAGAATAAAGAAAAAGGGGACAGGGCAAAACTCGATTAAACGATCGGAACGGGATTTTCCGGATCGGTAAATCGAGACTTTTCCACAAAAATCAAATTAATAAGAATACAGAAATACATAGATGTATCCCAAAATAATAAAATACCCGGAAGAGATATTTTTAGATATCAAAATACTTTAATTAATAACTTGAGCTACTAACGAAACGATAGAAGGAATAAAAACAAAGTCGGAAGGCACCCAAATAAACGGGGCGTTACACCGACATCGTGAACTACTTAGTATGTGAGGAAGTACCTCCCGGATTGACATATGCACAAAGGAAGAAGTTCTTCAACGATGTGAGGCACTACTATTGGAGTGAACCACTTCTATTCAAGAGAGAGCCGGATGGAATGTTTAGAAGGTGCATACCGGAGGAAGAAGTGGAGAGTGTGATCCGGCATTGCCACTCCTTACCATGTGAAGGCCATGCTAGCTCACACAAGACGTGTGCAAAGGTATTGCAATCCGGTTTTTATTGGCCTAACTTGTTTAGAGATGTGCAAGGTTTTGTAGCGGCATGTGATGCTTGCCAAAGGACGGGCAACATCTCAAGGAGGAATGAAATGCCCTTGAACAACATCCAAGAAGTTGAGATTTTTGATGTGTGGGGTGTGGACTTCATGGGACCATTCCCTTCTTCATGTGGCAATCTCTACATCCTATTGGCGGTGGACTATGTGTCAAGATGGGTGGAGGCAATCGCCTCTCCTACAAATGATGCCAAGGTGGTGGTGCGGTTCTTCAACCGGGTGATCTTCCCTAGGTTTGGAACACCAAGGGTGATCATTAGTGATGGGGGGAAGCACTTCACAAATAGGAATTTTGGGGCAGTTTTGGCCAAGTATGGGGTGACTCATAAGGTTGCAACACCCTACCATCCCCAAACTAGTGGTCAAGTGGAAATCTCCAACCGGGAGATCAAAGCCATCCTTGAGAAGACAGTGTCTAGGACTAGAAAGGATTGGGCTATGAAGCTCAATGACGCATTGTGGGCATATAGGACCGCCTTCAAGACACCAATTGGCACCACTCCTTACAAGCTAGTCTATGGAAAGTCTTGCCACCTTCCGGTGGAAATGGAACATAGAGCATATTGGGCCATTAAGTGGCTAAATTTTGACCTCAAGGAGGCGGGAGAGAAGAGGTTGCTCGATATAAACGCCCTTGAGGAGATCCGGTTGGAAGCTTATGAGAATGCCCGGATCTACAAGGAGAGAACCAAAAGGTGGCATGACAAGAGGATCATCCCCAAGGAGTTGAGTGAAGGAGATCTTGTCCTTCTCTTTAACTCGAGGCTAAGGCTCTTTCTCGGAAAGCTCAAATCCAGATGGACCGGGCCATATGTGGTGAAGAAGATCTTTCCCCATGGAGCTATAGAGATAGGAGGGGAGCATTGTAAAAATTTCAAAGTGAATGGGCATCGCTTGAAGAAGTACATTCCGGGAGCTCCGGTGGACATGATTGCCCCACTTCACCTTGAATAGACATTCCCGAGTTTGGTCAAGCTAATGACCTTAAAGAAGCGCTTGGTGGGAGGCAACCCATTGGTAACATTTTTTTCTTTTTAGTTTTGTTTTCGTTTTTAGATTTTTCTACCTTCTTGTGTGTTTTGTCTACTTTGTGTGTGTGCTAGAGCATTAGTAGCATTGGAAGCCTTTCTTGGCATGTGAATGATGATGATGAAACCCTCACCAATTATGGGTGGAGCGGACGCGGAACTTGGACGGCTAGCGTTGCCTAGCGCGGGTCCCGAAGCTTTGATGGATGCTTAGAGCTCTCTACCATGGTTGATAGGATCATCCAACATCGATTCACTTGAGAAATCCCAAATACCATAGCAAACCATTTTTTACATTGTGAGAACCTTCTTTCACTCTCTTTACTTCATTTACACATTGGGGACAATGTGTTTCTAAGTATGGGGAGGGGTTTGCATGATCCTTTGCATGATGAGCATCTAGGATAGTCTAATATTTGCACATGTCTTGCATTGTACATACTTAAATCGAAAATCCCATAAAAATCAGAAAATTTAAAAAAAATGTTGTGCTTTCTAGGCTTGGATATGATCCTAATAATGAATCTTGTCTTGAGAATTGGCTATGGATGGCCTTATGTGTTGAATTGGTAAATGCATATGTGGACTTGAACTACTTCTCTTAAACTCTATGAATGATTTGTGATCATGATGTTTGCCTAGAATGGATTGAGTATTGAAAGTCGAAATTACATGATAGTTCTTGCATACCATCTAGGAATGAATGAGGCATTTCATCTTTCTCTACTTCTCATCTTGATGATGATTGCTTAAGCACCTCAATTGATATAAAATTGACCCCTTTTAACCCATCCGGGAATAGGAGCATGCTAGTGTATTGAAGTGTGTGAAAAGCAAGTGTGGAGTAAAGTTGTTGATGAAAGGAATGTCATGAATGAAATGCTGAAATTATTGTGGAAGTGTAGCCAAAATAGGTTTGGGGGCGTTGGTTTAAATGACAAGTAACTCGGTACACTTCACATAATCGGGTGTTGGTACCTTGCCAAAGTCAAATGAACCAATAGCACTAACGAGCTTTGGTATGTGTGCCCGGTGTGGATGCACCTCGAAAAAGAGAAAAAGCCCGAGGATGGCTAATCACCGAGGTTTCGGCTATTATACACCAATGCCATTGACTCAAAAACAAGTCAAAGAAAAAGAAAAGAAAGCAAGATAGGGAAAAATTTACACTTGGGGGAAGTTGATCGAGGACAAGGAGGTGAAGTTAGTTCCATTCCCGGATTAGCATCACATAACCTAGAAAATTCCCCACCCAATCACAAACGTTTCTTGGCCTTTCATGTCACAAGACCTTATGACCTACTTGCATGTTTGTAAGACTTAGTAATCTAGATTGGATATACTCTTGATCTTCTTGACATCTTCATCCTTACATCTCATGCATGCTTTTGAGTCAAGTACAATTGTCTTTCCATGCCTTTATTTGTTTGATACATAATTGCTTGTCCAATTGCCATGAAACATGACTATGAAGGTGATCCAATATTAGAAGCACAACTCCAAAAAGATTTTGCCACTTTTCTGCATACATAAATCATGTCATCTCTTACTCTATAGTTGGGAATTTGCTCGGGGACGAGCAAACCTTAAGTATGGGGTATTTTGATAACACAATTTATGATCTAGATTTAGACACTCATTTAGATAGATTTCTCACTCATCCATGCATGATTTAGCATTAGTTCAAGACGTTTTGCACTCAATTCACATATTTTGTCGAGATAGACGTCTACACGGACTTGTGCGTGTTTTATAGGTATTTCGGGAAATTAGAAGCCAAAACGACGCGTTTGAGGATCGTTCATCTAGATGACACGCCCTCGGACTCATTAGGACACAAGCTAAAGGCTAAGGAGAACTCATGGAACCTTACCAACACTAGCCATGCACCAAATCACAGCTTAATGATCCAAGGCGAAGTTTCTACACAGAATCACAGTTCTCTGACACTCCACGGCCGTGGAATCGACCGTGGATTTTGCCAGATTCTCTTGACAGCTGTGTCACGACTCTCATGGCCAACTCATGCAAGTTTGTTATAAAAGTGGTCCTTCATGGGCTGTGAGAGGCAGCTGGGAGCATCTTGGAGCAGCTCATCCATTTTCCATTTCCTCTAACAAAAATAACCTCTCAAGAAGAAGATTTTCTAGGAAGGAAAGTGTCAAAAAGGAAGAAGAAGAGTTCCATTGAAGTAGAGAAGAAGCACACACACCATTGCCACACTTGCTAGTTTATGTAGTGAAGAATTCCGGATTCTAATTCTAGAGATTTGTGAACCTTTGGACCTTCTTTTGGAAGGGTTGTAAGTTGCTCTAATTCCATTTTCAGATTGGTTTTGATTTAAGTTCACTTGTTCATCTCTTTTCTTCATTATTTTGCAAATGGATGTTATGATTTTGTGTTTGTTTGTTTCGATTTCGATTATGAATGTTGTAGGCTAAATAGATGTGGTTCTAGGGTAAGGAAAGGATGGTTATGGCTAGGGTTATGATAGGATGAGTTTAGATTTACCTTTGGATGACTTTTGTGTTGGAACGTATCCTCTGTTAGGAATTACGGCCAGATCTTGCCAAACCACGGCCGTGGTTTAGGTAGAACAAACCGTGATTTTCCTGGTTCGATGGATCTAGTTTTTGATTGTTAGAATGTTGAAATCCTAGGTGTTTGTTGAGTTAAATCTATCCTAGGGTGACCTAGTGTTAGCATCTAAGTGTTAGGAGAGACTTACCCGGTAATCCTTGCTCTTAGATTCCAAAGATAACAAACCTTAGGTAGTGGTGAGCCTAGTAAGCCGCCATTGGATTAAGTGTGTTGGATGGTAGCTTAAAACTGACCCTTCCGAGACTTACCCGGTAAGGATAGGTTGGATCTTTAGGTTATAATTCGGTTTGAGTAGAATTCCGTCCCTTAGGTTCTTAGAGACTTACCCGGTAATGAGACCTAGGGAATGGACTAGTGGGTCATGAGACTTACCCGGTGATTGATCCCAATCACAGAAACACTTAACCCCAACTTAGTCAATCCAAGGAATGAATAGATAGCTTGAGCCCTATGCCATAACCGGAACTTCCAACCCCTAGAATCCGTCTTTTCTTTCCTTGATCTATATCTTGTTTAGTTTGTTTATTTGCGTTGATTCATAGTTTAGTTGATTGAATACTTGCATGAATTGTGATCTTTGATTGATCACCAAAAACCACCCAAAAACATTTGAGATTTTTACTTCTTTATTTCTTCCCCTCTTCTTAACTTAGATCTTCACTAAACTTAATCGTAAATTGAATCAATCTCACCTTAGTCTTTGTGTTTGACCTCGGAATACTATCCCTACTACAAACGTCCCGTACACTGCGGGTTCACTAGGAGTTAGGAGAAATATAACGAGTATAAATTTAAAACTCAATTGCGCATCACACAATCCTAGCGTAACACAAGCCAAGACTAAGTTAAAGTAAATCTTTAACTTTGGATCAAAGTAAAAGCAAGGTTCGTAAACTGACACAAATTACGGGCAGATCTTGAGTTCCACGGCCGTGGAACCTCAAGAACAAACCGTGGTTTGGGGCGTCGGCGAAATCTCTCTAACTCTCAAGGTCCAATCTGTTTACGATCGATCTATCATCATCTAAGCCACAACTATCAACCCTTCACCTTAGAATTGCTAAAGGGTTTTAGCCAACAACAATCATTATGATATCAAATTCAAGATTAAGAACAATGACAGATGAAAACCTTCAAAAACCTTCAATAAACTTCAAATCAATCTCAAATCCACAAACAAGGGTAATAATGTAACAGATTTGGAATAACACAAACCAATAACAATCCTTGATAAGAACGAAGAGTGGGATGTCAATCCGTCTTCTAATCAAACCTAGGAACAAAAGCGCAACTTCCAAATCTTCAAACCTTCGTAAATCTCCGTTGCAAAATTGCAATTCTCCGCACGTCCAATGAAACCCTAGGCACGTGTAAGCGAGCGTAAGCGAAGGTGCCGAATTCTCCCTCCTTCAGTCCTTTTATAAGGAAGGATAAAATAACCGCCCGGCCCATATGTGTACGCAATGCGTCTATATTTTATTCGTCAAAAGATTGCCTAAATCACGGTTTCATGGAGTTCCACGGCCGTGGTTTAGAGCGTGGAAGTGGGTTACGGTTCTTCACAACTTCCACGACCGTACTTTATACCGTGTAACTCTCTGGAATGCTCCACGTTAATGTTGCCAAGTTCCACGGCCGTGGTTTTGGGCGTGGACTTCTTTACGACCGTATTTTAGAGCGTGGAAGCGTAGATTGCTCGTAGTTTCCTTTGTGTCGTGCCATTCCTCCTCCTAGCATCTCCCTTGGCTTCCTTGGTGTGTCCTCAATCCTTGGATGTGCTCAATTCACCTCCATCCTCTCTTAATTGGTTCGGTTTTAGCTCTTATTCACCTATAATCAACACAAAGCTTATGTAGACCTCTATATCGACAATATAGAAAAACTAGCTAATAATTGCTTCAATGCCTTATCAATGAACACTATAATGGATGAAAAACATCTAGAAAACGTGCCTAAAATATCACAATATTTCATGCTAACAAAGATTTTCTAATACCGAAAAGCATCAAGATTTCTTCTCGTTCGATTCAACAGAAAACGAGAAGATTAAGGAGCTGAGGAATCAAAGTGTTCTCAAGAGATGAAGATTCATCTTCAAACGGTCATCTTTCAAACGGCTAGAAGACCTCTCCACAGAAGAGTATAAATGAAGATGGTGATTGAAGAAGGAGGCACAACAGCTTACACGGAAACATCTTTACGTCTTCAAGCAACCCAAACATCTTCATTTGATTCATTGTTTTTCTTTCTCTCTTTTTCTACAAAGCTTTATCCCCTTAGAGAGATAAATCACAAGAGCTCCGTTGGAAGATATAAATAGTGTTATACTAGAGTGTGTGTTACTTTGCAAAGTAACTAGGCTATTATAGCTAGGTGAAGAGTTGGAGCTAGATCGTAGCATTGGCTACAGTGAGAGAAGAAGGGGATTTCTTCTAGTTTGTATCTAGGACTCTTTGAAGCTGATAATAGATACTTAGATCCTCAGGCTATACCCTGGGACGGAAAGTAGGCTATTTAGAGCCGAACTTCATAAACATATCCTCATATCGATCTTTTACATTCTGCACTATATCTCGCTATTGTGACTAACTTTGTTTTGCAGGAGCACAAAGTAAAGGCCCTTGAAAGTTGTTTCAAAGTCCTTGAAATCAAAGTTTCACAAAGAGCTCAGATCTACATCAAGGCCCTTGAAAGGAGTTTCAAGGCCTTGCGATTGGGTTTGCGAAAAATTCCCATACTCTATTCAACCCCCCTTCTAGAGTATCTTTTAACCTTTTTATTTCACGTACCGGTTCTTCACCCTCCTCCTTAAGCAAAGGAATAGCTTATATAGGAAGCCATCCAAAAGCATGGGTCAAGGTCAACAATGCCGGTTGCAACACACCACACACCGCAGGGGCGGCTCATGGAGGCGTAGGAGCGGATCAAGGTGGCCGCAAGGGCGTCCACCTTGATCCGCACTCTCAAAGACTAATGCTCTTAAAGTAAAGGCACACACGCACACACATAAGAAATGTAAAAACGCAACATGCTTGCACACAAGTCCAATTTATTATCCTTTCTTTACGTCATCGACTTTACGAATTCAATGTTGTTGTGGCACAAGAATCTTACGAGACTTGCCTATGTCCCCTTTCACCAAACAGGGTTGTACTTGATGCGAATCAACATCACCTGTTAGACTGGTCATAGAGCACCTCTCAGTTTCCCCATTTTGAACTGGACAAGTGGTCACCGCCCAGTTATCATACACATGGGCCAATTAATACATATAAAGATCGTCCTAATCCGGTTTGTTGTTATAACGATAAATAAACTCACATCACCATCACAGGCAAAACTAATACTACGAAGCTAGCAAAGTATCAACTTCCCGCATGAAGATCCACAACGCCTGGTCAAAACAAGGCACAATATCAACACCTCTCTCACAAGATAAAAGTCCTTAAACTTCTAGTCCTATTGATCTTTACAAGATCAGACCAACTCACAAGCTAGGATAACACTCCTAGTCCACATGAACTCACAAGATCACAGCTATAACAACATGTGCTAGGATACTCTCATCCTATATAAACTCCACAACCTCAACTAACATATAAACACAACCTCAAGCCTCACAAGATCAACCATACGCTCACAACATATTAACCAACTCAAGATCAACACACATCCAGTATTAGAATATCAACAACCTCAAACACTCACCAAAGGTTCGAAGCCACTACTTGGCATTCCACAAGGTGATGCTAGATCCAATCCTAGCATGATACTATCATATAACCTCCTTAGGATAAGAGACGAACACAAGATGGAGGAAGTGTACTCACTAGGGTAAGGACGCGGTCGCGGAACAAGGAAGTGCGGCCGCGGAGAAGAGCAGAAGGTTGCATCGGCAACCCGGTTTGTGCCAGAGCCGCCCCTATGGCCCAAAGGAGCCGCCTTTGGGGCCCAGTGGCCACCTCTACGGCTCAGGCTAGCCGCCCCTACGACACTGGTGCAGTGACCGCCCCCGCGGCGCTATACAACCGTGGGTGCGGTTAAACTCTAGAAGGCGATCCCGAACGAGTCTTTCGATGGTTCCTTGATGTGCATAGGGTCTTCTTGCTTGCTTGCTCCACCATTGATGTCCATCACTCAATCATGAAAATAAGTAACGATCTAGACTAGATTCATACACATGCAACCACAAGAGTTGTTTTGCATTAAATCTTATGAAGTTTGAAATTCATATATAGTAAAAAAAAGCCAATGAAAATAAAAAAAGGCATGAAAATCCTTGGACAAACCGAAAACCCGAAAGGGCGGTTTAGACAAAAAGAAGGTAGTCCGACCAACCTTAGGTTGGTGCAAAATTGGACTTGAGGGATGTGAGTTCAAAGTGAGATCATCAAAGGAAAAGAAGAAGAGTGGAAAGCTGAAAACCCAAAAGGGCACCTTGGCAAAATGAGCGACACTGAGTGTAGGTTTCTCTTTCGGCATTTGGCGACATAAGAAGGGGAGTCATAAGGAGGTTGTCCGGGTAGGCCACTCTTGGAGCAATAAGGATGGTAGTTTCTCACCTTTTTCTCACATTTCCTCTCTTCTCCTTCTTTCTTTCTTGGCTTTTCTTTTGTTTTCATTGTCTTTTCTGCTTGCCCAGGCTTCCTGAGGCCTTTGAGTTTAGTTGCTGTTATTTGTTTTACTCGGGACGAGTAAAAGGTCTAAGTATGGGGGAGTTTGATAGGTGATGGAATCACTATCAATTAGGATAATTTTTAGAGTCTTTTTATTGCATTGGTGTTGGTTTATACTACTAACTCCTTGGTCCAGAAGAAGAAGACTAAAAGAAGCTAAGGAAGGAGTTATAAGCACTTAGGAGTGAAGATCGTTCACAAAGCAAAGCTTCTGTTGCTTCACCGCCCCCGCGGAGCCTTGCCACCGCCCCTGCGGGTGACACCTTACTCCGGAGCACTCCTTGTACCTTCGCCAGCGCCAACCACGAAGACCGTCGCCGCCCCTACGTCAAACCCTGGCGCCCATGCGGTGACCTGCCCTGAAGAAGCGAAGACCAGCGCCCCTACGCCTCCCCCTGCACCTCTGCCTGCGCCTCCACCTGGGAGCTGGAAGTGAAGGGTTTGTGTCACCGCCCTTGCGTCAACACTGGGACGCCCCGGTGGCTTGGCATAAAAAACGGCAGGAAGTTGAAGGGTTAGACGTTTGAAGAGCATTAAAGATCTCCCCCTGCGGAATTGCCTAGCCGCACCTGCGGTCATGAAGAAGATCAAGCGTTTTTGCCTTCACCGCCCCTGCGGAGCTGAAGGCCGCCCCTGCGGTTCAACGACAGAAGCTTTGCTCCGGTTGTTTACACCACCTTTATGGCATTAAAGGTTGCTGTTTTGGGCCGGCCATTTACTCCTATTTAGTGTCTTTTATAGTATAAATAGGCCTTGGTTGATTGCTAGAATCATCCAACTTATTATCCATCATTTTCCACTTAGAAACCAAATTTCTCATCATTTCCATTGTAATGAGTTGCTAACTCCCTTGCTGCATTGGGTTGGGTTGAAGCTGCATTGTTACTTTGGTTGTAAGTTTTCTTAAATATAAGTTTTCATTCAGGAATGCTTTGTGTTTCCTTGATCTCCATTGTCTAATTTCATGTTTTACTATTACTTGAGATTGATCACCTTATGTTCTAAAGTGCATGCAAAGAACTTGGATTAATAGGTTCTGGGTTCGGGTCTTTAATCTAGTAGTAAACTTTAAGTAATAACGGGTTGTAATTACTTAAAGAAAAGGAACACAAATATAAAGATAAGCTTAACGGTTTTAATCTTTTCTTTATATCCCTTAGTCTTTGTTTGAAAGCTAACTTGTGAATTGTTCTTGTAGGTTTACGGACCACTAACCTGTTAAGTTGTGTTGATGCTGGTTGACTCAACACATATATATGATCGAGACGGGAGATTACTTGAAAACTTGTAAAAGGAACTCACCAAAGTAGCAATTGTATGCTTAGAATTAACTTAGTGTAGATTCACCCATTATTGTCTTAATTGTTGCGTTATTCGTTTTCATAAGTTTTTGTGCATCAATTTAACCAACCCCCCCCCCCCTTGTTACTTGTTTCTATAATCAATAATTGCATCTAATAAAACACCTTAACTCTCTCGGGTTCGACCCTTACTTAACCACTATACTTGTTTTAGTGCTAAGTCGGGATTTACTTTTGATTGGGTATAGACGACCATAGAAATACCTTCAGTCAAATTTTGGTGTTGTTGTTGGGGAGTTTCAGTGTTTTTATTTCATTGTTTGGTTTGAACCATTTTTATGGTTCAAACTCGTGCTACTAACTCCGGCTTTGCTTCTTTTGATCCAGAAATTGAGCGGACGCACATCCGGCAACGAAGATAATAACAACTTCAACAAGAAATGGCTGATCGTACTCTTCGTCAACTTACTCAGCCCACTTTGGCTCAAAACCCTCTTGTGGTCACCATACCGGCATTAGGGGAAGGAGTAAATTTTGAGCTTAAGCCGGGTCTCATTCACTTGCTCCCATCTTTCCATGGGCTAAGTTGTGAAGACCCCATCAAGCACCTTGGGAAGTTCCACACCGTGTGTATGAGCATGAAGCCGGCCAACATTACCGAAGAACAAATTAAGATGAGGGCCTTTGGCTTCACACTCAAAGATTCAGCGGATGATTGGTATTACCACCTTCCATTCGGGAGTATCGACACTTGGGAGAACCTCCACAAGGCGTTTTTGGAGAACCTTTTGTGCAAGATGTATTTGATAATTCTGATGTTGATGAATTGAAAATTTTAATTGAGTATGACATTGATGGTTTTAAATCAGCGGATGATTGGTATTTGACATCTATAATGCAATGAGATTTCCTAGTGATGATCATTCTTTATGTGCTATTGACATTGTTGAAGCTTTTATGCAAGATGTATTTGATAATTCTGATGTTGATGAATTGAAAAATGTAAATGAGCATGACATTGATGGTTTCAAATCAGATTATGTATTAACATCCAGCATGAAAGAGGTCCTAGCCCAATTAGATGGGCATAAAAGGCTACCTATCTCGAATTTGGACATTGGGCACACTTTACTAACCCAAGCGAGAAGCTTGTTCCATCTATAGTGCAGGCACCAGAAATCGAATTAAAGGACCTTCCGTCACAACTCAAGTACGTTTTCCTTGGAGAACACAACACCTTGCCGGTGATCATCTCCAATAAGTTGACAACCAGTCAAGAAGACAAACTAGTGAAAGTGCTAAAAGAGCACAAAACGGCCCTTGGATGGACCATTGTGGACATCAAAGGGATAAGCCCTTCAACTTGCATGCATAGGATCCTACTTGAGGATGAAGCCAAACCCTCTAGGCAACCCCAACGGAGGTTGAATCCACCAATGATGGATGTGGTCAAGAAGGAAGTGTTGAAGCTCCTCCAAGCAGATATGATCTTCCCTATCTCGGATAGCACTTGGGTTAGTCCAACCCAAGTGGTTCCAAAGAAAGGAGGCATCAACATGGTGGAAAATCAACATGGAGAGATGGTCCCGAGCAAAACACAAACCGGATGGAGAGTTTGCATTGACTACCGCAAGCTCAACAAGGTAACATGTAAAGACCATTTCCCATTACCTTTTATTGACCAAATGTTGGAACGTCTTGCAGGTCATCAGTACTACTGCTTCCTTAATGGATATTCGGGCTATTTTCAAATAGCCATCGCACCGGAAGATCAAGAAAACACGACGTTCACTTGCCCATTTGGCACTTTTGCATACCGTAGAATGCCATTTGGACTTTGCAACGCACCCGGCACCTTCCAACGGTACATGATAAGTATTTTCTCCGAATACATAGAAAATTTCATTGAAGTCTTCATGGACGATTTTACCGTCCATGGAGACAATTTCGATGCATGTTTAGGACTTTTAAAACTTGTTCTTAAAAAATGTGTTGAAACCAATTTGGTTCTTAATTCGGAAAAATGTCATTTCAAGGTCGAACAAGGAATTGTGCTAGGACATGTAGTATCCTCAAAAGGGATAGAGGTAGATAAAGCAAAGGTTGATGTAATTCAAAATTTACCTTATCCTACTAATGTTCGGGAAATCCGATCTTTTCTTGGTCATGCAGGTTTCTACCAACGTTTCATCAAAGATTTTTCAAAGATCTCGGCACCCCTATGTGAATTGCTCAAGAAAGATGTCACCTTCATAATAGATGAGAATTGCAAGAAAGCTTTCGACACTTTGAAGGCATGTCTTACCACCGCACCAATCATCCGTTCTCCGGATTGGAAGAAACCTTTTGAAATCATGTGTGACGTCAGTGATTACGCCGTTGGAGCCGTCTTAGGACAGAAAGACGGACGGGCTTCCCATGTGATCCATTATGTGTCTATGACACTCAATGGAGCGCAAAGGAATGACTCTACCACGGAGAAGGAAATGTTAGCGGTGGTTTTTGCCCTTGAGAAATTCAGGCAGTACCTACTTAGGGTAAAGGTAATTAACTACACTGACCATGCAACTCTTAGGTACCTCATGGCGAAAAAGGAAGCAAAACCACGACTGATTCGATGGGTGCTCCTTCTAAGTGAGTTTAACCTAGAGATACGGGACAAGAAAGGGGCTGAGAACCTGGTGGCCGATCATTTGAGAAGACTAGTGAAAGAAGAGGAGGATCCAGTAAAAGGAAGAGAGATAGCTGGAAGTTTTCCAGACGATACATTTTACACAACTCTTTGTTGTGTAACCGCCCCCGCGCCTCACACCAGCCGCCCCTACGGCCAGCAGCCCTTGCTGACATTGTGAACTTCATTGTCACGAAAGAGTATCCTTCAGACTTCACCAAGGCATAACGAGAGAAGGTAAAGGCTAAAGCTCGACACTACATTTTGGACGATCCTTACCTTTGGAAGCATTGCACTGACCAAGTAATTCGCCGTTGCATTCCGGACAATGACGTACAATCTGTCCTAACCTTTTGTCATTCCGAAGCATGTGGGGGCACTTTGGGGCAAACAAAACTGCAAGAAAAGTTTTAGATGCCGGTTTCTTTTGGCCACACATTTTTCGAGGCGCTTTTGCGTTTTGCAAAGTATGTGATAGATGCCAAAGGGTAGGAAATCTTTCAAGGAGACATGAAATGCCCCACTCCTCTCTTATATTTTGCGAAATATTTGACGTTTGGGGAATTGATTTCATGGGGCCGTTTCCTACAACATTCGGGCACACATATATTTTGCTTGCGGTGGACTATGTTTCCAAGTGGGTGGAAGAAAAGGCCACCAAAACTGATGATTCAAAAGTGGTTGCAGCGTTTCTTAAGGAAAACATTTTCGCACAATTTGGAATTCCGAAAGCCTTAATCAGCGATAGGGGTACCCATTTCTGCAACAAGACGATCACAACTCTCCTTAAGAAGTATCACGTCCACCAACGAGTGTCAACAACTTATCATCCATAAACAAATGGCCAACTGAGGTATCTAACCGGGAAATAAAAACCATCCTTGAAAAGACGGTCTCTCCCGGATGAAAGGATTGGAGTGCAAGGCTAAATGACGCCTTATGGGCATATCGGACAGCCTACAAAACTCCTATCGGGATGTCTACTTTTAGGCTCGTGTTTGGGAAAGCTTGCCACCTACCGGTGGAGCTAGAGCACAAAGCTTGGTGGGCGGTAAAGAAGTGCAAAATGAACATAGAAGAAGTGGGAGAATTTCGGAAGCTCCAATTTCAAGAGTTGGAGGAATTGAGGTTAGATGCATATGACTATGCCACCGCATACAAAGAAAAGACTAAAGCATGGCATGACCGAAACATTCTCTGGAAGGACTTCAAGGTATGTAATAAGGTACTTCTCTTTCAGTCACGTTTAAAACTCTTTGCAGGTAAGCTGCGTTCGAGATGGATAGGGCCATTCGTGGTAGCCGAAGTATACCCTCATGGAGCTATGGATCTTTATGATCCCCAAACGCACAAGGTGTTCAAGGTAAACGGACAAAGGCTAAAGTCTTACCTTGAAGGAGTCAAGAACGATCCGATTGACGAGATGGTGCTGGAGGAAACACAGTCAGAGAAGTAGAGGTCTTACGTCGAGCCAACGACGTAAAACAAAGGCGCTGCTCGGGAGGCAACCCGAAGGAATAAGAAGGGGAGCCTGTGTCAAGAAAACCTCCCATGCGGCTTAGTGTCCCTGCCCCTACGGTGACACCCATGCCCAGCGCCGCCCCGGCGCTGGGCCAGCGCCTACAACATGCTAGTCACCGCCCCCGCGGTGACTCCCCTACGCCCTTGCGGCGGCCATCCTTGACACACATCCTCGGCGCCGCCCCCGGCGTTGAGCCTGCGTGGCCCCTCTCCCTTGTCACCGCCCCCGCGGCAACAAGCTCCCGCCCCTACGGGTTTACCCAGAAAAGAAAAAAAATAGAAATCGCAAAAACATTCCCGTACACCTACCCCACCCACCCACTCTCTATCTTCTCACCAACCACATCTCCCTCGCCTTTACCCTCTCAAACTGCAAACGCCCCTGTGCCCCCACCAAACACTCACAAGCCACCACTGCGACGCCCCTGCGCCACCTCCGACGACAGCCAACCCCTTGCGATGCCCCTGCGCCACCCTCACCAGCACCACCTTCCTCCCTCCAAACTCTCTCACCTTACTACACTCTTCATCACTACCCACCACAAAACTCCACTCTTGCTACACTTCTGGTGACGCCAATACCACCAAAGAAGTCACTGGAACGGCCTCAGCATCACCACCTTCGTCGCTCCCCAGAATTCTCCCTCTGCACTTCTCCCGTCCCTGCGCCTGCAAGCTCCCTGATAGCATGTATTATACTCTATATTTTGAGACTTGTTTAGACATTTTATCTTCAATAATTTGCATGTTTGGATGTATATTATGTGATTATATTGTCGTTTCATCTACCTTTACGGGAATCGAGGTCTACACCAAGTTTCGTTGTAATCGTAGGTAAAATGGCACATTTTGGATCGAAATGGAGCTAAGGAGCAAAGGAGTCATTGGAGCTACATTTAGGAGCTTAAAAAAAGCTTAGAAAGCAAGGAATTAACAAAGAAGATTTACTTTGGACCAGATTTGAGAGATTTCACCTTCAGCTGAGATTCACCTCGGTCAGCTACAGTGTCACCTCGACCGAGATGATCTAGAGGAGCGCCCCGACCGAGGCGAATATCCTGACGTGGCGAGATATATTTTATTTGGCTGAGATCTTTTATTTTTGGAGAAGAGATCTTAAATTTTTGGGCTGGATTTCTGGAAGCAAGATCATATATTTGGGAGATCTATTTTGGAGATAAGATATATTTTATTAGGAAATTATCTTTTTAAGATATTATTATCTTTGGAAGATAATTCTCCAATATAAAGGGTTGGAATTTCCAAAAGTTCAAGCCTGCTTAGAGGCTGAGAATAACTAGCAAAGAGAGGATTTTCTGGAAGCTTTGAAGGAAGTTTATAGCTTGAGATAGCTTTTAAGGGGATTTGTAAGACTTTCTTATATTCCCTATGGTTTGTTGTCTTTGTGTAATTTGTGATTGAGGAACCCTAATTTGTTTAATATTTGATTCAGTTATTGAAGCCTTATTCTTAAGGTTTTTGTGTTCAAATATTCATTCTCTTCCCATATATTTGATTATTGCTTTCATGATGATGAGTGGCTAATTTCCTTGTGCGATTCTAGGGTGATTGGCTTAAAGTTGTGGAAAAGACAATGATAGAATAATCTTAATCCCAGTAGGACCCTGAAAGCTCGAGTGTTTATCCTTAACCCTAGAACATCTCGTTCAGTCGATGAACAACTCGGCCGGGGTGGAACTTGACAGACCGAGGTGACCTTATCTGATCCGTAACTGAGAGTTAAGTGTTAGAGTTTGCCAAAGCCTACTCTTATTACACCTTTCCTGGTTCAATGCAAGCCTACGAAGAGACTTACCCGGTGATTCTTAGTTTGTTTACCCAAGATCATAAGTGTAGTCGACTCGACCGAGGCGAACACCTGGGACGCGGCGAGAATATTTTATTCTTGGCTAAGATCTTTTATCTTTGGAAAGAGATCTTATATTTTTGGGCTTGGCTCCTGGAAGGAAGAAGATATGCTAGATCATATATTTTACCTATTTTTATGGAAAGAGATCTTTCTAAGATATCTTATCTTTGGAGAGTAATTTTCCTATAAAAAGGGTCGGATTTTCCACAAATCCGACACGCTGCATAACCCGCATACCACACATCTTGCATAAATCCGCTATCACCTCGCTTATACCTAATATACCGCAGCAGCCATACTCTAGTTCGGAGATTTGAAGAACCTTTTTGAAGGTTGAAGGAAGAAAGTCTATAGCTTTTATAGCTTTTTGAAGGGTTTTTGTAAGATTATCTTAGATTCCCTTCTTTGTCATTGTCTTGTTAGATTTCTATCCAAGGAATGCTTGTTGGTTATATAATTGATTCAGCTATTGAAGCCTTTCTCTTAAGGTTTTCTTGTTCAATTATTCTCTTTCTTCCCATATATTTGATTAATACTTTCATGATGATGAGTGGCTAATCTCTTTGTGTGATTCTAGGGTGATTGGCTGAAGGTTGTGGGAAAAACAATGATAGAATGATCTTAATCACAGTAGGACCCTGAAAGTTCGAGTCTTTACCTTAACCCTAAGCATCTCGCTCAGTCGATGAACATCTCGGCCGGGGTGGAATTCTTCTCACCGAGGTGACTTATCTGATCCGAAACTGAGAGTTAAGTGTTAGAGTTTGCCAAATCCAATTCTTATTACACCTTTCCTGGTTCAATGCAAGCTTAGGATGAGACTTACCCGGTAATTCCTTAGTTTGTTTACCTAAGATCATAAGTGTAGGTAATAAAGGTTTATCCTTTATTGGGGTTTGAGTGTGCTTTCATTCCATCTTTGTGAGTTAGCCTGAGACTTACCCGGTAAAGGTTGATTCTATTCCCTTAGTTGGAGTGTTAGTTTGAGGTTATAGTTCTTTATCTTAATTCCTTGAGACTTACCCGGTAATAGGAGTTACGGTTTGGGATTAGTGAGTAGTGAGACTTACCCGGTGATCTAATCCTTTTTAGTAACACCTTCCCTTTGCAAAATCTCAGCTTTGTCCGCTTATCTTTAGATCTTGAGTTGGAACCACAACTAGATGCGTTAATCCCTAAAATTGCATAATTCTTTTATTGACTTTTATCATCTTTGATTGTTTTAATTGCTTGTGGTTAGTATTTGCTAAAGCATACTTATTCCGACTTTGTTTCACTAAGTCCTTGTGATCGACCCCTGGAATTCCTTGCTTTTTACTACGATTGACCCGTACACTGCGGGTTCGCATCCTTGTTTTAAGCTTACGTCTAGGGTTATAAATTTAAATCTTGCACACACCGTTTGGAGCGAACACTAGGTGATCCAACGGAGCATGATTATGAACTTCGACCGCAAGTTCTATCCATGATCCGCCAATGCCAGTTTGGAGGGTTAGAGAGGGAGTCTCCGCATCAACATTTACAAAACTATGAGATTTTGATGGAGACCTTGAGACCTTCAAGGCTGGAAAATAATAATTACAAGCTAAGGCCTTTTTACTTTTCTTTGAAAGACAGGGCGCTTACTTGGTATCAGTTTCTTCCTCCCGGAAAGATCAACACTTGGGAGGTGATGACGACGGAGTTCTTAACAAAATTCTTTCCCCCCTCCAAAACTGCTGAAATAAGAGGGAAGATCAATGCATTTATCATGAAGGACAAGGAGAGTTTGTCCAAGTCACGGGAGAGATTTAAAGATGTTCTTTTGGATTGCCCACATCATGAGATTCCAAAGATAGAGTTGATGGAGATTTACTTCAAGGGATTGGATGGATCTACCCAGTTCAACCTTCAACTACTATCCGCTGGCACATTTATGGACATGACGATTGATGAAGCTTGGGAGTTCATTGAGAAACAAGCTTTTTACATGGAGAAATACTCCCACCAAGGAGCTGAAACTAGAGTTGAGAGAGTTAACTTCCAAGAGGCTCCATCAAATGGTAATCAACTCATTTCCCTCAAGAATGATGTGAAGCAATTGAAGGACCTTTTGGTTGCTCACACCAAAAAGGAGGAGGGAGGATATCAAGGCTCAAGGAACAACAACAATGGTTCCCGGAACAACAACTACATCAACAATAGAGGCTCCAACAGCAACAATTGGAGATCTAACAATCAAAATTCGGGTAGCCCTTACTCTAACTCCAATTCTAATATTTCTTCTAATCATTTCCTTTCTTCTTCTTCTACTCCATTGAAGAGCCAAGAGCTTGGATCAAGCTCATCCTAGCCAGCGAAGAAAGATGCAGTGTTGGAGGCCATCTTGATCAAGCTTAATGCTATGGAGACGTCCATGACTTTATTTTCGAAGGCACAAAAGGCCTTAGAACAACAATTCTTTAACAAGGCGAATGAAGCGCCAAGAGATCCAGGGAAGCTCCCAGCAAGGACAGAGAGCAACCCTAAAGGACATATCATGGCAATAACAACGAGAAGTTGACTGAAAACTACAGATCCAATGCCTCGGTCGATGTCAGTGCAGATGAAGAACACCTCGGTCCAGGTACAGACAAAGAACACTTTGGTCGAGGTACCATCCGAGCTGGAAGACTTTGGTGAATTAAGGATGACATCTAAATCCTCGGAGCTCGTTCAAATCATGAAGGAGAAGATGCCACCCAAGTTGAGAAATACCGGCTCATTTTTCATTCCCATTCAAGTTGGGGATGTTACTTGTGAGGCGTTGTGTGATCTAGGAGCCAGCGTGAGCATCATACCGCTGGAGCTATGTGTGAAGATCGGACTTGGAGAGCCCAAGCCGGTGAAGATAAGATTATATATGGCGGATCGCTCCATTACCCATCCAATGGGCATTTTGGAAGATGTTCTGGTTAAATTAGGTAACTTCTATTTACCTATAGACTTTGTTGTGTTTGACATTCCCACAGATTATCCCGTTCCTATCATTCTCAAGAGACCATTTCTAGCAACTTCGGGTTGCAATGTGGATTGTAAGAACGCCAAGTTGCAATTTAACATTGGTGGTGATCAAGTGGAGTTTGCATTTCTTGTTGCAATGAAAGGAGAGCCGCTAGGGGATGATAACTTCAACATCTATGATGAAGAAGAATCAAGAGAATTGGTGAGCTCTATCCTTATTAATGATCCACTTGAAAGAGTTATTAGTTTTAGCTTAATGGAGGAAGGTATAGATTCTTCTTGTGATGCAGATATACGGAGCTTAAAGGCACATGAAGAAGATCCAGGAGCTAAGATTGAAAAACTAATCCAGGAGAAGAGAATCTCCAGTTTCGGTCCCAGTTGCAGTACCTCGACCGAGACACTTTCTAGACCAAGCGAGGTGTTCTTGACTGAAGAACATCTCGGTCACCCACTCTGGACCTCGATCGAGGTCAAAAGCGAGATGATGTTCAATGAGAATAACAAACTTCTTACCCCTTCTTTGAAACTCATTCACAGTTGGTGGAGCACTTTCTCCACCAAGCTTCTAATAATAAAGAACTTTGGTATGATGACATTGTTAATTATCTTGTTTGCCAGGAAATACCGCCCGGCTTGATGTACACTCAAAGAAAGAAATTCTTTAAAGTTGTACGCCACTACTATTGGGATGAACCTCTTCTGTTTAAGAGAGGTCCAGACGGGATGCTTCGAAGATGCATTCCGGAAGATGAAGCTACTTGTGTCATACGGCATTGCCACTCACTTCCTTGTGGAGGACATGCTAGCGCTCACAAAACATGCGCTAAGGTATTACGTTCCGGTTTCTTTTGGCCTACATTATTTAAGGATGTGCAAACGTTTGTTGTTTCTTGTGATGCATGCCAAAGAACAAGGAACTTATCTAGGAGAAACGAGATGCCACTCAACAACATCCAGGAAGTTGAGATTTTTTATGTATGGGGAGCTGACTTCATGGTACCTTTCCCATCTTTAGGAGGAAACCTCTACATCCTCCTAGTTGTCGATTACGTCTCTAGATGGGTGTAAGTCATTCCCTCTCCCACTAATGACGCCATGGTGGTTGTGAAGTTCTTTAATAGTACTATCTTTCCACGTTTTGGGACTCCACGCATCATCATCAACGATGGAGGGACACATTTCATCAACCGGAAGTTTAAAGCACTTCTATCGAAGTATGGGGTAACCCACAAGGTAGCAACCCCTTATCACCGTCAAACTAGTGGACACGTCGAGATCTCAAATAAAGAAATCAAAGCAATCTTGGAGAAGACCGTCTCTAGGACGAGGAAGGATTGGTCCACGAAGTTGGACGACGCTCTTTGGGCTTACAGGACCGCATTCAAGACTCCCATTGGTACCACCCCTTATAATTTGGTATATGGGAAGTCTTGCCATTTTCCCGTTGAGCTAGAACACAAGGCGTATTGGGCAATCAAATGGTTGAATTTCGACATCAAGGAAGCCGGTGAGAAGCGGCTATTGGATGTCAATGAGCTGGAGGAGCTGTGTTTGAACGCTTATGAGAATGCCAAGATCAACAAGGAAAGGACAAAGAAATGGCATGACAAGCGTATCATTCCTAAGGAGTTCAAAGAAGGATATTTAGTTCTACTCTTCAACTCCCACCTTCGCCTCTTTCCAAGTAAGTTGAAATCTAGATGGACAGGACCTTACGTTGTGAAACATGTTTTCCCTTATGGTGCAGTTGAGATTTGGGGAGAAACAAGTGGAAGCTTCAAGGTCAATGGTCATAGACTTAAGAAATACCAACCGGAAGTCCAGGTTGAGGAGATTGCACCACTATATCTTGTTTAGGGATGACGTACGGTCCAGCTAGTGACCTTAAATCAAGCGCTTCTTGGGAGGCAACCCAAGGTATTGCTTTCTTTTCCCTTTTCTAGTCTAGCTTAGATAGTTTGTTTTTGCTTTGTTTTTGGCGTCCTAGACAGAAACCAAGTACTTTATAAGGAAGGAATACAACCCAAGAGCAACATTGGAAGGACAGAAGTTCGAAAAATTGAGAAGACGGATTTTAACTGATACACATCTCGGTTGCTGTCACAGCACCTCGACCGAGATGATTCTTGAGCAACCGAGGCGACTAGGGCTGACAACAATCCACATCGGTGAAGACACCTCGGTCCAGTCGGGACCACCTCGACCGAGGTGACAGCAGAATCGGCGAGGGCTGGCAACAATCCACATCGGTCCAAGCACCTCGACCGAGATGATTCTTGAGCAACCGAGGCGACTAGGGCTAACAACAATCCACATCGGTCCAAACACCTCGGTCTAGTCGGGACCACCTCGACCGAGGTGATAGCAGAATCGGCGAGGGGTATAAAAGGGGAACAATTTCTCTCTCTTTCCCTCCCAACTCACCCCTCGACCGCGGCGCGTCCCAACCTCGTTTTCTTCGTTTCTCGATCGTTTCAACGATTTCTGCTTCAATTCTGCAAGGAAAGGCTAGAGGACCCGATTACAAGCAAGAATCTACAACAAAAACGCCTCGAATCGACCGAATTTGGGGCTTAAGTACCCCATAGGAAGCAATTGGTAGTGAAATTGGGGGAAAAGAACTGAAATTCAGAGAGTACAATCGAACAGCTTCTCGCCTCTGTCCAGTCGACCTGCGCCTCGGCCGAGGTGATTCTTGAGATCAGTCAAGCAACCGAGGTGACCTGTCAGACAGAAAGAGAAAATGAGTTCCACGTACGATCGCTAGTTAGTTCTGAAGGACATTTCGTCACCTTCCTCTTCTTCTTCTCGACCTTCCAATCCGGTGATACATGAGCGTCACCAAGCTGATTATGACCGCATCTGTACGCGCCCTGTGATTGTGCAGCGGTTTTTAGATATTGCTGCTTTTGATTGTCTTTATGTTGCTGAGGATCTGAGGTGGATGGTCTCGATGGTAGGGTTGGAGCAGTTCATGGAGATTAGAGCTCCAGCTTACCTCGAGCCTACATTGGAGTTTGTGAGTTCTGTGACTCACCTGCCTGAGGAGAGAGCCATCAAGTACCGGTTGATGAACCGGAACTACTTAGTTCCTATGGATCAATGGAGATACATCTTCTGTTTCCCGACCCCCACAGTTACCGACTTCCCTTCTCGAGCCGTGGCTCAATAGTTTTGGGGTTAGATAGCTCATGTTGTTGAGCATGCTGACAAGTGAAGACCTGGAGACTCCAGGGAAATGATTATTTTCCACCTTGCTTTCAAGTTAGCCCACCGGATTTTTAGCGAGACACTTGTGGCGCGTACTGAGACGCCCCAAAAGATTAGACAGGGGGAGCTTCTGAGCCTGTTCTGTATGGTGACTGGAGGAGTCCCTGATTTTGGTGTGATGCTAGCTGAGGATCTGCACCGGATCAAGGCTAAGGGGAAGAGAGAGATTTGATGTGGCGGCCTAGTGACTCACATAACTACTGTGATGGAGTTAGATCTGAGCGCATGTACGTTAGCGGCGGCTGTCAAGCCGCTAGGTCTGCAGGAGATGATCACCAAGAGGATTCTAGTTCCTCGTGGACTTACTATGCCATATGTGGCGATGCCTTGGAAGCAAACTACCCCTTAGGGTATTAGATGGTCGTCTCAGTTCTCAGTCTACGACTCTCAGTATTGGTCCACTGCATGGATACCTTACATTGAGGATGCTAGAGATGCAGCAGCCCAGGCACAGGAGAAGGATGAGGAGGACAATGGCGGTGCTGCCATGGAGACAGGGACGGATACAGCCGGTCCCAGTGTGCCAGTCGTCGATCTGGATGACGAGGAGACAGAGGAGGAGCCAGCAGCACCACCACCACCATCTCAGTGCAGATCCCGCCACCGTAGATTTAGAGATCTAGCAGCGCATCAAAGGATTGATGACCTCACCGATCAGATGATCGACTCCTACGTTGCCCTGACAATTGATATCAGTGAGCGTTTTGATGACCAGCGCCGAGAGATGGAGAGTCGGACACATCAGATGTTGGAGAGCCAGCACTACCAGCGCCGGATGATGTAAATTCAGTTCCAGCACATGATGGGATATCCTTTTGACCCATCCCACAATCCGTACGTGCCATATCCACCATCACCACCAGCTGATCAGGACTAGAGCTTGCAGGGATTTCTTTTATTTATTTATTATGTAGCTCATCTTATGTCCAGTGAGTACTCTATTTTCATACTTATTTTGACCCATTGGGACAATGTGCCAAGTATGGGGTATTTGGATGTATTTATATGACTTATGTGTATGCTGGGATGACTTTACCGGATATTATTGTTTTATCTTGCTCTATGTGTTTATCTGAGACTACATGCATGCATATAGGTTATTTGATTGAAAAAAACGTCAAAAACTGGTTAAGAAAAAAAAAATTATGACCTCGACCGAAGTGATTCTGACCAATGGAGGTGCAGCACCTCGGTTTACTTAGAAGATCTCGACCGAGGTGGTTTAACTGAAACAGTTTTCGAAACGATTTTGTGCTTCTTATCTGGATATGACCTTAGTGAAGATTTTGTTTGCAGATTGGTTTTGAAATCTTTATAAGTTTGAAAGGTTTTATGATATGTTTAAGTTGCTAAATGCTTTGTTTGGAATTTTGGCATGTTTAATACCTTGTTTTTATCCAAATTATGTTGAATTTGAAGGTTGACACCACATGATAAGTTCTCTCACTTTCTTCCTGAGATGATTAAGGAAATTCATTTTCTTCTCTTCTTCTTCTTGATTATACTTAGCCCCTCATATACATATTTGCCTCCCTTTACCTATCCGGGAGTTTGGAAGCAATCAAATGAAAAGCAAGTGAAAGAAAAGTTGAGATATTGGCTGGAAGTTAGAAAGAAACAAATAGGTTTGGGGAAGTCAATCATTATGATGAGTAACTCGGCACCATTCACATAGCCGGGTGCTTGTGTCTTGCCAAAGTCGGATTGAGCGATATTCCTAACGGGTCATGGTATGTGCATCAAGGGTTTGAGGCATCTCGAGAAATTGATGATTAGTGATTTCCTAGGCTTCGGTTATTGTACACCTTTGTCCATGCATCCCAAAAAGTAAAAAAGTAAAATAAGCAAGGCTTATTGGTGGAAGATGTTGAAATTCAAAGCAAGTGAAGTGAAGATCCTTTTCCCGGTATCTAGCACCACATTCCCTATACACATTCCACCCTCACACGTTTCTTAACCTTCTCTTGAAAAGCCCTTGAGACCTCGAGCTTGTTGATTGACTTGGTGGTTTAAGTTGGATTATACATGATTAATTTCGATAATTATGATTTATTATGCATTCTATGATTTTATGCAAAGATGAACAACTTTCTTATATTTATGAAATGTTTTGATCATATTTTGATTTTAATCAACATGAAGCATTCTCTTAGAGTGATCTATGAGTGGAGCACACCACCAAAAATGTTTTGAAATACTTTTCACTGATCTTCATGACTTATAATCCATTCTATCTTGTACTTAAGTTTTGGAACTTGCTTGGGGACAAGCAAGGGACAAGTATGGGGTATTTTGATAGCATGTATTATAGTCTATATTTTGAGACTTATTTAGACGTTTTATCTTCAATAATCTGCATGTTTGGATGTATATTATGTGATTATATTGTCGTTTCATCTACCTTTACGGGAATCGAGGTCTACACCAAGTTTCGTTGTAATCGTAGGTAAAATGGCACATTTTGGATCGAAATGGAGCTAAGGAGCAAAGGAGTCATTGGAGCTACATTTTGGAGCTTAAAAGAAAGCTTAGGAAGCAAGGAATTAACAAAGAAGATTTACTTAGGACCAGATTTGAGAGATTTCACCTTCAGCTGAGATGCACCTCGGTCAGCTACAGTGTCACCTCGACCGAGATGATCTAGAGGAGTGCCCCGACCGAGGCGAATATCCTGACGCGGGGAGATATATTTTATTTGGCTGAGATCTTTTATTTTTGGAAGGAGAGATCTTATATTTTTGGGCTGGATTTCTGGAAGGAAGATCATATATTTGGGAGATCTATTTTGGAGATAATATATATTTTATTAGGAAATTATCTTTTTAAGATATTATTATCTTTGGAAGATAATTCTCCTATATAAAGGGTTGGACTTTCAACAAGTTCAAGCATGCTTAGAGGCTTAGAATAACCAGCAAAGAGAGGATTTTCTGGAAGCTTTGAAGGAAGTTTGAAGATTGAAGGAAGGAAGTTTATAGCTTGAGATAGCTTTTAAGGGGATTTGTAAGACTTTCTTAGATTCCCTTTGGTTTGTTGTCTTTGTGTGATTTGTAATTGAGGAACGCTGATTTGTTTGATATTTGATTCAGTTATTGAAGCCTTATTCTTAAGGTTTTTGTGTTCAAATATTCATTCCCTTCCCATATATTTGATTATTGCTTTCATGATGATGAGTGGCTAATTTCCTTGTGCGATTCTAGGGTGATTGGCTTAAAGTTGTGGGAAAGACAATGATAGAATAATCTTAATCCCAATAGGACCCTGAAAGCTCGAGTTTTTATCCTTAACCCTAAAACATCTCGTTCAGTCGATGAACAACTCGGCTGGGGTGGAACTTGACTCACCGAGGTGACCTTATCTGATCCGTAACTGAGAGTTTAGTGTTAGAGTTTGCCAAATCCTACTCTTATTACACCTTTCCTGGTTCAATGCAAGCCTAGGATGAGACTTACCCGGTGATTCCTTAGTTTGTTTACCCAAGATCATAAGTGTAGGTAATAAAGGTTTATCCTTTATTCGGGTTTGAATGTGCCTTCATTCCATCTTTGTGAGTTAGGCTGAGACTTACCCGGTAAAGGTTGAATTTATTCCTTTAGTTGGTGTGTTGGTTTGAGATTATAATTCATTTCCTTAGTACCTTGAGACTTACCTAGTAATAGGAGCTTTTGGTTTGGGATTAGTGAGTAGTGAGACTTACCCGGTGATCTATTCCATTTTAGAAACACCTTCCCTTTGCAAAATCTCAGCTTTGTCCGCTTATCTTGAGATCTTGAGTTGGAACCACAACTAGATGCTTTAATCCCTAGAATTTACATATTTCTTTTATTGACCTTATTATCATCTTTGATTGTTTTAATCGCTTTTGTGGTTATTTGCAATATTGCCAACCTATACTTGCTTTATTTCACCTAAGTCCCAGAGATCGACACCCCAGAATTCTTGCTTTTACTATAATTGATCCGTACACTGCGGGTTCGCATCCTTGTTTAAGCATATTTCCTCGGTTATAAATTTAAAGCTTGCACACACCGTTTGGAGCGAACACTCCCGTACATGCGTCTTGCCGCCCCTACGCCTGCTTCAGCCGCCCTTGAGGAAAACACAACAGAGGGTTCGGTTTCTCTCCCTATTTTTGAAAGTTTCTGATTCCTTTGCTAAATCAAATACTATAATGGAGCCACAAAGGAAATACAAGATGTCCGAAGCTGAGAAGGAGAGGTATAGGATAGTACAGGATCGAGTTGTGTACGCAACTCGGTTCTTGCACGTTCCTACATTGGAGAAGCTAAGCATGCTGGAGAGCATGCAGTCCTTTCTAGCCAATGGTGAGCTCGGAGACTTCCTACAGAGGAATGCTCCAACATATCCCAAGCTCAGCAGATAGTTCATCTCCACCTTCACCATGGAGAAGGAGGATCATGTGTGTATTGGACTCACCTTCAAGTTCAACAAGGTGAAATAAACACTTGATTACCACCAGTTACAGGAGGCTTTCGGGGTGACTCTCAACCCCTCCGAGAACTAGTGGGAGCCATTCCCAACCCCGGACGTGTGTGAGTTTTGGCAGGCAGCTACCGGGTCAGAATTCCATGCAGGGGGTGAGTACTCCAACAAACTCACTCACCCTTGCTTGAGGCTCCTCTCCAAGATCCTCATGAGTGTCTTCTGTGGACACAAAGAGGAGAACAAGGTCGCCCTCAAGGACCTCCCACTATTATACTCCTGCCTTCCGATGAGCAAGAAGGTGATGGATTGGCCGTCCCTCTTCCTTGCCGCTTTAAAGCGGATTAGGAGGAACGAGCCGAGGGACATTGTCGGCGGTGGGGTGATCTCCTTGATCACCTCACAGGTGATGGACCTGTCCGAGCTAGAGGACGGGTTGGAGGCTCCCCTTTACACTGAGAGGATGCTTAGGAGGTGCAAACTCCTCCGACGGGACGGGGAGAACCTATTTTGGATCTCCTTTGCAGATGGGAGCCACCTCATATACCTCCCTCGGCCTTTACCATTCGGGGATGAGCTCTCCGAGCTCTACATTCCGGCATATCCCTTCGTACCGAGGAGACCGCTAGTGGCCATTGTGGAGAGGCATGCTGCTAGCTCCAGCCGGGCTCATCAAGAGGAGCACATGCTCATCCCCGACGACAAGGAGATGCCCACTACGGCACCAGAGGAGGATCCGGCCGGCTATGACCACGCAGCACCGGACATAGCAGTCCGACTACCAGAGGACCATCCTGGAGCAGCAGCAAAGCTGGCAGACGAGCTTTGCCGCCTCCATGACCTCCCACTTCAACCAGAGGCAAGAGGCTTGGCAGGCGGCCCAACAACAGCAATAGCAGGAGGCTCAGCAGCTGGCTTGGCAAGCCAGCTTTGAGACCTCTTTTGGCCGTCGGATGGAGGCTCATCAGGACCGCATCGATGACATCTACCGCCGGCGAGAGCACTTCTTCAGCCACTTTCCATACCCACCGGAGGAGGGTCCGGGTGGTCCATCCGGACCATCCCACTAATGGTATCTTTCTCTTCCCTTTCCCACATTTATCTTTGCTTCATTTCCACTTTAAGGGCAAAGTGTACTTCAAGTATGAGGGAGGGACATATCATTGCATGTACAGTTTCTTTTGAGTTGTTTTGAGTTGTTTTGCATTAAATATTATGAAGTTTGAAATTCATGTAAAAAAAAAGAAAAAGAAAAAGCCAAAGAAAATGAAAAAGGCATGAAAAATCCTTGGATAAACCGAAAACCCGAAAGGGCGGTTTAGGAAAAAAGAAGGTAGTCCGACCAACCTTAGGTTGGTGCAAAATTGGGCTTGAGGGATGTAAGATTAAAGTGAGATCATCAAAGAAAAGAAGAAGAGTGGCAAGGTGAAAACCCGAAAGGGCACCTTGGCAAAATGAGCGACACCGAGTGTAGGTTTCCCTTCCGACGTTTGGCGACATAAGAAGGGGAGTCATAAGGAGGTTGTCCGGGTAGGCCACTCTTGGAGCAATAAGGATGGTAGTTTCTCACCTTTTTCTCACATTTCCTCTCTTCTCCTTCTTTCTTTCTTGGCTTTTCTTTTGTTTTCATTGTCTTTTCTGCTTGCCCATGCTTCCTGAGGCCTTTGAGTCTAGTTGCTGTCATTTGTTTTACTCGGGACGAGTAAAAGGTCTAAGTATGGGGGAGTTTGATAGGTGATGGAATCACTATCATTTAGGATAGTTTTTAGAGTCTTTTTATTGCATTTGTGTCGGTTTATGCTACTAACTCCTTTGTCTAGAAGAAGAAGACTAAAAGAAGCAAAGGAAGGAGTTATAAGCACTTAGGAGTGAAGATCGTTCACGAAGCAAAGCTTTTGTTGCTTCACCGCCCCCGCGGAGCCTTGTCACCGCCCCTGCGGGTGACGCCTTACTCCGGAGCGCTCCCTGTGCCTTCGCCAGCGCCAGCCACGAAGACTGTCACCGCACCTGCGTTAACCCACGGTGCCCCTGCAGTGACTTGCCCTAAAGAAGCAAAGACCAGCGCCCCTGCGCCTCAACCTGGGAGCTGGAAGATGAAGAGTCTGTGTCACTGCCCCTGCGTTGAAATTGGGACGCCCCGGCGGCTTGGCATCAGAAATGGCAGGAAGTTGAAGAGTCAGACGTTTGAAGAGCATTAAAGATCCACCCCTGCGGAATTGCCTAGCCGCCCCTGCGGCCATGAAGAAGATCAAGCGTTTTTGCCTTCACCGCCCCTGCGGAGTTGAAGGCCGCCCCTACGGTTTAACGTCAGAAGTTTTACTCCGGCTGTTTACACCACCTTTATGGCATTAAAGGTGGCTGTTTTGGGCCGGCCATTTACTCCTATTTACTGTTTTTGTAGTATAAATAGTCCTTGGTTGATTGCTAGAATCATCCAACTTATCACCCATCATTATCCACTTAGAATCAATTTTTCTCATCATTTCCATTGTAATGAGTTGCTAACTCCCTTGCTACATTGGGTTGGTTTGAAGCTGCGTCGTTACTTTGGTTGTAAGTTTTCTTTAATATAAGTTTTCATTCAGTAATGCTTTGTGTTTCCTTGATCTCCATTGTCTAATTGCATGTTTTACTATTACTTGAGATTGATCACCTTAGGTTCTAAAGTGCATGCAAATAACTAGGATTAATAGGTTCCGGGTTCGGGTCTTTAATCTAGTAGTAAACTTTAAGTAATAACGGGTTGTAATTACTTAAAGAAAAGGAAAACAAATATAAAGATAAGCTTGACCGTTTTAATCTTTTCTTTATATCCCTTAGTCTTTGTTTGAAAGCTAACTTGTTATTTGTTCTTGTAGGTTTATCGAACACTAACATGTTAAGTTGTGTTGATGCCGGTTGGATCAACACATATATATGATCGAGACGGGAGATTACTTGAAAACTTGTAAAAGGAACTCACCAAAGTTGCAATTGCATGCTAAGAATCAACCTAGTGTAGATTCATCCATTATTGTCTTTCTTGCTGTATTATTCGTTTTCATAAGTTTTTGTGTGCATTAACTCAACCAAAACCCCCCTTTTTATTACTCGATTCTATAATCAATAATTGCATTTAATAAACACCTTAACTCTCTTGGGTTCGACCCTTACTTAACCACTATACTTGTTTTAGTGCTAAGTCGGGATATATTTGATAGGATAGACGACCATAGAAATAAACCTCTAGTCACCAGCCCTCCATCCCTCGGCGCTGGTCATCAAAACGCTCACTGATATCAACTGTCAGGGCAGCATAGGAGTCGATCATCTGGTCGGTGAGGTCATCAATCCTCTTATGCGCTACTGGATCTCTGAATCTGCGGCGGCAGGATCTGCGCTGGGATGGTGGTGGTGGTGTTGTTGCCTCCTCCTCTGTCTCCTCGTCATCCAGATCGACGACTTGCACATTGGGACCGGTTGTATCTGTCCTTGTCTCCATGGCAGCACCGCCATCGTCATCTTCATCCTCCTACACCTGGGTTGCGGCATCTCTAGCATCCTCAATGTAGGGTATCCATGCAGTGGACCAGTACTGAGGGTCGTAGACTGAGAACTGAGCTGACCACCTAATACCCTGAGGGGCAGTCTGCTCCCAAGACATCACCACATACGGCGTAGTGAGTCCACGAGGAACTAGAATCCTCCTAGTGATCATCTCCTGTAGACCTAGCGACTTGGCATCCGCCACCAATGTACAAGCGCTCAGATCCAACTCCATTACTATCACTATATGAGTCACTAAGCCGCCACAGCAAATATCTCCCTTCCCCTTAGCCTTGATCCGGTGTAGATCCTCAGCTAGCATCGCCCCAAAATCACGCACTCCTCCAGTCACCATACAGAATAGGCTCAGAAGCTCCCCCTGTCTAATCTTCTAGGGCGTCTCAGTACGCGCCAGAAGGGTCTCGCTAAAGATCCGGTGGGCTAATCTGAAAGCAAGGTGGAAGATAATCCACTCCCTGGAGTCTCCAAGTATCCACTTGTTAGCATGCTCAACAACATGAGCAATCTGACCCCAATGCTGTCGAGCTACGGCTCGAGAAGGGAAGTCAGGAACTGTGGGGGTCGGGAAGCCGAAAATGTCTCTCCACTAGTCCATAGGAAATAAGTAGTTCCGGTTCAGCAACCGGTACTTGATGGCTCTCTCCTCATGCAAGTGAGTCACAGAACTCACAAACTCCAAAGTGGGCTCGAGGTAGGCAGGAGCTCTAATCTCCATGAACTGCTCCAGCCCCACCATGGATACCATCCTCCAAAGATCGTCAGCTACGTGGAGGCAATCAAAAGCGGAAATATCAAGAAATCGCGGCGCAATCACAGGGCGCGTACAGATGCGGTCATAGCCAGCTTGGTGACGCTCATGTATCACCGGAATGGAAGGTCGGGAAGAAGAAGAAGAAGAATGTGAGGATCTATCTCTCATAACTAACTGGCGATCGGACTTGGAACTCATTTTTTTCTTTCTGACAAATCACCTCGGTTTCTCTGACAAATCTCAAGAACACCTCGGCCGAGGCGCAGGTTGACTGGACCGAGGTAGATCGCTGTTCAATTTCAACTCTCTGAATTCCAGTTCTTTTCCCCCAATTTCACTACAGATTGTTCCTACGGGGTACTTAAGCCTTTTTCAACACAGATCTATGGCAACCAAAGCCACTAAATTCTAAAATCGGCGAAAATAGAGAAGTTAGGGTTTTCGATTTAATTACCCCAGATTCAGTCGATTCGAGGCGTTTTTGTTGCAGATTCTTGCTTGTAATTGGTTCCTCTAGCCCTTCCTCGCATAATCAAAGCAAAAATCATCGAAAATGAGTGAAAATCGGAGAAACAAGAGAGAAATTGTTCCCCTTTTATACCCCTCGTCGATTCTGTTGTCACCTCGGTCGAGGTGGTCCCGATTGGACCGAGGTGTTTGGACCGAGGTGGATTGTTGTCAGCCCTAGTCGCCTCGGTTGCTCAAGACTCATCTCGGTCGAGGTGTTGTGACTGCAGCCGAGATGTGTCTCAGTCAAACTCCATCTTCTCAATTTCTCAAACTTCTGTCCTTCCACTGCTGCTCCTAAGTTGTATCCCTTCCTTAGAAAGTACCTGGTTGCTGTATAGGACACCAAAAACAAAGCAAAAGAAAATTATCTAAAGCTAGACTAGAAAAGGGAAAAGAAAGCAATACCTTGGGTTGCCTCCCAAGAAGCGCTTGAAGAGTAGAACTAAATCTCATGCTTTGAACATGTTTCACAACGTAAGGTCTTGTCCATCTAGATTTCAACTTACCTGGAAAGAGGCGAAGGCGGTAGTTGAAGAGTAGAACTAAATCTCATGCTTTGAACTCCTTAGGGATGATACGCTTTTCATGCCATTTCTTTGTCCTTTCCTTGTAGATCTTGGCATTCTCATAAGCGTTCAAACGCAGCTCTTCCAGCTCATTGATGTCCAATAGCAGCTTCTCACCGGCTTCTTTGATGTCGAAATTCAACCATTTGATTGCCCAATATGCCTTGTGTTCTAACTCAACGGGCAAATGGCAAAACTTCCCATATACCAAATTATAAGGGGTGGTACCAATGGGAGTCTTGAATGCGGTTCTGTAAGCCCAAAGAGCGTCGTCCAACTTCATGGACCAATCCTTCCTCGTCCTAGAGACAGTCTTCTCCAAGATTGCCTTGATTTCTCTATTCGAAATCTCGACCTGTCCACTAGTTTGAGGTTGATAAGGGGTTGCTACCTTGTGGGTTACCCCATACTTCGATAGAAGTGCCTTAAACTTTCGGTTGATGAAATGTGTCCCTCCATTGCTGATGATGATACGTGGTGTCCCAAAACGGGGGAAGATAATCCGATTGAATAACTTCACAACCACCATGGCGTCATTAGTGGGGGAGGCAATGGCTTCCACCCATCTAGAGACGTAGTCAACAGGTAGGAGAATGTAGAGTTTTCCTCCGGATGATGGGAAAGGTCCCATGAAATCAACTCCCCATACATCAAAAATCTCAACCTGGATGTCGTTGAGTGGCATCTCGTTCCTTCTAGATAAGTTCCCTGTTCTTTGGCATGCATCACAAGAAACAATAAACGTTTGCACATCCTAAAATAATGTAGGCCAAAAGAAACCGGAACGTAATACTTTAGTGCATGTTTTGTGAGCGCTAGCATGTCCTCCACAAGGAAGCGAGTGGCAATGCCGTATGACACTAGTAACTTCATCTTCCGGAATACATCTTCGAAGCATCCCATCTGGACCTCTCTTAAACAGTAGAGGTTCATCCCAGTAGCAGTGGCGTACATCTTTAAGGAATTTCTTCCTTTGAGCATACGTCAATCCGGGCGGTATTTCTTGACAAACAAGATAATTAACAATGTCAGCATACCAAGGTTCTTTATTATCAGAAGCTTGGTGGAGCCAGTGCTCCACCAACTGTAAATGAGTTTCAAAAAAGAGTGTAAGAAGTTTATTGTTCTCAGTTGAAGGCATCTCGCTTTTGGTCTCGGTCGGTGTCCGAGGTGAATGACCGAGATGTTCTTCAGGTAAGAATACCTCGCTTGGTCCAGAGAGTGCCTCGGTCGAGGTATTGGAACTGGGACCGAAACTGGAATTTCTCCTCTCTTGGATTAGTTTTTCAATCCTAGCTCCTGGATCTTCTTCTATTGCCTTTAAGCTCCGTATATCTTCATCACAAGAAGCATCTATACCTTCCTCCATTAAGCTAAAACTAATAACTCTTTCAAGAGGATCATTAATAAGGATAGAGCTCACCAATTCTCTTGATTCTTCTTCATCATAGATGTTGAAGATATCATCCTCCAGCGGCTCTCCTTTCATTGCAGCAAGCAATGCAAACTCCACTTGATCTCCGCCAATGTTGAATTGCAACTTGGCGTTTTTACAATCCACATTGTAAGCCGAAGTTGCTAGAAAAGGTCTCACGAGAATGATAGGAACAGGATAATCTGCGGGTATATCAAGCACAACAAAGTATATAGGTAAATAGAAGTTACCTAACTTAACCGGAACATCTACCAAAATGCCCACGGGATGGGTAATGGAGCGGTCCGCCATGTATAATCTTATCTTCACCGGCTTGGGCTCTCCAAGTCCGATCTTCACACATAGCTCCAGCGGGATGATGCTCACGCTGGCTCCTAGATCACACAACGCCTCACAAGTTACATCCCCAACTTGAATGGGGATGCAAAATGAGCCGGGATCTCTCAACTTAGGTGGCATCTTCTCGTTCATGATTTGAATGAGCTCCGAGGATTTAGATGTCATCCTTACTTCACCAAAATCTTCCAGCTTCTTCTTCCTTGATAGAATCTCTTTTAAGAACTTCCCATAGGCGGGCATCCCTAGAATAACATCAAAGAAAGGGATGTTAATATGTAATTTATTCATCAAGTCAAGGAACTTACCAAAGTGCTTGTCTAGATGTGCTCTGGCCCTTGACTGGGGGAATGAAAGTGGTGGTTTATATGCAGGAGGTGGGAAATAAACTTCAGTTTTGTCCGTCGCTTTCTGAGACTCCACCTCGGATGGTACCTCGACCGAAGTGTTCATCGTCTGTACTTGGACCGAGGTATTCTTCGTGTGCACTGGCATCGACCGAGGCACTGGATCTGCAGTTTTCAATCCACTTCTCGTCGTTATTGCCATGATCTATCCTTTTGGGTTGCTCTCTGTCCTTGCTGGGAGATTCCCTGGATCTCTTGGCGCTTCATTCGACTTGTTAAAGAATTGTTGCTCTAAGGCTTTTTGTGTCTTCGAAAATAAAGTCATGAACGTCTCCATAGCGTTGAGCTTGATCAAGATGGCCCCCAGCACTGCATCTTTCTTCTCTGGCTGGGACGAACTTGATCCAAGCTCCTGGCTCTTCAATGGAGTAGAAGAAGAAGAAGAGGGATTAAAAGAATTATTAGAATTGGAGTTAGAGTAAGGGTTACCCGAATTTTGATTGTTAGATCTCCAATTGTTGTTGTTGGAGCCTCTATTGTTGTTGTAGTGGTTGTTCCGGGAACCATGATTGTTGTTCCTTGACCCTTGATATCCTCCCTCCTCCTTTTTGGTGTGAGCAACTAAAAGGTTCTTCAATTGCTTCACATCATTATTGAGGGAGATGAGTTGATTATCATTTGATGGAGCTTCCTGAAAATTAACTCTCTTAACTCTATTTTCGGCTCCTTGGTGGGAGTAGTTCTCCATGTGCAAAGCTTGTTTCTCAATGAACTCCCAAGTTTCATCAATCGGCATGGCCATGAATGTGCCGGCGGATAGTAGTTGAAGGTTGAATTGGGTAGCTCCATCCAATCACTTGAAATAAATCTCCATCAACTCTATCTTTGGAATCCCATGATGTGGGCAATCCAAAAGAACATCTTTAAATCTCTCCCATGACTTGGACAAACTCTCCTTGTCCTTCATGATGAATGCATTGATCTTCCCTCTCATTTTCGCGGTTTTGGAGGGGGGAAAGAATTTTGTTAAGAACTCCGTCGTCATCTCCTCCCAAGTGTTGATCTTTCCGGGAGGAAGAGACTGATACCAAGTAAGCGCCTTGTCTTTCAAAGAAAAGTAAAAAGGCCTTAGCTTGTAATTATTATTTTCCAGCCTTCAAGGTCTCAAGGTCTCCATCAAAATCTCATAGTTTTGCAAATGTTGATGCGGAGACTCCCACTCTAAACCTCCAAACTGGCATTGGCGGATCATGGAAAGAACTTGCGGTCGAAGCTCATAATCATGTTCTGCTGGATCACATAGGTTGACTCGTGGATGCCTCACTTGCTGGTTCGGGTCCATCCTCTATCCTAGGGCCTGTGGAATACCTACAAAAAGAACATCTCAGACAGGCATCCGAGGTGGAAGTATCTCGGCCGCGGAAACTATAGCGGGGTCCTGCCTCAGTCGAGGGTCTGGTCGATACAGAATCTGAGCTCGTAACTCAGCCATATCTGCTTCAATCTCTGCAGCTCTGGTGCGATTTTGCTCCCTTTCGCGCTGCAGTTCTTCCCTATTGAAGCGCAGCTGTTCTATCGCCTCCTTCAATTCGGCTTCAAGATCGCGATCGTCTCGATTGGCCATTTTCGCTTCTTTCAAGTGTCGTTTGTATGTCTTTTCTGGTTCGGGATTGTAAGAAACGATTTCCTTCCCAGCACGGGTTCTTCGCATAAACCTAAGAAAAAGAACCTGCGAAAGTCACTCAAGTAGAGTGGTTAGTAGCAACAGGGGCAAATGCCCCGAAAGACAACCGCAACCGGCTCGGTCTAGACACAAGTCCCCGGCAACGGCGCCAAAAACTTGTTCGCTCCAAACGGTGTGTGCAAGCTTTAAATTTATATCCCAAGAAATATGCTTCAACAAGGATGCGAACCCGCAGTGTACGGATCAATTATAGTAAAAAGAAAGAATTCTGAGGGGTCGATCTCAGGGACTTAGGTGAAACAAAGCAAGTATAGGTAGTCAATATACTAATAACCACAAAAGCGATTAAAGTAATCAAAAGATGATAATAAAGTCAATTAAAGGAAATATGCAAATTCTAGGGATTCAAGCGTCTAGTTGTGGTTCCAGCTCAAGATCTCAAGATAAGCGGACACAGCTGAGATTTTGCAAAGGGAAAGTGTTTGTAAAGTGAAATAGATCACCGGGTAAGTCTCACTACTCACTAATCCCAAACCAAAAGCTCCTATTACCGGGTAAGTCTCAAGGTACTAAGGAAAGGAATTATAATCTCAAACTAACACACCAACTAAGGGAATAGAATCAACATTTACCGGGTAAGTCTCAAGCTAACTCACAAAGATGGAATGAAGGCACACTCAAACCCCAATAAAGGATAAACCTTTATTACCTACACTTATGATCTTGGGTAAACAAACTAAGGAATTACCGGGTAAGTCTCATTCTAGGCTTGCATTGAACCAGGAAAGTTGTAATAAGAATAGGATTTAGCAAACTCTAACACTTAACTCTCAGTTACGAATCAGAAAAGGTCACCTCGGTCAGTCAAGTTCCACCCCGGCAGAGATGTTCATCGACTGAACGAGATGTTCTACGGTTAAGGATAAAGACTCGAGCTTTCAGGGTTCTACTGGAATTAAGATTATTCTATCATTATTTTTCCCACAACTTTCAACCAATCACCCTAGAATCGCACAAGGAAATTAGCCACTCATCATCATGAAAGCAATAATCAAATATATGGGAAGAGAGTGAATAATTGAACACAAAAACCTTAAGAACAAGGCTTCAATAACTTAATCAAATATCAAACAAATCAGCATTTCTTGGATCACAAATCCAACAAGACAATAAAACAAAAGGGAATCTAAGAAAGTCTTACAAATCCCCTCAAAAGCTATATCCGAACTATCAATCCTTCATTGATTGATCTTCAATCTCCCTTCCTTCCTTCAAAGCTTCCAGAAAATCCTCTCTTCGCTGGTTATTCTCAGCCTCCAAGCATGGTTAAACTTGTGGAAAATCCATCCCTTTATATAGGAGAATTATCTTTCAAAGATAATAATATCTTAAAAAGATAATATCCTAATAAAATATATCTTATCTCCAAAATAGATCTCCCAAATATATGATCTTCCTTCCAGAAATCCAGCCCAAAAATATAAGATTTCTCCTTCCAAAAATAAAAGATCTCAACCCAATAAAATATATCTCACCACGTCAGGATATTCGTCTCGGTCGGGGCGCTCCTCTAGATTACCTCGGTCGAGGTGACACTGTAGCTGACCGAGGTGAATCTCAGCTGAAGGTGAAATTTCTCAAATCTGGTCCAAAGTAAATCTTCTTTGTTAATTCCTTGCTTCCTGAGTTCTTCATTTAAGATCCTGAATGTAGCTCCAATGACTCCTTTGCTCCTTAGCTCCATTTCAATGCAAAACGTGTCATTTTACCTACGATTACAAACGAAACTTGGTGTAGACCTCGATTTCCGTAAAGGTAGATGAAATGACAATATAATCACATAATATACATTCAAACATGCAGATTATTGAAGATAAAACGTCTAAACAAGTCCCAAAATATAGACTATAATACATACTATCACAATCCCTTGAAGTATATCTCCAACAACTCTATCTTTGGAATCCCATGATGTGGGCAATCCAAGAGAACATCTTTAAATATTTCCCATGACTTGGACAAACTCTCCTTATCCTTCATGATGAATGCATTAATCTTCCCTCTCATTTCAGCGGTTTTGGAGGGGGGAAAGAATTTTGTTAGGAACTCTGTTGTCATCTCCTCCCAAGTGTTGATCTTTCCGGGAGGAAGAGACTAATACCAAGTAAGCGCCCTGTCCTTCAAAGAAAAGTAAAAAGGCCTTAGCTTGTAATATTATTTTACAGCCTTGAAGGTCCCAATGTCTCCATCAAAATCTCATAGTTTTGCAAATGTTGATGCGGAGACTCCCTCTCTAAACCTCCAAACTGGCATTGGCGGATCATGGATAGAACTTGCGGTCGAAGTTCATAATCATGCTCCGTTGGATCACCTTGGTTGAATCCTGGACGCCTCACTTGCTGGTTTGGGTCCATCCTCTATCCTAGGGTTTGTGGGATTACTGCAAAAAGAACATCTCGGACAGGCATCTGAGCTCGTAGATCAGCCATATCTGCTAATATCTCTGCAGTTCTGGTGCGAGTCTGATCCCTCTCGCGCTGCAGTTCTTCCCTATTGAGGCGTAGCTATTCCATCACCTCCTTCAATTCGGCCTCAAGATAGCGATTGTCTTCGTTGGCCAATTTCGCTTCTTTCAAGCGTCGTTTGTATGTCTTTTCTAGTTCGGGATCGTAAGGAACGATTTCCTTCCCAGCACGGGTTCTTCGCAGAAACCTAAAAGAAAACACCTGCGAAAGTCACCCAAGTAGAGTGGCTAGTAGCAACAGGGGCAAATGCCCCGAAAGACAACCACAACCCGGCTCGGTCTAGACCAAGTCCCCAGCAATGGCGCCAAAAACTTGTTCGCTCCAAATGGTGTGTGCAAGCTTTAAATTTATATCCCAAGAAATATGCTTAAAACAAGGATGCGAACCCGCAGTGTACGGATCAATTATAGTAAAAGCAAGAATTCCGGGGTGTCGATCTCAGGGACTTAGGTGAAACAAAGCAAGTATAGGTTGTCAGTGCAACTAATAACCACAACAGACGATTAAAGCAATCAAAGATGATAATAAGGGAAATATGCAAATTCTAGGGTTTAAAGCATCTAGTAGTGGTTCCGACTCAAGATCTAAAGATAAAGCGGACAAAGCTGAGATTTTGCAAGGGGAAGGTGTTTCTAAAGTGGAATAGATTACCGGGTAAGTCGCACTACTCACTATCCCAAACCAAAGTTCCTATCACCGGGTAAGTCTCAAGGTGCTAAGGAAAGGAACTATAATCTCAAACCAACAAACCAACTAAGGGAATAGAATTAACATTTACCGGGTAAGTCTCAAGCTAACTCACAAAGACGGAATGAAGGCACACTCAAACCCCAATAAAGGATAAACCTTTATTACCTACACTTGTGATCATGGGTAAACAAACTAAGGAATCACTGGGTAAGTCTCATCCTAGGCTTGCATTGAACTAGGAAAGGTGTAATAAGAATAGGATTTGGCAAACTCTAACACTTAACTCTCCGTTTCGGATCAGAAAGGTTCACCTCGTTTAGTCAAGTTCCACCCCGGCCGAGATGTTCATCGACTGAGCGAGATACTCTAGGGTTAAGGTTAAAGACTCAAACTCTCAGGGTCCTACTAGGATTAAGATCATTCTATCATCGTCTTTCCCACAACTTTCAGCCAATCACCCTAGAATTGCACAAGGAAATTAGCCACTCATCATCATGATAACAATAATCAAAAATATGAGAAGGTAATGAATATTTGAACACAAAAACCTTAAGAACAAGACTTCAATAACTGAATCAAATATCAAACAAATCAGCGTTCCTTGGACCACAAATCCAACAAGACAATAAAACCAAAGAGAATCTAAGAAAATCTTACAAATCCCCTCAAAAGCTATCTCAAAGCTATCAACTTCCTTCCTTCAATCTTCAAACTCTCTTCAAACTTCAAAAATCCTTCCTAACTGCAGCTTCTTCAATGATCCAAAGATGGTATATCGGATGGCTGAATTGTGGAATATCCAACCCTTTATATAGGGGAGTTATCTTGCAAAGATTATAATATCTTTAAATAGATAATTTCCTGTAAAATATATCTATATCTCTAAAATAGATCTTCCTAAAATAAAATCTTCCTTCCAGAAATCCAGCCCAAAAATATAGGATATCTTCTTTCCATAATTAAAAGATTTCAGCCAAAAGATACGATCTCGCCGCGCCAGGGTGTTCGCCTCGGTCGGGACGCTCCTCAAGATCACCTCGGTCGAGGTAACACTGTAGCTGACCGAGGTGAACCTCAGCTGAATGTGAAATCTCTCAAATCTAGTCCAAAGTAAATCTTCTTCATTAATTACATGCTTCTTGAGTTCTCTTTTAAGCTCCAGAATGTAGCTCCTATGACTCCTTTGCTCCTTAGCTCCGTTTCGATCCAAAACGTGCCATTTTACCTACAATTACAACGAAACTTGATGTAGACCTCGATTCCCGTAAGGGTAGATGAAATGACAACATAATTACATAATATACATCCAAACATGCAGATTATTAAAGATAAAACGTCTAAACAAGTCCCAAAATATAGACTATAATACACGCTATCAACACCACTTCTACCATGGATTCTCCATGTGAGTCCGGGAACTTTGACTCGCAAAAACACATCCTAAGTTCATATAGAACGAACATCACATGCAACATCTTTATATACTCTCGTCTATGAAATAACATAATGGAAGCCTCATCTTCCTCTAGATCCACTACCATGCTCAAACCCTAAAAGTTTCAAACCGTGTCGTTCTCCCATATGCCAATCCCATGACCTAAGAAGGTCGCATAAGGTCATCAAAATCCCTCCTTGAGAGGTCTGTTAGAGTTACTCGTTTTAACTCATTCAATGTTATTGGACTAAGATAATTGCGCTTCTGTAGACATACCTCATTACTAGTGCCATTGAACCACCGGAATACTCCAAGTTGTTGTTAATATTCCTTTATAATCCCATAGTCTGGGTTACCCTCTTCATCTACACTCAATAGTAGACAACCCACACCTGTGCGTTCTCAATTGTCATTGATTAGCTTATAGTTGACCTTCTCCAAGGCCACGACTTACCTCCTTGATAGCATGAAATATGATGTTATTTTAGGCACATGTTTTGGTTCTTTTTCCCCTTCTTTTGTGTATATGGGTATGAGTTGAAGCATTTATGAGCACATTCACCTATTACGTTGGTATAGAGATCTACACAAGCTTTGTTGTGTTTTTAGATGAATAAAGGCTTGGATTGGAGCATAACTGGAGTATATAGGAGTGCTTGATCATGTTGGACATCAAGGAGATGCATTGGAGTAGCTAAGGAAGGAGTATGAGTAGAAAGCTTTGAAAAACAAAGGCTTGTACGCACGTTTTAGGGATTTCACAGCCAAGTACAAGGAACCACGGCCTTGGTTTTGGAATTTAATATAATTATGGTCGTGGAGGAACATGTCGTAGGCTCCCACGGTGGTAGCCACGGCCGTGGAAATTTACTCTTGGCCGTGATTCTTCTAACGGTTGCCACGTGTCATATTTGCCACGTCAACAGCGGTTATGGGCCTTTCGTAACCCTATTTTCTCCTATAAGAAGGCTGGAGAAAGAAAGAAAAGAGATCCCTCGCTACATTTTTCGCTATCCGATGCTAGAGAGAAGTTGAGATCATTTTCAAGATTACATTGTGAGAAGATTTTGAAAGGAAGATTTGGAGAATTACGCACTTTGAGATTGCGGAGTTGGGAGATCTTAGGGTTTCATTTTGAAGGCGGATTGACATCCCGTTGTTCTTTGTTCTTTAAGATTGTGAGAGATTTCTGACTCTATTCTATATTCATTGAACACAAGTACGGGTTTTGAGTTTGATTGATATTTGTTTTGCATTCATTATTGAGATTTCAAGGTTCTATCTTTTCTTTCTTTTAATCTTGATTTTTGATTTGATGACAATGATTGTCGGCTAAAACCCTTAAGCGATTTTAAGGTTAAGGATTGATAGTTGTGGCATAGATGATAATAGATTGAACCAAAACAGATTGGACCCTAAGAGTTGCAAGAAACCTCACCGTCGAGCCTTTCCACTGCCTGTTCTTGAGTTCCATGGCCGTGGTTCCTCAAGATCTGACCGTGGTTTTCCCCTGTTTGACTTGTTTTGCATTTGCTTTGATCCAAAGTTAAAGATTGGCCTTAACCTAGCCTTGGCGTACCTTTTCTAAGTAGTAGTGAGACTCAACACCCTCTACTTAGGTTATGAGTGTCACAACATTTACCTGTTTGGCTTGTCTTTGATTTCCTTGGGTTTGGGCATGGGTATTTGAGAGTTTAATCTTGTCATTAGATCCTCTTTATAATGAGACTCAACATCCTTTATTCAGAGAGCCTTTGGGTGAGACTTATGGGTTTAGAACTTCACCATACAACACCCTACCTTAGATCTATATCTTTGCAATCCTAACTCTGTCCTTACATCTTTAGAACATTTTGAATCGATTGTCACAATTGGATACTTGAATCTTTAGAAACGTTGTTTTCCCGATTATCTTTACAAAATCTTTTTAATTGCTAGTCAATTTTACAAATTGAATTTGATCCCCCAAATCACTTAGTTCGATACACTTTTGAGCGAACAAGTTTTTGGCGCCGCTGCCGGGGATTCGGTTTAGGCCAAATTCGGTTTTCGGTTTTCGGTTGTCGGGCTTGGGAGCTTTTGCTCTTGTTATTTGATCTATCTACCTTAGTGATTTTGCAGATTTCTCTTTAGGTATATGCGAAGGTCTCAATCTGAAAAAGACCTCGTTCCTTTTGATCCTGAACCGGAGAAGACTCTAAAGAAACGGTTAAGGGTAAAAAAGATGGTTGAACACAATGAAAAGAACCTCCAAGCTGAGCTAGATGAAACTCGAGCTCTCCTTAATAAAAGTGAAAGAAGACTTCTTGAAGAGAAAGCTATAGGTCGTGTTGATAGGGAGCGAATGCAAATTCAAATGGATGAAATCCGGGCGATGGTATTACAATTAAATTTGGAGAAAGTCGCCAAGGATAAGAGAGATGAATCATCCGATGACAATATGCCTGAACTAGAAGATATACCACCTAATCCACCATGTCGATCCTCGTGTTCATGTGAGAGATGCGAGAGTTGTTAATGTCGGGGCTGAGCCGCGAACTCTTGGACAACGTATGAATCCGAATCAGCAACCGGGCCTTTTAGGTGTGAATCTTGCAGATCCAGATGAGCATGACTGTGGGTTTCGCCCTCAAGTCATTACTATGATCCGCCAAAGTCAGTTTGGTGGGATGGAAGCTAAATCTCCGCATCAACATTTGCAGAATTATGATATTCTTATGGAGACTTTGAAGCCTCCAAGAGCAATAAACAACAACTATAAGTTGAGACCGTTCTTCTTCTCTTTGAAAGACAAAGCCTTAACTTGGTATCAAGCTCTTCTGGCTGGAAGAGTTAACGCATGGGAGGAGATGACTTCGGAATTCCTCACCAAGTTCTTTCCGCCATCCAAAATGGCGGAGTTGAGAGGTAAAATCAATGCCTTTTGAAACTTAATGAAAGTTTGTTTAAATTTTGGGAAAGGTTTCAAGACCTTCTATTGGATTGCCCTCACCATGGCATTTCAAAGCTAGAATTATTGGAGATTTACTACAAGGGATTGGATGTAGAAACACAATTCAAACTTCAATCCCTTTCTTGTGGAACTTTTATGGATATGGAGAAGATGATGCTTGGGATTTTATTGAGAAGCAAGCTCTAGTAATTGAGAAGTATTCCCATAGGAAGGTTGAGTGGGAATCGAGATTCCGGACAGCCGGGAGCAAGATTGAATCCAACAGCCCAAGCTCAAATTTTCTCCCTCAATAATGAGATTAAGGAGCTGAAAGAATTTTTGAAGTCCAACCTTCAATCAAAAAAGGAGCAAGACGTTGGCTATCTAGGAAGGGAAAACAATCAAGGGAATAGGAATAACAATTGGAACAACAACAACAACAACAACAACAACAACAACAATAATAATTGAAGATCCAACCAACATAATCCCGGTAATCCTTATTCCCATGCTGAAAGTTCACTAACACATCCTTCTTCTTCTACACCTTTGAAATGTCATGGACAAGCTTCATCTAATTCAAACCAGCCGGAGAAGGACAAATTTGATGTGATGATGGAAACAATCTTGGGGAAGATGCAAGGAATGGAGAATTCCATTACTTCGATTTCTAAAGCACAAAAAGCTTTGGAAAATCAAGTGTTGAGCAAGGCTGGAGAAGTTCCTAGAGATCAAGGGAAGCTTCCCGGAAAAACGGAGGACAATCCGAAAGGGAGAGTGATGGCAATTACAACAAGAAGTGGTGTAACAACCACCGACCCACAGCAAACATTCGTTGAGGTTCCTATTGAGAAGGAAAAGGAGAAGGAAGATGTCTATGTTCCTCCTCCAGCTTATAAACCTCCTTTGTCATTCCCGCAATCTAGAGCAAGAGCGCGTCTAGACAAGCATTTCGGTAAGTTTGTTGATCTCATGAGTAAACTGCACATTAACATACCTTTTCTTGATGCGATTTTAGGTATGCCCGCTTATGGAAAGTTCTTGAAGGAGATCCTCTCTAATAAGAGGAAGCTTGAAGATTTTGGTGAAGTTAAGAAGAGTTTGGAGTCTTCGGAACTCATTAAAACGATGACAGAAAAGATGCCCCCAAAGCTGCGAGATTCGGGGTCATTTTGCATACCAATAGGAGTAGGAGAAGTCACATATGATGCACTTTGTGACTTGGGAGCAAGTGTGAGCATTATTCCACTTGCTTTGTGTGAGAAAGTCGGTTTAGGTCAACCTAAACCGGTGAAGATGACGTTGTATATGGCGGATCGATCCATTACTCGACCCGTTGGCATCATTGAAGACGTCCCAGTTAAGCTTGATAAATTCTATATTCCTATAGACTTTGTTGTGCTTGACATTCATGCAGATTGTCCAGTCCCAGTCATACTTGGGAGACCTTTTCTTGCAACTTCCGGTTATATGGTTGATTGCAAGAACGCTAGATTGGCTTTTGACATTGGAGAAGAGAAAGTTGAATTTGTTCTCTCAGCTTTGACAAAAGAACCAACACTTATGTTCAATATATATGATGAAGAGGATTCTAGAGAGGAAGTGAGTTCGATCTTGTTAAAATATCCATTACAAAAGGTTATAACCAGGAGCATCATGGTAAAAAGAGCGGAAGAGGACTGTAACGTTGAGATTGAAGCTTTAGAAGAGTTAGAAGAAGTGCACATTGAAGAATTTGAAGAATTGCAAGATGGTTCGGAAAGCTTCAGAAACCACGGGTCATCGGTGTTTTCCACGGACGTGGTTTCATTAATTCCACCCGTGGAAATATATGTCGAGAGAAACCACTCGAATGACACAAATAATCACGGCCAAAAATACACCTTCCACGGATGTGGAAGTAATAGTGGTGCCGTGGAACTTGAAAATTCTGAGGAAGGTTTCGTTCTTTCTACAAACGTTCTAGCTTCTTCTTCTACCACTTCCACACCCTTGGAGACATCCAAGGAGACTTCGGACAGCCCTCCCAACACACCAAAGGCATCTACAACTTTGGAATTGAAGCCTCTTATCGTGCATCTAAGGTACACTTTTCTTGGATCTAACTCTACATTTCCAGTTACAATTAGTTCTAGTTTAAGTGAAGATGAACATGATAGGCTTATGATTGTTTTGAAGAAACATAGGAAAGCCTTAGGATACACCATAGAGGATCTTGTAGGAATTAAACCATCTTTATGTATGCACAAGATACTAATGAAAGAGGAGTATAAGCCTTCACGTCAACCTCAACGACGGTTAAACCCGATTATGAAAGAGGTCGTGAAGAAGGAGATCCTTAAATTGCTTGATGCATGTATCATATTTCCAATTCCTGATAGTAAGTGGGTGAGTCCAGTTCAAGTTGTCCCAAAGAAGGGAGGAATGACCGTTGTAGCTAACAAGAACAACGAACTCATTCCAACAAGAATGATGACGGGTTGGAGAATGTGTATAGACTATCGCAAGCAGAATAATGCAACGAGGAAGGATCACTTCCCGCTACCCTTCATTGATCAAATGCTTGAGAGGTTAGCACAACATTCTTATTTTTTCTATCTTGATGGTTATAGTGGTTTCTTTCAGATTCCGATTCATCCGGACGACCAAGAAAAGACCACTTTCACGTGCCAATGGGGTACGTTCGCTTATAGGAGGATGTCATTCGGATTGTGTAACGCTTCAGCCACCTTTCAAAGGTGTATGATGGCCATCTTCTCGGAGTACATTCAGGAAATCATGGAGGTTTTTATGGATTTTTTTTTTTTTAGTTTATGGTTCCTTATTTGATAATTGTCTTGCTAACCTATCTCTTGTTCTACAAAGATGTAAAGACACTAACCTAGTTCTAAATTGGGAGAAGTATCATTTTATGGTTAGGGAAGGCATTATTTTATGACACTTGATCTCTAATAGAGGGATTGAAGTTGACAAGGCTAAGATTGAAACAATAGAAAAGCTTCCTTCTCCAACTTTGGTGAAGGGGATTAGAAGTTTCTAGGACATGTTGGATTCTATAGGAGATTCATTAAGGACTTTTAGAAAATCTCTAAACCGCTAACTAATCTATTGACGAAGGTTGCTGTTTTTTAATTTTCGAAAGAGTGTGTAGATGCTTTCTACAGGATTCGAGAAGCTTTAATCTTAGCCCCAATAATTCAGCCTCCGGATTGGAGTCTTCCATTTGAGGTCATGTGCGATGCAAGTGACGTAGCGGTGGGAGCAGTGCTTGGACAAAAGAAAGACGGACACACTCATGCCATCTATTACGCTAGTAAAACACTAGATGAAGCTCAGCTCAACTACGCCACAACGGAGAAGGAATTTCTTGCTATTGTATATGCATTTGAAAAGTTTCGTTCTTATGTTGTAGGAGTGAAGGTGATTGTATACACGGATCATTCAGCCATTCGGTATTTGCTTACCAAGAAAGATGCAAAACCAAGGCTGATTAGATGGATTCTTCTTCTTCAAGAGTTCTATCTTGAGATTCATGACAAGAAAGGATCCGAAAATTCTGTTACGGATCACTTGAGTCGTCTACCACATGTCACCAATGAGGACTTACCTATTGATGACTCTTTCCTGGACAAACAATTGCATCTAATGGAAGAGTGCATTGATCATATTTCTAGAGGTAACGAACCTTGGTTTGCTGATTTTGTGAATTATTTGGTTTGTCAGGAAATACCTCCCGGACTATCCTACGCTCAAAGAAAGAAGTTCTTTAAGGATGTCCGCCAATACTATTAGAATGAACCTCTACTCTTCAAGAGAGGTCCAGATGGCATCATTAGAAGATCTGTGTGTGAAGACGAAATGCAAAGTGTCATTCGTCATTGTCATTCTCTTCCTTGTGGGACAAGCTAGTTCTCACAAGACTAGCGCTAAGGTATTGCAATCCGGATTCTTTTGGCCTACATTATTTAAGGATGTGCAAACCTTTGTTGCTTGTTGTGATGCTTGTCAAAGAACAGGGAACATATCTTGGAGGAACGAAATGCCTCTCAACAACATCCAAGAAGTGGAGATCTTTGACGTTTGGGGAGTTGACTTCGTGGAACCATTCACATCATCTTGTGGTAACCAATACATACTTCTAGTTGTAGATTATGTCTCAAGATGGGTTGAACGCCTATAAAAACGCCAAGATTTACAAAGAGAGAGTCAAGCGTTGGCATGATAAGCACATCATTCCGAAAGACTTCAAAGAAGGAGACCTTGTTCTTCTTTTCATTTCTAGACTTCAAATCTTTCAAGGTAAGCTTAAATCTCGTTGGACAAAACCTTATGTTCTTAAACACATTTTCCCCCATGGTGCAGTTGAAGTATGCGGTGAGAAGTGCAGAAGTTTCAAAGTGAATGGCCAACGACTCAAGAAGTACTCGCCGGAACTCCAAACTGAGGAAGTCGCACCGATTCTCCTCACTTAAGCGCAAAGGATTGGTCTAGCTACGGACCTAAAACAAAACGCTACTTGGGAGGCAACCCAAGGTGATGCATTCTTTTTTTTCTTTTTCGTTTTTCTTAGATTAGATTAGTGTAGGTTGTGTTTGTTTGTTTTTTGTTGGTATCTTTCCGGTATGTCTTGTGTCTTTGGATGTCAGGCTTGAAAAACAACCAAAAAGAAGTGAAGAAAGCCAAAGGATTGACAATTTTGGATTTTTGGCAGAATTTAGGATTTCCACGGGTTTAAATACGGTTCTATGGCCGTGGTTTCTTTAATTGAGGCCGTGGAGAAACAGGTCGAGAGTAGCCAAAGAAAAAAATGCAAAACCATGACCAAGGACACAATTCCACGGCCGTACAAGTAATAGTGAGGCTATGATTTTTGAAATTTTGACGGGGCTATATAAGTTCTTCTTCTTCACAAACAACAAGCCTTCACCCTCTTCTCCATGCATCTCTTCCACGCCTCAACCCCTCAAACGCAAATCCTTCATTTAGCGATCGTTTTGCACGATTCTTCGCTCCAAATTGAAGCAAACTTCATTCTATTGCAGATTGTGACAACAAACAGCACAAACATTCAACAATCGGACAGGATTTTGGATTTCTTCAAATCCAAAACCTAGGTTTTCTCTCAACTCTATCCTTGGTTGATTTCCTTCGCTTTCTTCAAAGATTTTTAGGAGAACTGAACGGAATTGAACTTAGAACTAGTTTAGGACTGTTGTTGTTGAGATTGTTGTGGAATTTCTGGATTTTTGAGCAAAATCGTGCACTTCCACGGGCTTCCGTACAAAACCACGGGCGTGGTTTCACCAAGAACAGGCCGTGGTTTCTGAAAAATGTTTGGAACTTGCAAATCAAGCCGAAACAAAAAGAAAGGAGGCGAAGGTTCCTCTTTCCAACCCTCTCCCGCTCCTCAACCTACCCCTAGCATCCCTATAATCCATGAGGACCATAATAAAGCTTACTGAAAGATCCATGAGCGCAAGATTATTGCTCCTAGGTACATTGCGCTTGAAGAGTTTGAGGAATTGCATGTGGTGAATGATCTTAGATGGATGCTTGATAGGGCTGGACTTACTCAATATGTAGGCAATAGGGAGGATGCCTATGAGGAAATTACAATGGAGTTTTTGAGTTCTTTTGACCAAAGTGTTGTGAATCGAACGGTTTCTTTCCGTTTGATGAACCGCATTCATCACTTTACCATAGCTCAGTTTGGATATTTCTTCAGTTTTGGTGAGACCTTTAATGGGACATTTCCTAGGAGCTCTCGCGCTAAAGACTTTTGGGAGGAGATTGCTATGGTAGTAGGTTTTGAGGACCGTTGGCAACTTGCAGATTCGAAGGCCAAGTTGATTTATAACCTATCCTTCAAGATTGCCCATAGGATCCTCTCCAAATGTCTTTTTCCTAGAACCGAGACTCCCCAAAAGCTCAAGGCTAATGAGCTTTTTATCCTTTATTGTATGACGGCCGGTGTCACTCCGGATTGCGCCACTATGCTTGTTGCTACTCTTAGCAAGATCATGAACAAAGGTAAGGGGAATATTGGTTATGGTGGGATGGTTACACACATAGCAAAGCAGTTGGGAATTGATTATTCGGCTTGTGAGTTGCCAGCTTCTGTGAGGCCTCTAGGGCTTCAAGGTTTCATGACTCGCGGACTCTTGATTCCCGGCCACCGAGGTCCACCATTTGTCTCCAAGCCTTGGGAAGGCAAGGGAGGATGAGGCATTCCATGGAGCGCTGATTACTCCATCCGGGATCGACAAAACTAGAAAGCAACTTTTATCCCGATGCATGTCAACCTCCTTGGAGCTCCTGATTACTATCTCGAGGATGAGCCTGTTATTGATGAGGATGGTGATGAGGAGATGGGTGGTGACGATTTCCAGGATGTTGGAGGTGCTGAGTAGGCTTTTGGATAATTTTTGGATCATCCGGCGGATTTCCAAGAGCCGCCTAGGAGATCTACCTACCAGCAGCGGCCTTCCGCTTCTTCTTCCACCCGGTGTGCCATCGTGAGTGAGAGACCCACTTGGATGGATGCACTGCCGACATGGATGGATGCTCCACCAGCTTGGATGGGAGCACCGTCGGAGGGGATGGCGCAGCGGCCAACATGGAAGGACGAGCAGCCGGGATGGGTCACCGGACTTGCACAAAGGATGGATGCACTTGAGACCCGCTTCAATGCAGCTGAGGATGACCGCTGTGACAACGCAAGGATCCTCCGAGATGTTTACCGGCAGCAGTTTGGGTGTCCATACAACCCAAACTTTTACCCGTTTCCACCACCTACACCGCCTATGTGATGACTTGATCGGTTTGAGTTACTCCACCGCCTTTGTGAGTTTCTTTGTTCTTTTTCTTTTTCCTTATTTTGTACATTAGGGACAATGTGTATCTTAAGTATGGGGTAGAGTATATTTCTCATGTGATGTAATAACTTGATATATTGCTTCGTTCTTATCCATGAACACTTGCATCTTTATTTTCTTGTCACACGTTTCCTTTTTGTCTTGCATTTTAAAATTTTGAAAAATTTTGAAAATATTGTGCTTTTAGGATTGGAAAAGACCTCAATGATGAATTTTCTTGTGGATTGAATTTGTGATGACATTTATATGCTTGAATTGAATTGTGAATTGTGGAGATATTGCGTATGTTGTTTGATCTTCTTGCAAGTTTCATAATGCAAAAAATTCTTGTCTAAATCATGTTGAGGAATGAAAGTTGAAATTGCATTACAAGTTCTTGCACATCTTTTTGAAATGATTAAGGCGCTTCGATTTTTCTTGCTGCTTCTTTATTCATTTAGCCCCTCAATGAAATGTTTGCCTCCTTTACCTATCCGGGAATTAGGAAGAGTGTAATTTTTGGCATGATTGATGTGAGAGGGCCATGAAAGAAAAAAAATTTGAGCATTCAAAGTATAGAAAAATAGGTTTGGGGACGTTGAACATGAGGATGAGTAACTCGGCACCATTCACATAGCCGGGTGTTTGTGTCTTGCCAAAGTCCAAATGAACGATAGTCCTAAAGGAATATGGTATGTGCATCAAGGGTTTGAAGCATCTCGAAAATTGAGAATCGCCGATCTCCTAGGCTTCGGTTTTTGTGCACCGCTGTCCATACTTCCAAAAAGTGAAGTAAAAGAAAAGTTTGAATGCAAAGCATGTTTGGGAAGCAATGTTCTTCAAGCTTATGTTGTGTAGTTCCTCTTTCCCAGATATCGCACCACATTACCTTATGAAAAATCCTACCCATTCACGTTTCTTGACCTTTACTTGAAAGTCCTTAAGATCTTTGGATTGTTGTTTGGCTTACTGATCTAAATTGGATTTCCATATGATTGATTTTGACATTACTTTAGGTTATGATGTTTGTCTTGGAGCTTTTGCAATGTATGACATTTCTTTTTCATGACATGATTCGTTTTATGTATATACAAGTTTTCAAGGAAACATGAAGTAAGATTTGAGAGTGATCTATTGAATAGAAGCACAATACCAAAATGATTTGTTTTCCCTTGTTTTGCATTCATATTTCATCCTACCTTATGTTCTAGTTTTTGAAAACCTTGCTTGGGGACAAGCAAGAGACAAGTATGGGGTATTTTGATAGCAAGAAATATGACGTCATTTTAGGCACATGTTTTGGTTCTTTTTCCCCTTCTTTTGTGTATATGGGTATGAGTTGAAGCATTTATGAGCACATTCACCTGATATGTTGGTATAGAGATCTACACAAGCTTTGTTGTGTTTTTAGGTGAATAAAGGCTTGGATTGGAGCATAAATAGAGTATGTAGGAGTGATTGATCATGTTGGGCATCAAGGAGATGCATTGGAGTAACTAAAAAAGGAGTATGAGTAGAAAGCTTTGGGAAACAAAGGCTTGTACGCACGTTTTAGGGATTCCACGGCCAAGTACAAGGAACCACGGCCGTGGTTCTGGAATTTAATTTAATTATGGCCATTGACTGAAGGTATTTCTATGGTCGTCTATACCCAATCAAAAGTAAACCCCGACTTAGCACTTAAACAAGTATAGTGGTTAAGTAAGGGTCGAACCCAAGAGAGTTAAGGTATTTTATTAGATGCAATTATCAATTATAGTAACAAGTAACAAAGGGGGGGGGTTTGGTTGAATTGATGCACACAAAAACTTATGAAAACGATTAATGTGACAAGTAAGACAATGATGGGTGAATCTACACTAGGTTGATTCTAAGCATGTAATTGCTACTTTGGTGAGTTCCTTTTACAAGTTGTCAAGTAATCTCCCGTATCGATCATATATATGTGTTGAGCCAACCGGCATCAACACAACTTAACAGGTTAGTGTTCCGTAAACCTACAAGAACAAATAACAAGTTAGCTTTCAAACAAAGACTAAGGGATATAAAGAAAAGATTAAAACCGTTAAACTTATCTTTATATTTGTGTTCCTTTTCTCTAAGTAATTACAACCCGTTATTACTTAAAGTTACTACTAGATTAAAGACCCGAACCCGGAACCTATTAATCCTAGTTATTTGCATGCACTTTAGAACCTAAGGTGATCAATCTCAAGCAATAGTAAACATGCACTTAGACAATGGAGATCAAGGAAACACAAAGCATTACTGAATAACAACTTATATTAAAGAAAACTTACAACCAAAGTAACAACGCAGCTTCAAACCAACCCAATGTAGCAAGGGAGTTAGAAACTCATTACAAAGGTAGCAAGATGATCTAAGTGGATAATTTGTTGGCTAACAAGTTGGATAATTCTAGCAATCAACCAAGGACTATTTATACTACAATAGACACTAAATAGGAGTAAATGGCCGGCCAAAAACAATCACCTTTAATGCCATAAAGGTGGTGTGAACAACCAGAGTAAAGCTTCTGACGTTAAACCGCAGGGGCGGCCTTCAGTTCCGCATGGACGGTGAAGGAAAAAACGCTTGATCTTCTTCATGGCCGCAAGGGCGGCTAGGCAATTCCGCAGGGGCGGCTAGGCAATTCCTCAGGGGCGGATCTTCAATGTTCTTCAAACGTCGGACCTTTCAACTTCTTGTCGTTTCTAATGCCAAGCCGCCGGGGCGTCCCTATGTCAACGCAGGGGTGGTGACACATCCTCTTCGTCTTCCAACTCCCAGGTTGAGGCGCAGGCAGGGGCACAGTGGGAGGCGCAGGGGAGCTGGTCTTTGTTTCTTCAGGGCAAGTCACCGTAGGGGCGCCAAGGAGTGGCGCAGGGGCGGTGACACACTTCATGGTCAGCGCTGGCGAAGGCGCAGGGAGCGCTCCGGTGTAAGGTGTCACCCGCAGGGGCGGTGACAAGGCTCCGCTGGGGCGGTGAGGCAACAGAAGCTTTGCTTCGTGAACGATCTTCACTTCTAAGTGCTTATAACTCCTTCCTTAGCTTCTTTTAGTCTTTTTCTTCTGGACCAAGGAGTTAGTAGCATAAACCGACACAAATGCAATAAAAAAGACTCTAAAAACTATCCTAAATGATAGTGATTCCATCTCCTATCAAACTCCCCCATACTTAGACCTTTTACTCGTCCCGAGTAAAACAAATGACAACAACTAGACTCAAAGGCCTCAGGAAGCATGGGTAAGCAGAAAAGACAATGAAAACAAGAGAAAAGCCAAGAAAGAAAGAGGAAAATAGAGGAGATGTGAGAAAAAGGGAGAAACTACCATTCTTATTGCTCCAAGAGTGGCCTACCCGGACAACCTCCTTATGACTCCCCTTCTTATGTCGCCAAACGACGAAAGGGAAACCTACACTCGGTGTCGCTCATTTTGCCAAGGCGCCCTTTCGGGTTTTTACCTTGCCACTCTTCTTCTTTTGATGATCTCCCTTTAACTCACATCCCTCAAGTCCAATTTTGCACCAACCTAAGGTTGGTCGGACAATCTTCTTTTTTCCTAAAGCGCCCTTTCGGGTTTTCGGTTTATCCAAGGATTTTCATGTCTTTTTTTTCATTTTCTTTGGCTTTTTCTCTTTTTTTTTGTGAATTTCAGACTGAATTCAAATGCAAGACAACTTAAAACAAAACAACTCAAAACTAATCAAAACAAGTAGCAATGACACTATACAAGCAATGATATGTCCCTCCCTCATTCTTGAAGTAAACTTTTTCCTCAAAGTGGAAATGAGGCAAAGATAAATGTGGGAGAAGGGAAAGAAATGTACCCTTCAGTGGGATGGTCGGGATGGACCACCTGGACCCTCCTCCAGTGGGTAAGGAAAATGGCGGAAGAAGTGCTCCTGCCGGCGGTAGATGTCATCTATGCGGTCCTGCTGAGCCGTCATCCTCTCTCTAAATGAAGTCTCGTAGCTATCTTGCCAAGATAGCTGCTGAGTCTCCAACTGCTGCTGATGAGTTGCCTGCCAAGCATCATGTCGGCGGTCGAAGTGAGTGGTCATCGAGGAGGCGAAGCTTGACTGCCACGCCTGTTGTTGCTGAAGCATGGACCGCTGGTACTTGGTCTGCCATGCCTGATGTTGTGTGGTCAAGGCCGCCATCTGAGCCTGAAGACTCTTCATGGCCTGACTATCGTCCCGTGCTACAGTAGGCATCTCCTCATCAGTGACCGGGGCCCGGCTGGAGCATGCAGCATATCTCCCAATAATATCCTCTTGAGGTCGTCTCGGCGGAACGGGGTCAGTTGGTACGTACAAGTCGGAGGCATGTAATGTGACTCCCATCTGTTAAAGAGATCCAAAAGAGGTTCTCCCCGTCTCTCCTAAGGAGCCTACACCTCCTCAACATACCCTCCGTATAAAGTGGGACATCTAGTCCGTCCTCCAATGTAGGTAGCTCCATCACCTGTGCAGCTAACAAGGAGATGATCCCGCCTCCCACAATGTCTCGTGGGTCATTCTTTCTAATCCTCTTCAATGCGGTAAGGAAGAGGTATGGCCAATCCGGTACCTAGTCGTTCGTGGGGAGGCAGGCGTATATCAGTGGAAGGTCCTTGAGAGCGACCTTATTCTCCTCCTTGTGTCCACAGAAGACACTCATGAAGATCTTCGAGATGAGCCTCAAACAGGGGTGAGTGAATTTGTTGGAGTACTCACCCCCTACATGAAACTTAGATCTTGTGGCGGCCTGGCAAAACTCCATCAAGTCCGGAGTCGGGATAGGTTTCCACCAGTCATCGGAAGCAGCAATGGTCACCCCTAATGCCTCCTACAGTTTGGTGTAGTCCAATGTATATTTCCTTTTGTTGAACTTGAATGAAAGTCCAACGCAATTGTGGTCCACCGTTTCCATTTTGAATGTTGCGATGAATTGGCGGCTGAGCTCGGGGTGTGTTGGAGCACTTCTTACCAGAAAATCACCGAGCCCAACATTATTGGGGAATTCATGCATGCTCTCCAACATGCCCAAACGTTCCAAAGTAGGAACGTACAGAAACCGGGTTGCATATACATCCCAACCTTGTACGATCCTATACCGTTCCTTCTCAGCTTCCGACAACTTATATTTCCTCTGGTCTTCCATCACTTGCAGTTGAATAATCAAAGGTATTAGAAATTTCAGAAAATTGAGTAAGAGGCGAACCCTCTGTTGTGTTTTCCGCAGGGGCGGCTGAAGCAGGCGCTTGGGCGGCAAGACGCAGGGGCGGCAAGGCGCAGGTGCGGGGGCTTGCAGGCGCAGGGACGATCGAAGAGCAGAGGGCGATTTTGGGAGTTCGGCGAAGGTTGTGGTGATGGGGCTGTTCCGGCGTCTTTTATTTGTTGTTGCAGACGTCGCCGGAGGTGGGGCAGTGGAGAGCGAGAGTGAGAGGGTTGAGGGGATGTTTGTGTGTGGTGGTGGTGAGGGCTGGCTCCGCAAAGGGGGCGGTAGTCGTCGGAGCTGGTGCAAGAGCGTTTGGACAGGCGGTGCGAGAGCTTCCGGAGGGCGCAGGGGCGTATGGAGGTGAAGCGGATTAGGGTTCGGGGGGTCAATGGAGGGGGAATCTAAAGGGCGGTAGTTGTAGGTTATTTTTGGGAAGTGTATTTTTTTCATTCCTTAACAAACCCGTAGGGGCGGCGTTTGTCAACGCAGGGGCGGTGACAAGAAAAAAGAGGGTACGCAGCCTCAGCGCCGGGGGTGGCGCTGAGGATGAGTATCAAGGGTGGCCGCCGCAGGGGCGTGGGGTGTCACCGCGGGGACGGTGGACAGTATGTTGCAGACGTTGGCCCAGCGCGGGGGCGGCGCTGGGCAAGGGTGTCACCGTGGGGGCGGGTTCATCCAGCCGCAGGGGCGGTTTTCTCGACAGAAACTCCTCTTCTTATTCCTTCGGGTTGCCTCCCGAACAGCGCCTTTGTTTTACGTCGTTGGCGTGACATAAGGACTCTACCTCTATGATTGAGTCTCCTTCAGCATCATCTTTGGGTTTATAACCGTCTGTGAAGGTAATCCTCCGGAGGACCTAGTTTCAATCCTTGTAATGGTTTCTGCCATTTGACCAACCTGTTTTTCAAGGTTCTTGATGTTGGATTCTATTGTTTGGACATGAGTAGCAAAGTGTTTAGTCAAAACCTGCAACATACCTTCATTTGATTGATACTTACCTTGACGGGGTTGCTGTTGTTGGTTTTGTTGATCCCTCCAACGAAAGTTTTGTTGGTCACGCCAGTTTGGCATGAAATTCTGTGCATAGGGATTGTTCCTAGACCTTTGTTGTTGTGGTTGTCCGTAACCCATTGCGTTCACCTCAGCATCGTCATTCTGGACTTGTGGACACATGTCCGTTGGATGGTATGGGTCAGCACATACTCCACAAGCTTTGAGCTGTTATGGGGTTCCCATAAGTGTTAGCCTCTTCACCATTTCCTTCAACTCCGCGAGATCCGTGGAGATCTCACTCTTCCCGGTATTCACAGCATGGACTCCTTTCTTAGCCGGTGTCCTTCCAAAGTTCCGAGTTCCTTCCGCTAGTTTCGGTATCTTTTCCAAAGCAAGGTCAGTAGTAGAGTTAAGAATATTACCTCCGCAAGCCGCATCGACGATCCTCCTTTCATTGTCTAGCAAGCCATTGTACAAGTACAAGACTAGATCTTGAGTTGAATATCCGTGAAAAGGACAGCTGGATCGGAGGCGTGCAAACCTTTCGAAGTACTCGTAGAGAGTTTCGTTTGCCTCTTGCTCGATGTTGCTTATAGCTTTCTTCAAACTATTGGCCTTCTTGGTTGGGAAGTATTTCACCAAAAACACCTTGTGAAGGTTCTCTCAAGTGTTGATGCTCCCGGATGGAAGATGGTAATACCAATCATCCGCAGAATCTTTGAGTGTGAAGCCGAATGCCCTCATCTTGATTTGTTCTTCGGTAATGTTGGCCGGCTTCATGCTTATACACACGGTATGGAACTTCCCAAGGTGTTTGATGGGGTCTTCACCACTTAGCCCATGGAAGGATAGAAGCAAGTGAATGAGACCCGGCTTGAGCTCAAAATTGACTCCTTCCCCTAATGCCGGTATAGTGACCGCAAGGGGGTTTTGAGCCAAGGTGGGTTGCGTGAGTTGACGAAGTGTACGGTCAGCCATCTCTTGTTGAAGTTGTTGTTGTCTTCGTTGCCGGATGTGCGTCCTCTCAATTTCTGGATCAAAAGAAGCAAAGCCGGAGTTAGTAGCACGGGTTTGAACCATAAAAATGGTTCAAACCAAAAATCAATAATAACAATAAAACACTAAAACTCCTCGGCAACGGCGCCAAAATTTAACTGAAGGTATTTCTATGGTCGTCTATACCCAATCAAAAGTAAATCCCGACTTAGCACTTAAACAAGTATAGTGATTAAGTAAGGGTCGAACCCAAGAGAGTTAAGGTGTTTTATTAGATGCAATTATCGATTATAGTAACAAGTAACAAAGGGGGGGTTTTGGTTGAATTGATGCACATAAAAACTTATGAAAACGATTAATGTGACAAGTAAGACAATGATGGGTGAATCTACACTAGGTTGATTCTAAGCATGCAATTGCTACTTTGGTGAGTTCCTTTTACAAGTTGTCAAGTAATCTCCCGTCTCGATCATATATATGTGTTGAGCCAACCGGCATCAACACAACTTAACAGGTTAGTGTTCCGTAAACCTACAAGAACAAATAACAAGTTAGCTTTCAAACAAAGACTAAGGGATATAAAGAAAAGATTAAAACCGTTAAACTTATCTTTATATTTGTGTTCCTTTTCTCTAAGTAATTACAACCCGTTATTACTTAAAGTTACTACTAGATTAAAGACCCGAACCCGGAACCTATTAATCCTAGTTATTTGCATGCACTTTAGAACCTAAGGTGATCAATCTCAAGCAATAGTAAACATGCACTTAGACAATGGAGATCAAGGAAACACAAAGCATTACTAAATAACAACTTATATTAAAGAAAACTTATAACCAAAGTAACAACGCAGCTTCAAACCAACCCAATGTAGCAAGGGAGTTAACAACTCATTACAAAGGTAGCAAGATGATCTAAGTGGATAATTTGTTGGCTAACAAGTTGGATGATTCTAGTAATCAACCAAGGACTATTTATACTACAAAAGACAATAAATAGGAGTAAATGGCCGACCCAAAACAGCCACCTTTAATGCCATAAAGGTGGTATGAACAGCCAAAGTAAAGCTTTTGACGTTAAACCGCAGGGGAGGCCTTCAGTTCCGCAGGGGCGGTGAAGGCAAAAACGCTTGATCTTCTTCATGGCCGCAGGGGCGGCTAGGCAATTCCGTAGGGGCGGATCTTCAATGCTCTTCAAACGTATGACCTTTCAACTTCATGTCGTTTCTGATGCCAAGCCGCCGGGGTGTCCCTATGTCAACGCAGGGGCGGTGACACAACCTCTTCGTCTTCCAGCTCCCAGGTTGAGGCGCAGGCAGGGGCGCAGTGGGAGGCGCAGGGGAGCTGGTCTTCGTTTCTTCAGAGCAAATCACCGCAGGGGCGCCAAGGAGTGGCGTAGAGGCGGTGACACACTTCATGGCCGGCGTTGGCGAAGGCGCAGGGAGCGCTCCGGTGTAAGGCATCACCCGCAGGGGCGGTGACAAGGCTCCGCTGGGGTGGTGAGGCAACATATGTTTTGCTTCGTGAACGATCTTCACTCCTAAGTGCTTATAACTCCTTCCTTAGCTTCTTTTAGTCTTCTTCTTCTGGACCAAGGAGTTAGTAGCATAAACCGACACAAATGTAATAAAAATACTCTAAAAACTATCCTAAATGATAGTGATTTCATCACCTATCAGCCATGGAGGAACATATCGTAGGCTTTGACGGTGGTTTCCACGGCCGTGGAAATTTACTCTTGGCCGTGATTCTTCTAACGGTTGTCATGTGTCATATTTGCCACGTCAACAGCGGTTATGGGCCTTTCGTAACCTATTTTCTCTTATAAGAAGACTGAAGAAAGAAAGAAAAGAGATCCCTCGCTACATTTTTCTCTATCCGATGCTAGAGAGAAGTTGAGATCATTTGCAAGATTACATTGTGAGAAGATTTTGAAAGGAAGATTTGGAGAATTACGCACTTTGAGATTGCGGAGTTGGAAGATCTTAGGGTTTCACTTTGAAGGCGGATTGACATCCCGTTCTTCTTTGTTCTTTAAGATTGTGGGAGATTTCTGACTCTATTCTATATTCATTGAACACAAGTACGGATTTTGAGTTTGAGTGAGATTGGTTTTGCATTCATTATTGAGATTTCAAGGTTCTATCTTTTCTTTCTTTTAATCTTGATTTTTTATTTGATGCAATGATTGTTGGCTAAAACCCTTAAACGATTTTACAGTGAAGGGTTGATAGTTGTGGCATAGATGATGATAGATTGAACCAAAACAAATTGGACCCTAAGAGTTGCGAGAAACCTCGTCGTCGAGCCTTTCTACGGCCTGTTCTTGAGTTCCATGGCCGTAGTTCCTCAAGATCTGACCGTGGTTTTCCCCTGTTTGACTTGTTTTGCTTTTTCTTTGATCCAAAGAAAAAGATTGGCCTTAACCTAGCCTTGGCTTACCTTTTCTAGGTAGTAGTGAGACTCAACACCCTCTACTTAGGTTACGAGTGTCACAACCTTTATATGTTTGGCTTGTCTTTGATTTCCTTGGGTTTGTGATAGCATGAATTATTGTCTATATTTTGGGGCTTCTTTAGACGTTTTATCTTCAATAATCTGCATGTTTGTATATATATTATGTGATTATATTGTCGTTTCATCTACCTTTGCGGGAATCGAGGTCTACACCTAGTTTTGTTGTAATCTTAGGTAAAATGGTACGTTTTGCATCAAAAAGGAGCAAAAGGAGCTATGGAGTCATTAGAGCTACATTCAGGAGCTTAAGGAAGAATCCAGGAATCATGGAATTGGATTAAAGATTCACTTTGGACCAGATTTGAGAGATTTCACATTCAGTTGTGATTCACCTCGGTTGACAACAGAGTCACCTCGGCCGAGGTGATCCAAAGGAGCCGACTCGACCGAGGCAAACACCTTGGACGCAGCAAGAATATTTTATTCTTGGCTGAGATTTTTTATTTTTGGAAGGAAGATCTTATCTTTTTGGGCTGGATTTCTGGAAGGAAGAAGATAAATTAGACCATATATTTTACCTATTTTTATGGGAAGAGATCTTTCTAAGATATCTTATCTTTGGAGGGTATTTTTCCTATAAAAAGGGTTGGATTTTTCACAAATCCAATATCCGCTAACGGCTGAAACACCCGCTACCACCGGAAGACATTCGCAGCAGCACACCCCGCATACACTCCAGTTGGGAGATTTGAAGAACCTTTTTGAAGGTTGAAGAAGGAAGTTTATAGCTTTTATAGATTTTTGAAGGGTTTTATAAGATTCCCTTAGATTCCCTTCATTGTTGTTTGTCTTGTTGGATTTTAATCCAAGGAACGCTTGTTGTTTGATAATTGATTCAGTTATTGAAGCCTTTCTCTTAAGGTTTTCTTGTTCAATTACTCTCTTTCTTCCCATATATTTGATTATTACCTTCATGATGATGAGTGGCTAATTTCCTTGTGTGATTCTAGGGTGATTGGCTGAAGGTTGTGGGAAAAACAATGATAGAATAGTCTTAAATCACAGTAGGACCCTGAAAGTTCGAGTCTTTATCCTTAACCCTAAAGCATCTCGCTCAGTCGATGAACATCTCGGCCGGGGTGGAATTCTTCTGAACGAGGTGACTTATCTAATCTGAAACTGAGAGTTAAGTGTTAGAGTTTGCCAAATCCTATTCTTATTACACCTTTCTTGGTTCAATGCAAGCCTAGGATGAGACTTACCCGGTAATTCCTTTGTTTGTTTACCAAAGATCATAAGTGTAGGTAATAAAGGTTTATCCTTTATTAGGATTTAAGTGTGCTTTCATCCCATCTTTGTGAGTTAGCCTGAGACTTACCCGGTAAAGGTTGATTCTATTCCCTTAGGTGGTGTGTTAGTTTGAGGTTATAGTTCTTTATCTTGATTCCTTGAGACTTTCCCGGTAATAGGAGTTATGGTTTTTGGATTAGTGAGTAGTGAGACTTACCAAGTGATCTATTCCACTTTAGTAACATCTTCCCTTGCAAAAATCTCAGCTTTGTCCTCTTATCTTTAGATCTTGAGTTGGAACCACAACTAGATGCTTTAATCCTTAGAATTGCATATTTCCTTTATTGACTTCTTATCATCTTTGATTGTTTTGATTGCTTTCGTGGTTAGTAATTACATAAGCTTACCTATTCCGACTTTGTTTCACTAAGTCTCTGTGATCGACCCCTGGAATTTCTTGCTTTTGCTACAATTGACCCGTACACTGCGGGTTCGCATCCTTGTTTTAAGCTTACATCTAGGGTTATAAATTTAAAGCTTGCACACACCGTTTGGAGCGAATAAGTTTTTGGCGCCGTTGCCGGGGACTTGGTTTAGACCGAGCCGGTTGCGGTACGCTTTTGAGGCACTTGCCCCCGTGTCTACTAACCACTCTACTTGAGTGACTTTCGTAGGTTCTTTTTCTTAGGTTTATGCGAAGAACCCGCGCTGGGAAGGAAATCGTTCCTTACGATCCCGAACCAGAAAAGACATATAAACGACGCTTAAGAGAAGTAAAGATGGCCAACCAAGACGATCGCGATCTTGAGGCCGAATTGAAGGAGGCGTTAGAACAGCTACGCCTCAGCAAAGAAGAACTGAGACTGGAAAAGGAGGAAACTCGCACCAGGGCTGAAGCAATCGAAGCAGATATGGCAGCCTTACGAGACCTGTATCTACCTCGCCCGAGGCAAGACCCTGTTCTAGATCCTCGACCGATGCAGGATCCAGTTCCAGACCCTCAACCGAGGCAGGTCCCAGCACCTGTTGCCCCGGCCGATGTACTTCCCCCTCGGATACCAGTCTGAGGCGCTCTTTTTGCAGGAATCCCGCAAACCCTAGGGCAAAGGATGGACCCCTATCAACAACTGAGGCGTCCTGGAGTTAACCTAGGAGATCCGGCGGACCATGACTACGAACTTCAACCGCAAGTTCTTTCCATGATTCGCCAATGCTAGTTTGGAGGGCTAGAGAAGGAATCTCCGCATCAACTGATAACACGATTTATGACTTAGTTTTAGGTGATCATTTAGATAGATTTCTCACTCATTCATGCATGGTTTAGCACTAGTTCACGACGTTCGCACTCAATTTACGTACTTTGTCGAGATAGACGTCTAAACGGACTTGTGCGTTGCTTTGTAGGTATTTTGGGAGATTTAGGAGCTAAAACGATACGTTTGAGGATCGTTCATCAAGATGACACACCCTCGGACTCATTAGGATGCAAACTAAGGGCTAAGGAGGACTCATGGAACCTTGCCGACACAAGTCATGCACCAAATCATGACTTAACGAGCCTAGAAGAAGCCTTTGGAACAAACCACGGTCAAGACTCTAACCACGGCCGTGATTATGCCCGTGGTTTTTGCCAGGTTTTCGTGACAGCTGTGCCACGATCTCTTGGCCAGCTCTTGCAAAGTTGTAGTATAAAAGTGGTCCTGCATTGGCTGTGAGAAGCATCTTGGAGCAGCTCTCCATTATCCACTATCATCCAATCAAAATATTCTCTCAACAAGAAGATTCTTGGAAGAAGGAGGTAGAAGGAAACCACCATTGGAGAAGAGCTTGATTGGAGAAGGAGAAGACACACCATTGATAGACCTAGAGAGCTTTTAGTAGTGAAGAATTTCGAAATCAATTTCTAGAGTTGTATGAACCATTTGAACCTTCTTTAAGAAGGGTTGTGAGTTATTCTAATTTCATTTTCAGCTTGGTTTTGTTTTAGTTCACTTATCCATCTCTTTCTCTTCATAATCTTGAAAATGGATGCCATGATTTTATGTTTGATTGTTTCTATTTCTATTATGAATGTTGTAGGCTAAATAGATGTGGTTCTAGGGTGAGGAAAGGATGGTTATGGCTAGGGCTATGATAGGATGGACTTAGATTTACCTTTGGATGACTTGTGTGCATAAACGTAGCCTCTGTTAGGAATCACGGTTAGTTCTTGCCAAACCACGGACGTGGTTTAGGTAGAACACCCCGTGATTTTCCCTGGTTTGATGGATCTAGTCTTAGATTGTTAAAATGTTGAAATCCTAAGTGTTTGTTGAGTTAAATCTATCCTAGGGTAACCTAGTGTTAGCAACTAAGGGTTAGGAGAGACTTACCCGGTAATCCTTACTCTTAGATTCCAAAGATAACAAACCCTAGGTAGTGGTGAGCCTCATAAGCCGCCATTGGACTAAGTGTGCTAGGTGGTTGCTTAGGACTTCCCTTTCCGAGACTTACCCGGTAAGGATAGGTTAGATCTCTAGGCAACAATCCGAATTGTGTAGAATCCCGTCCCTTAGATTCTTAGAGACTTACCCGGTGATGAGGTCTTAGGGATGGACTAGTGGACCATGAGACCTACCCGGTGATTGATCCCAGTCTAGAAACACTTAACCCCCAACTTATCATAGTTAATCCAAGGAAAGAATAGGTAGCTTGAGTCCTATGCCATAACCGGAACTTCCAACCCCTAGAATCCGTCTTTCTTTTCTTTGATCTATATCTCGTATTTAGCTTGTTTGTTTGTGTTGATTCATAGTCTAGTTGATCGTTTACTTTGCATGATTTGTGATCTTCGATTGATCACCAAAAACCAACCAAAACATTTGAGATTTTCATTTCTTTATTTCTTTCTCTTTTCTTAACTTAGATTTTCACTAGACCTAATCATAAATTGAATCAATCTCACCTTAGTCTTTGTGTTCGACCTCGGAATACTATCCCTACTACGAACGTCCCGTACACTGCGGGTTTCGCTAGGAGTTAGGATAAATATAACGAGAATATAAATTTAAAACCCATTGCGTATCACATCCTGAGCGTAACATCAACATCTACAAAACTATGAGATCTTGATGGAAACCTTGAGACCCTCAAGAATAGAAAACAACAACTACAAGCTAAGACCTTTTTACTTTTCTTTAAAAGATAGAGCTCTTACTTGGTATCAATCTCTTCCTCTAGAAAAAATCAGCACTTGGGAGGAGATGACTACGGAATTCTTGACTAAATTCTTTCCCCCCTCTAAGACCGCTGAAATGAGAGGGAAGATTAATGCATTTATCATGAAGGACAAGGAGAGCTTGTCCAAGTCATGGGAGAGGTTTAAGGACATTCTTTTGGATTGCCCACATCATGGGATTCCAAAGATAGAGTTGTTGGAGATATACTTCAAGGGACTGGACGGAAGCACCCAGTTCAACCTTCAACTACTATCCGTCGGTACATTTATGGACATGGCGATTGACGAAGCTTGGGACTTCATAGAGAAGCAAGCTTTGCACATGGAGAAATACTCTCACCAAGGAGCTGAAGGTGGAGTTAAAGGGGTCAACTTTCAAGAGGCTCCGCCTAACAACAATCAACTCACATCTTTGAAGAATGACGTGAAGCAATTGAAGGAACTCTTAGTTGCTCAAACCAAGAAGGAAGAAAAAGGATCAAGGAACAACAACAATGGATACCGAAACAACAACAACGGTTCCCGGAACAACAACTACAACAACAATAGAGGATCCAACAACAATAATTGGAGGGCAAACAACCAAAATTATGGTAACAATCATTCTAACTCCAATTCAAACGATTCCTCTAATCCTTTCCTCTCTTCTTCTTCTTCTTCCACTCCATTAAAGAGCCAGGAGCATGGATCGAGTTCGTCCCAGCCGGAAAAGAAAGACGCAGTGTTGGAGGCCATCTTGATCAAGCTTGGCGCTATGGAGACATCTATGACGCAATTTTCGAAGGCACAAAAAGCCTTTGAACAACAACTTGCTAGTAGGGCGAATGAAACGCCAAGAGATCCAGGGAAGCTTTCAGCAAGAACGGAAAGAAACCCTAAGGGCCAGATCATGGCCATAACGACAAGGAGTGGACTGAAGACTGCAGATCCAGTGCCTCGGTCGGTGCCAGTACCGACGAAGACCACCTCGGTCCAGGTGCAGTCGAAGAACACTTCGGCCGAGATGCCAACCGAGGCGGAGCCACAAAAAGCGGAGGAGAAAACTGAAGTTTATATCCCACCTCCTGCATACAAACCACCACTTCCATTCCCCCAGTCAAGGGCCAGAGCACATCTAGACAAGCACTTTGGTAAGTTCCTTGACTTGATGAATAAACTACACATTAACATTTCTTTCCTTGATGCTATTCTAGGGATGCCCGTCTATGGGAAGTTCTTGAAAGAGATCCTATCAAGGAAGAGGAAGCTGGAAGACTTTGGTGAAGTAAGGATGACATCTAAATCCTCGGAGCTTATTCAAATCATGAAGGAGAAGATGCCACCCAAGTTGAGAGATCCCGGCTCATTTTGTATTCCCATTCAAGTTGGGGATATCACTTCTGAAGCCTTATGTGATCTAGGAGGCAACGTGAGCATCATTCCGCTGGAACTTATTTGTGAAGATCGGACTTGGAGAGCCCAAGCCGGTTAAGATAAGGTTATACATGGCGGACCGCTCCATTACCCATCCCGTGGGAATTTTGGAAGATGTTCCGGTTAAGTTAGGTAACTTCTATTTACCTATAGACTTCGTTGTGCTTGATATTCCCGCAGATTATCTTGTTCCTATCATTCTCGGGAGGCCATTTCTAGCAACTTCGGGTTGCAATGTGGATTGTAAGAACGCCAAATTGAAATTTAACATTGGTGGAGATGAAGTGGAGTTTGCATTACTTGCAGCTATGAAGGGAGAGCAGCTAGGAGATGATATCTTCAACATCTATGATGAAGAAGAATCAAGAGAATTGGTGAGCTCTATCCTAATTAACGATCCACTTGAAAAAGTGGTTAGTTTTAGTTTAATGGAGGAAGGTATAGATGCCTCTTGTGATGCAGATATACGGAGCTTAAAAGCACTGGAAGAAGATCCAGGAGCTAAAACTGAGAAACTAATCCAAGAGACGAAGATCTCCAGTTTCGGTTCCAGTTACAGTACCTCGACCGAGGCACTTTTTGGACCAAGCAAGGTGACTGAAGAACATCTCGGTCAACGCCTCTGCGCCTCGACCGAGGTCGAAGGCGAGATGATTTCAACTGAGACTTCCAAAAGTCCACTTTATGGATCTACTCCACTAGAAGGAGGAAGCAAGGATCCCCCTCAGAAAGCACCCCTAGTTGTGGAACTTAAACAACTCCCAAATCACTTGAGGTATGTCTTTCTTGGACCGGATTCCACCTATCCCGTTATTGTTAGTGCTTCCCTCTCCGAATCTGAATTGTCTAAACTAATGCATGTCCTGAGAAAGCATCAAAAGGCTTTGGGTTATACTATAGATGATCTTATTGGCATTAAGCCTTCTTTCTGCATGCATAGAATTCTAATGGAGGACGATCATAAGACTTCATGGGAGCCTCAAAGACGGTTAAATCCGATCATGAAAGAGGTTGTGAAGAAAGAAATTCTTAAGTTGTTAGATGCAGGTATCATATATCCTATCTCGGATAGCAAATGGGTTAGCCCGGTGCATGTAGTTCCGAAGAAAGGAGGGATGACCGTTGTGACGAATAAGAACAACGAGTTAATCCCAATCAGGACCGTCACGGGCTAGAGGGTTTGCATTGATTATAGGAAGCTGAACACGGCCACTCGGAAGGACCATTTTCCACTTCCCTTCATTGATCAAATGCTCGAACGGTGGGCCCAACATTCACACTTCTGCTATTTAGACGGCTATAGTGGTTTCTTCCAGATTCCTATCCATCCGGATGATCAGGAGAAGACCACTTTCACTTGTCTGTGGGGGACATTCACTTATAGAAGGATGCCATTTGGATTGTGCAATGCACCCGCTACCTTCCAGCGATGCATGATGGCTATCTTTTCCGAGTATATAGAGGAAATCATGGAGGTATTTATGGATGATTTTTCAGTATATGGTTCCTCTTTTGATGATTGCCTATCTAACCTTTCTCTAGTGCTACAAAGATGTGAGGACACTAATCTTGTCTTGAATTGGGAGAAGTGTCATTTTATGGTTAATGAAGGCATTATGCTAGGACACCTCGTTTTCAATCGAGGTATTGAGGTCGATTGCGCTAAGATCGAGACTATTGAGAAACTCCCTCCCCCTTGTTCTGTTAAAAGTGTAAGGAGTTTTTTCGGGCATGCAGGTTTCTACAGGAGATTCATCAAAGACTTCTCCAAGATTTCTAAACCTCTAACTAACCTCTTGAATAAAGATGTTATTTTTGAGTTTTCGCAGGAGTGTCTTGATGCATTTTACAAGATTAAGGAAGCGTTGATCTCCTCTCCCATTATCCAACCTCCGGATTGGACCTTGCCCTTTGAGATCATGTGTGACGCTAGTGATGTAGCCGTAGGAGTGGTGCTTGGACAAAAGAAGGATGGCCGGACCACCGCCATTTACTATGCTAGCAAGACGCTAGATGAAGCCCAGCGCAACTACGCTACCACCGAGAAGGAGCTATTGGCGGTTGTATATTCTTTCGAGAAGTTTCGTTCTTACTTAGTAGGGGCGAAAGTCATTGTCTACACCGACCATGCAGCCATACGTTACTTGCTCGCTAAGAAAGATGCCAAGCCACGCCTTATTCGATGTATTCTCTTGCTTCAAGAGTTTGACCTAGAGATCCGCGATAAGAAGGGTTCCGAAAATTCTGTTGCGGATCACCTCAGCCGGCTACCTCTATCTTCACGCGAGAAGGACAACCCACCCATAGACGATTCATTCCCCGATGAGCACTTGCACTTGTTGGAGCGTTTGATAGACTTACTTACTTCACCCCATGATGGAGGTGAAGTATGGGGTGAGGGCGCTTCCCATCACGCATAGAGACGCCGCATGGTCCAACTAGCGACCTTAAATCAAGCGCTTCTTGGGAGGCAACCCAAGGTATTGCTTTCTTTTCCCTTTTTCTAGTCTAGCTTAGATAGTTTGCTTTTGCTTCGCTTTGTTTTGTTTTTGGCGTCCTAGACAGACAACAGGTGACATCTAAGGAAGGAATACAACCCAGGAGCACAACTGGAAGGACAGAAGTTCGAGAATTTGAGAAGACGGAGTTTGACTGAGACACATCTCGGTTGCTGTCACAACACCTCGACCGAGATGATTCTTGAGCAACCGAGGCGACTAGGGTTTTTGAAGATCCACCTCGGTCCGTACCACCTCGGTCCAATCGAGAGCACCTCGACCGAGGTGACAGCAGTTCCAGAAAAGGGTATAAAAGGGGGCTGAGATTTCTCTCTCCTCCTTTACCTTCTCCTCGACCGCGGCACGTCTTTCGCCTCGCTTCGCCATTCTTCGCTCGTTTTCGACGATTCTTGCTTCCAAACTACTAAGAAAGGGTAGAGAATCACAGTGCAAGTGCGAATCTGCGAGAAAAACGAGCCAATCAACCGAATCGGGGTAAATATCGAAAAAAAACCTAACCTCGTCTTTCTCCACTGTTTTCCTTCGATTTGGGCTTTGGTTGCCCCTGCATTTGCTTAGAAACAAATTAAGTACCCCATAGGAACCTGTTGTAGTGATTTTGGGGGAAAATAACTGGATTTTTGAAGAAATCAGTCGCATAGTTTTTCGCCTCGGTCCAGTCGGCCTGTGCCTCGGCCGAGGTGTTCTACAAAGTTGTCAGGCCGACCGAGGTGGTCTAAAAGGTTTCAGAAAAAAATGAGTTCAGATAGACAGCTGGTCCTGAGGGACAGATCTTCTCCTTCTCCTTCTTCTTCCTCCCGCCGCACGAGACCGGTGATCCACGAGAGACACTAGGTTGATTATGACCGCATAGCGGCCCGTCCAATGATTGCACCTCGCTTCCTGGACATTTCTGCCTTTCACTGCCTCCATGTGGATGGAGATCTGAGACGTATGATTTCTTTGGTGGGGCTAGATCAGTTCACTGAGATCCGCGCTCCCGCTTACTTAGAGCCTACCCTGGAGTTTCTTAGCTCCTTCACTTACCTTCCCACTGAGTAGTCCGTTAAGTACCGGTTGATGAACCGGAACTACTTGGTTCCCTTGGCTTACTGGCGGGACATCTTTGGTTTCTCCGCCCCGACTGTTGCTGATTTTCCCTCCCGAGCTGTAGCAAGGGAGTTTTGGGGACAGATTGCTTACGTAGTTGAGCATGTAGATAGATAGCGACCTGGAGACTCCAGGGAGCGGATTATATTTCATCTTGCTTTCAGGCTGGCCCACAGGATATTCAGTGAGACTCTTATGGCGCGTAGTGAGACGCCCCAGAAGGTCAGACAGGGGGAGCTTCTAAGCTTGTACTACATGGTGACTGGAGGGATTCCAGATTTTAGTTTGATGATGGCAGAGGATCTGCATAAGATAAATGCAAAGGGGAAGGGAGACATTTGTTGCGGAGGCATTGTGACTCACATAACGAGTTACCAGGATATGGACCTCAGCGCTTGTACCATGGTGGCGGCTGCCAAGCCGCTTGGACTTCAGGAGATGATCACTCGGAGGATACTGGTTCCCCGAGGACTTACTACGCCATATGTGGCGATGCCATGGGAGCCTACTGCACCACAGGGGATCAGATGGTCACCCCAGTTCTCAATATATGATCCACACTACTGGCAGACTGCTTGGATCCCATTTATGGAGGATGCTAGAGAGGCAGCAGCTGCACTAGCTGAGGAGGATGAGGTTGAGGAGGCTGCTGCTGATGATGATGATGATGATGATGATAGGGATGGTGGAGTTCCTATGGATACGGGCACTGATACTGTTGGGACGAGTGCATCGGTCATCGATTTGGACGATGACGAGACTGAGACCGAGCCGGCTGCATCACCAGTACGTCCTGCTAGGCGTAGGGTACGCCGACAGAGGGATCTAGATGCTCACCGTCGGATTGATGATCTGACGGATCAGATGTTCGATTCTTATGCTGCCTTGTCCTTGGATATCCGTGAGATGTAGGAGAGATTACATTACCAGCACACGATGGCTGAGATTCAGTTTCAGCACGTCATGGGCTACCCTTTCGACCCATCTCAGTATCCGTATGTGCCACCACCACCACCACCGGATCGGGATTATTGATAGCTTGCAGGATTTTCTTTATTTATTTATTATGCAGCTCGACTATGTCCGGTGAGTATTTTATTTCTTTAGACTTATTTTGACCCATTGGGAGAATGTGTCCCAAGTATGGGGTATGCAGATGTACTTTTATGACTTATGTGTTTGTATGACTCGACTTTATCAGATATTTATGCTTTATTTTGCTTTATGTGCTTATCTGAGATTACATGCATACAGGTTATTTGTTTGAGAAAAACGTCAAAAATTGGTATAAAATTTTTTTTTGACCTCGACCGAAGCGATTCTGGCCAAACGAGGAACATCACCTCGGTTGACTTAGAACACCTCGACCGAGGTGGTTTAACTGAAAGTTTTTGAAAACGATTTTTGCTTCTTATCTGGATATGATCTCAGTGAAGATTTTGTTTGCTGACTGGTTTTGAAATCTTTATATGTTTGAAAGGTTTTATGATATGTTTAAGTTGCTAAATGCTTTGTTTGAAATTTTTGGCATGTTTAATACTTTGTTTTTATCCAAATTATGTTGAATTTGAAGGTTGACACCACATGATGAGTTCTCTCACTTTCTTCCTGGAAAGACCAAGGCAATTCATTCTTTTCTCTTCTTCTTCTTGATCATGCTTAGCCCCTCATATACATATTTGCCTCCCTTTACCTATCCGGGAATTTGGAAGCAAGAAAGTAAAAAGCAAGTGAAAGTGAAGTTGAGAAGTTGGCTGGAAGTGAAAGTGTAAGAAAGTAATAAATAGGTTTGGGGAAGTCAATCATGATGATGAGTAACTCGGCACCATTCACATAGCCGGGTGTTTGTGTCTTGCCAAAGTCGGATTGAGCGATATTCCTAACGGGTCATGGTATGTGCATCAAGGGTTTGATGCATCTCAAGAAATTGATGATTGCTGATTTCCTAGGCTTCGGTTATTGTGCACCTCTGTCCATGCATCCCAAAAAGTAAAGTAAAAAAAAAGAAGAAAAGTGTGAAATAAGCAAAGCTTATTGGTGGAAGATGTTGAAAGTCAAGTGAAAGTGAAGTGAAGTGATATCCTTTTCCCGGATTCTTGCACCACATTACCTTCCATACATCCCTACCCTACACGTTTCTTGACCTTTCTTTTGGGAAGCCCTTGAGACCTCGAGCCTGTTGATTGACTTAGTGGTTTAAACTGGATTATACATGATTAATTTTGATAATTATGATTTATTATGCATTCTATGATTTTATGCAAAGATGAACAACTTTCTTATATTTATAAAATATTTTAAGCATATTTTGATTTTTAAATTCCATGAAGTATTCTCTTAGAGTGATCTATGATTGTAGCACACCATTAAAATGTTTTGAAAGACTTTTTCGATGATCTTCATGACTTATAATTCACTCTATCTTGTATTTTATATGCGGAACTTGCTTGGGGACAAGCAATGGCTAAGTATGGGGTATTTTGATAGCATGAATTATTGTCTATATTTTGGGGCTTGTTTAGACGTTTTATCTTCAATAATCTGCATGTTTGTATATATATTATGTGATTATATTGTCGTTTCATCTACCTTTGCGGGAATCGAGGTCTACACCTAGTTTTGTTGTAATCGTAGATAAAATGGCACGTTTTGCATCAAAAAGGAGCAAAAGGAGCTATGGAGTCATTAGAGCTACATTCAGGAGCTTAAGGAAGAATCCAGGAATCATGGAATTGGATTAAAGATTCACTTTGGACCAGATTTGAGAGATTTCACATTCAGTTGTGATTTACCTGGGTTGACTACAGAGTCACCTCGACCAAGGTGATCTAGAGGAGCCGACTCGACCGAGGCGAACACCTTGGACGCGGCAAGAATATTTTATTCTTGGCTGAGATCTTTTATTTTTGGAAGGAGGATCTTATCTTTTTGGGTTGGATTTCTGGAAGGAAGAAGATAAATTAGACCATATATTTTACCTATTTTTATGGGAAGAGATCTTTCTAAGATATCTTATCTTTGGAGGGTATTTTTCCTATAAAAAGGGTTGGATTTTCCACAAATCCAATATCCGCTAACGGCTGAAACATCCGCTACCACTGGAAGACATTCGCAGCAGCACACCTCGCATACACTCTAGTTGGGAGATTTGAAGAACCTTTTTGAAGGTTGAAGAAGGAAGTTTATAGCTTTTATAGCGTTTTGAAGGGTTTTGTAAGATTCCCTTAGATTCCCTTCATTGTTGTTTGTTGGATTTTAATCCAAGGAACGCTTGTTGTTTGATAATTGATTCAGTTATTGAAGCCTTTTTTTAAGGTTTTCTTATTCAATTACTCTCTTTCTTCCCATATATTTGATTATTACCTTCATGATGATGAGTGGCTAATTTTCTTGTGTGATTCTAGGGTGATTGGCTGAAGGTTGTGGGAAAAACAATGATAGAATAATCTTAAATCACAATAGGACCCTGAAAGTTCGAGTCTTTATCCTTATCCCTAAAGCATCTCGCTCAGTCGATGAACATCTCGGCCGGGGTGGAATTCTTCTGACCGAGGTGACTTATTTGATCCGAAACTGAGAGTTAAGTGTTAGAGTTTGCCAAATCCTATTTTTATTACACCTTTCCTGGTTCAATGCAAACCTAGGATGAGACTTACCCGGTAATTCTTTTGTTTATTTACCAAAGATCATAAGTGTAGGTAATAAAGGTTTATCCTTTATTAGGGTTTGAGTGTGCTTTCATCCCATCTTTGTGAGTTAGCCTGAGACTTACCCGGTAAAGGTTGATTCTATTCCCTTAGGTGGTGTGTTAGTTTGAGGTTATAGTTCTTTATCTTGATTCCTTGAGACTTACCCGGTAATAGGAGTTATGGTTTGGGATTAGTGAGTAGTGAGACTTACCCGGTGATCTATTCCACTTTAGTAACACCTTCCCTTGCAAAAATCTCAGCTTTGTCCGCTTATCTTTAGATCTTGAGTTGGAACCACAACTAGATGCTTTAATCCCTAGAATTGCATATTTTCTTTATTGACTTCCTATCATCTTTGATTGTTTTGATTGCTTTCGTGGTTAGTAATTACATAAGCTTACCTATTCCGACTTTGTTTCACTAAGTCCCTGTGATCGACCCCTGGAATTTCTTGCTTTTGCTACGATTGACCCGTAAACTGCGGGTTCGCATCCTTGTTTTAAGCTTACATCTAGGGTTATAAATTTAAAGCTTGCACACACTGTTTGGAGCGAACAGTTTGGGCATGGGTATTTGAGAGTTTAATCATGTCATTAGATCCTCTTTATAATGAGACTCAACATCCTTTATTGAGAGAGCCTTTGGGTGAGACTTATGGGTTTGGAACTTCATCGTACAACACCCTACCTTAGATCTATACCTTTGTAATCCTAACTCTGTCCTTACATCTCTAGAACATATTGAATCGATTGCCACAATTGGATACCTGAATCTTTAGAATCGTTGTTTTCCCGATTATCTTTACAAAAGCTTTTTATTTGCTAGACAATTTTACGAACTAAATTTGATCCCCAAATCCCTGAGTTCGATACTCTAGAATTCTTGCTTTACTATACCGATCCGTACACTGCGGGTTCGCTTTCCTTGATTTTAGTTTTTATAAATTTAAGACTTAGTGGCGCACACTTTCTTGCGAACAAGTTTTTTCCCTTCTATAACTTCTATGTTACATACTTGTGAAGGTTACCCTCTAGGGGAACTCTACCTCAAACTCTGTTAGCTCGATCTACACTCCATGCTTTCTTCTTCTTCTTTAAGGTAATTATACCTTCTCGGGCTTCTTGTGTCACCAGATCTACTTCAGAAACTAAACCGCTCTTCATGATATCTTGTACATGTGTCTTCTTAACATCTATAACGTTAGTTTACATCCACTCGTGTTCCTCTTGGTTGGTATCTTAAGTCCTTTGATAAAAATCTCTTTCCCACGTCTTTCATCTTCTTGAGGACATCATCTTCATACCTTTCCTTCTTTTTGGCGTAGCCTAGTCTCGTTACCATAACGGAAACGGTTGACTTCCCTAAGGTAGTCTTCCATGTGAACCCCCACCACGTAATTCATCTCATAACTCCCGTAAATCTGAATGAGTCACCCGGTTAGACTCTCGTATCATTAACACTTTATCATTTGGTACTTACATAAGCTCGACTTACTAGTCTCTTGATTTTTCACAATAGTTAGACCACACTTTTCTTCTCAAATTTCATGCTTAGGAGCGCCTATAGAAAAATGTACCTCTTAATGAATACCATCTTTAACCTTGATAGCATGTACCCTTTTCCTCCTTGATTCGCGTTTTTAGTTGTCCATGCGTCCTCTTGAAGAGCCTTAAGTTCATTATCTCTAGTTGGTTTCGTTGTTGTTCAATCGTTGCTTCTTTGGAACCGCTCCCATATCTTCATGTCGCTTCCTTACGTATAACTTCCATCTCGATTCGCTTAGATTGACTTGATGTTCTCTTCTATGTACTTGTCCTTTGGCTACATCGTCTCTAGTCCTTCTACTTAAACTCGATAACTTCGGCATACCCCAAATCCGCGGGACTTGGGATGCCACGAGCTAGGACCTCACAATGGGCCCCGACCCTTAGCCTGACAATAATTTCACCGGATCTTACAATAACACAATAGTAAAAACCAAAATAGCCTTTAATGCAATATAATACATGATCCAAAGATACAAAGGAAGGACTTTAGCCGAGTTCTTACAAAACAACCACAACTTTCCCAAAAACGACAACAACAATAATAATAAACCAAACACGTCCTATAATGTACGGAACCTCGGTTGTCCACTCCACTGGATCACTCGTCAACGTCTCTAACCTACAAGGCATCTACAAGGCGGTATAAAACCGTTAGCTAACATTTTAAGCATTAGGAAGGCAGTAAAGGCACACACGCACACACATAAGAACTATAAACACGCAACATGCTTGTACACAAGTCCGATTTAATATCCTTTCTTAACGTCATCCACTTTATAGCCTCTGTCCCCTTTCACCTAACAGAGTTGTACTTGATGCGAATTAGCATCACCTATTGGACTGGTCGCAGAACACCTCTCAGTTTCCCCATTTTGAATTGGACAAGTGGTCACCGCCCGATTATCATACACTTGGGCCAATTAACACATATAAAGGTCATCCTAATCCGGTTTGTTGTTATAACGATAAATAAACACACACCACCATCACATGCCAAACTAATACAACGAATCTAGCTAAGTAAGTCCCGAAACTTACTTGTCTCAAAAACAGATAACATGCACTCTCAACTTCCCGCAGGAAGATCCACAACGCCTGGTCAAAACAAGGCACAATATCAACACCTCTCTCACAAGCTAGAATTCCTTAGACTCTTAGTCCTATTGATCTTTACAAGATCATACCAACTCACAAGTTAGGATAACACTCCTATTCCACATGAACTCACAAGATCACAACTATAACAACATGTGCTAGCATCCTAAACTCCACAACCTCAACTAACATATAAACACAACCCCAAGCCTCACAAGATCAATCGTACACTCACAGTATATTAACCAACTCAAGATCAACACACATCCAGCCTTAGAATATCAACAACCTCAAACACTCACCTAAGTTTCCAAGCCACTACTTGGCATTCCACAAGGTTATGCTAGATCCAATCATAGTATGATACTATCATATAACCTCCTTGTGATAAGAGACGAACACAAGATTAAGGAAGGGCACTCACTAGGGCAAGGACGCGGTTGCGGAACAAGCGCGGCCGTGGAGAAGAGCAAAAGGCCGTACCGACAGCCCGGGTTGTGCCAGAGCCGCCCCTGCGGCCCAGTGGCCTCCCCTGCGGTTCAGGCTAGCCGCCCATGCGGCAGTGGTGCAGTGACCGCCCCTGTGGCGCTGTCCAGCCGTGGGTGCGGTCGAACTCCAAAAGGCGATCCCGAACGAGTCTTTCGATGGTTCCTTGATATGTAGAGGGTCTCCTAGCTTGCTTGCTCCACCATTGATGTCCATCACTCAATCATCAAAATAAATCACGATCTAGACTAGATCCATACACATGCAACCACAAGAGAGGAAGAATCTTGATAATACATGGCTTGCACCACCTTATAGCTCAAAGATGGAAGAAGGGGGAATGAAGAAGATGAAGAGAAGGAGAAGAGGAAGAACTTATCCTACAATCTGGATTTGCATTCCACCATATACCATAGAGATGAACATCTCACACATGGGGAAGGAATCATCAAGAGATCTCCCAAGGAGAAGATGGAGGAACGGAGAAATGAAGAAGAGAGGAAAGAGAGATACGTGAAAGGGAAAGGGAGGAGAGAGAGACTCGGTTGAGGGGAGTAAGCAAGGTGAAATCAGTGAGGGTCGGATTCCGCAAACGAGCGGTCAACACTCACTAACGAAGGGTCAAAACGAAGACAGAATACAAATCCCGTTCACTCAAATTACTGTGCCTACGGAACGACTGAGCCACGTCTGCTACTAAGGCCACTAAACCACTCAACTACCGGAACCAAAATTTTGGACGTTACATGTTACGTGGGATCGTTAGCCTACAATTATCTAGGTCGTAATGTCGGACGTTGACGTCGTTTGTATAATTTTAAACAAATTATTATTTTAATTTATTTTTATTTTATTTAGTATAATCAAATAATTAGTTTCCATAAAACATATATTAAGTAATCGTGCAACTGAAGTTTTGTTTTTGGGACGATTTTTCTTTATTTTTTGGAAGGATTATCAGCATGATCTATTTACATTATATAATTTGAGGGATTTTGTTATCCCACACCAACTAAGATTGATGGCTTTAGAACTTGTATAAAATATAGAGTCCTAAGATTATACAAATAATACATTGAGGTATAAATATAATACTCTAACAATATTATTTTTAATAGATTTTTAATCATGTCCTTTCATTTATAAAAAAAATTATAATTTAATCATTACAAATGTGAGCCATATTAGTTAATTAAAAAGACCAAATTTAGGTAAAATATCTCATACATGATGCATAAAAGTGAAAATATAATATTTTATTGAAAAATATCTAATACAAGATACATAAAAGTGAAAATATAATATTTTTTATTCAGACAGAATCCGCACAAGGTGCGGGCACTAAACTAGGCACAATAAAAGAATAAAAACGTAAAGTAGAAAAAAAATTATTATAATATTTATACCTCAATTTATTTAAATCCGATAGCACTTAAAAAAGAAACTTATAAATAGTGTCCCATTTGGATTATGCGTAGATAGTTTTTTAGATGAATAACATATTTTATTTTATTCCTTCAAAATATCAACAAATATTATATTATAAATGGTAGAATTACACATGTTAAAATATTAAAAAAATTAAGGGGCACAATTCAAAAACTAGAAAACGTTAGCAAATATACAGAAAAAAAATCTAAATTACAAGGCATTAACTATAATTGTACTAAAAAAATATAATGAATTTTTAATTGTTTTGGTGCCCCTATTATACTTGGGCCCTGGGCTAGAGCCCACAAGGCCCAACACCAGGGTCGGGCCTGCATATATATTATGTCTAATGTCTAACGCTCTCCCTCGAACTGAAGGTGGAGAAGAAACAATTCCAAACTTGTGAATCAAGAAATTAAATCTAGTGGGGCCGAGTGTCTTAATTATGATGTCAACAAGTTGATGGGTGTCATGAGCATGTTGAGTCTGAATGATACCTCATTGAATCTTTGGTACGTTCATGGAAGACTGGATTGTTGACAATATGAATAGCGGACTTCTTATCGCAAAATAGGCGCATGAGAGCCTTGTGCGAAAAATCGAGTTACTCAAGGAGAGAATGAAGCCAAAGGAGCTCACATGTAGTAGTCGTCATTGCTCTATATTTAGACACGACAGAATATCTAAAAACGGTAGCTTGTTCTTGGTTTTCCAAGAAATTGGTGAAGTATCAAGTAAAATGAAGTAGTATATAGTGAATGTCTAGTGATAGGACATGCTGCATAATTAGAGTCACCAAAAGCACGAGTGCACAAATCACTAAAACGAGATAAGAAAATACCCTAAGTATTTGTTGATTTTAGGTAACGAAGAACCTTCAAGGCAACATCCCATTGTCCATGGCGCGGAGCAACCATAAATTGGGAAAGTATATGAACCAAGTAAGCAAGTTTAGGGCGAATGATGGACAAATAGATAAGAAGTCCAACCAAACGACAACATTTCTCAAGATCATCAAGCAAAGTGGAAAAATCCAATTGAAGGTTTTGCTCAGCAAACATCGGGAAAGATGTAGGTTTACATCCTAGTAAACCGGAATCAGCGAGAATGTCAAGGGTGTATTTCCTTTGGTTAAGCCATAAAACAGTCGGAGTACGAACAATTCCAATGTCTATGAAGAACCGAAGGGGTCCAAGATCCTTTATGTGAAAGTAAGTATGAAGATAATCCTTAAATCTATGAATGGTAGCAAATTGTTACAAGTAATGACCAAATCATCTACATAAATTAGAATATGAAGGGTGACACATGATCATCTGTAGGTGAAAAAGGAGTCATAACAAGGAATTGACAAAACCCGTATTTCAAAAGGACATATGTGAACTTGTAAAATAATTCCGAGGAGCTTGACGAAGACCGGACAAATATTTCTTGAGACGACACTTCGAATTCCAAGAGGTGGGAGCATATAAACTTCCTCATGTAGATCACCATGAAGAAAGGCATTGTGAACATCCATTTGATGATGTTCCCAATTATAATTAGAGGCAATGATTAAAAGTAGTTTAATTGTAACTAATTTAGCAACAGAAGCAAGAAATGATTGAAATCCATATGTATACTTAAGCACCATGTTCATCTTCCATTTTTTTTCGAATTTAATTTTTATCGAAATTAGTTGATTTGTTACTTCAAATTGTTGAAAAGTTATGATTGTCATTGCTCCGTTATTATTTTTGAGATGATAGTTTTACTTTGAATTCCTTGTTAATGACATGAAGGCTCGAGAATTGCCTCTACTTCGTTGACACCTGTAAAGAGCTTGTGGAAGGCCTCGGGAAGAGAGAAGGCCACAAGAGGATCATATTGTATGCTCAGAGATGGATGCTAAAGGTCTTCAAAAAGAAAGTACAAGTAAAGATATACATGTTGTTGTTGTTGTTGTTGTGTAGTGTAGGTTGGGGATCCGTTGAAACTCTTATATTGACAATAAAATGTTCTTACTTATTTCAAGTTTGATCTAACATACAATTTGTTGTCAAATGAGACTCAATGGCAAAAACATCCGGCATTTGTGACACTCGAGTTCAAGGGTGCAAGCTGGAAGGGTGGAATCGAGATCTAGAATAAGCTCGAGACGAACTCGTGGCGTTGAAGGTGTGCTTGGATGATACAACTAAGTGTGAAAGAAAACATATAAAGTAGCTAAATAATGATAATATACTAGTAGAGTAGAGAAGCTTAAAGCCTACCTACCTTATTATAGAAGAAAAAAAAATTGCTTGTAGGTTTAGGTCAAGATATCGAAAAACCTATCCAACAATGTCTAATTATTTTTTGGTTTGAGGATCGTTTCTGTTATCGTTTCATCTATTTGGAAAAACTAGTTGTAGTTATTGTTTCTTTTGTGCGGGAAAGTTTCCTCTCTTGTATGTTGCAATTTTGATGCTGTACATTTTTTCTATGTCTTGGAACGAAGAAGAGATTTCCATGTCCTAGGTTGTGCCCTTGATAACTATATATATCCTTCTCCAATATTTTTGTCATTGTACTAATTTT
>BSUD01000001.1:39073775-39191797 GCA_033239045.1 Fagopyrum esculentum | reverse complement strand
CCCCCCCCCCCCCCCCCCCCCTACGACTCTAACCATAATTCAAACACATAACGAGCACAATTATGTACCAATATTTTGTCTATATTGAATCCTCCACATGAATTCCAAAACATTATCCTTTGGTACAAGCATTTTCTTTGATGATGTATTGTTCACAAGGAAGACTAGCGGACTAATAGATGTACACATGTTTAGTCTACTAATTTCTTCTCTATTCGAACAATCCCGAACATTATTATTTTTTTTGGACATTGTGTTTTTGTATATTAATTTCTGTTTTCTCATACCGGACTAAACGATTATGAAAGAATTTATCCAAATATGCCCTTTTCTATTTCCATTAGGTTTGTGTATGCTTCAATTTTTATCACTTATATTAGAACGAAGATAAAATGTAAAGGGTTGATTTGGGGCTTATACATTCAATCAATAATGTGTGTTCGCAGCACGTGCGTGGTTATAGTAGATTGAAAATTGAGAAAAAAATGGGTTAAGATAAAAACCTTTCAAAATGACATTTTTGTCCACGTATTTATTCCTCCTCAGTGGTAGGAGACTTGGTAGTGAGGAACGATCATCCATATTCCATGTCATTAAGAGCACGTGAAAGAGGCGATGGGATTTAAATAATCAACCATATTATCCCTCTTCACTCACTATTTAAGAAGAAAAAGAAAAATAGCAATCATGGATATTGGGAAACGGCGTTTTATGGAGAGGAAGCAGGGCCTCTTCCTCACTGAGCTCTGTTTGGCTGTCTTCAATCCATCATTAAACGTCTTTTCACCGCCGTTTACTCCTTCTCCTCTCTCTCTTCTTTAAACACTTGTACAGTACATCAGTATTTTACCTTGCTGCCTACGCCAAAAAGCCTGATCCTCTCTCTCTGCTTTTGTTCAGTGTTAGTAGAAGAAGCTGCTCTGTGCAAAATGGTAGACCCAGCCAGCACCCTACACTCCACATTCATAGACTAAGTGCCGGCAGAGACAAGAGAAAGACTCACATAAAAAGTGTCTTAGAGTGAGACGGATCATTTATTTGCTCTTCCTTGTATAGTCTCTTTTTCTTCTACCCCAAAAGCTCAAAAAAGAAGAAGACAATAATGTGTTTATCATCAGTGCTCTTGTACTTTGGATTTTCGAGCTGTTACTTTTGATCCCGCTGCATTTTCGTATTCTGCTTGCGGTTTGTGCGATGGAGTACTCAACCTTCCTCTGCTTGGTTATGGCGGTTCTGTTTTTCTCTTCTTCCCTTGGGTCCCCCTTCCCAAACGAAGGTAATTTCTTTGGATTTCATGTTCATCTCAGATGGGCTTGTTTTTATACCCTTGTTTCATTTTTTATTCAAACACTTGGGTTATTTTTTGTTTTTTCCCCTCGTCTCTGTTAAACATAGCTTGTTGATCCAATTTGTTGTTTCGCGTTCACGATGGGGAAATGTTAGGGTTAACCTTAATTTTGTTTTTTTTTTGGGGAGGGGGTCAATGGCGGTTTACTATGCATCTGGTAAAGGTCTTCTTTTGTTATTTCTGGCAAGACCTGTTTGTGTATTTTAGCTCATGAGTGTTTATGTTGCTTTCTATACTGTGGGGAAAGTTGCAAGAGGTTTTTTTTGATTCCTTCGATTATAGTTTGTGGGTTTCCCATGTTCTGATTCGTTGTGCGTTTTTCCTATGATAATAGTTGATAACTTTTTGGGGCCTTGAAAGTCAATCATATTTTATTATTTCATGTCTTCTTCTTCCTTTTCCCAACATGATGAGCAATTTTGAAGCTTCTTTTGGGTTCCTTGCTTGTGCTATAATTATTTAATTAATTTTTGGTTTTGCAATTTTTTCTTAAAAGCTATTTATCCATACGTAAAAATGGACGAATGTCTGTTTAGTTGCTTAATAATATTCGTTGCTTAATAATATTCATTACATCTGAGAAAAGGAATTTGGGCGTTCTAAGATTCTCATTATGTACTCGGTGATATTCAATTAGGCTTTTAGGTTAAGTAAATTTTCACTTCTCTTTGTTGACAGGGAAAGCATTGATGTCTATTAAATCGTTGCTTAGTGATGTGTCTAATTTTCTCGGGGACTGGGATGATGTGCGCAACAGTGACTACTGCTCATGGCGAGGAGTTGTCTGTGACAATGTCAGCTCGTCTGTGCTCGCTCTGTATGTTGCTACTATGCGTGACCTCTTATCATGCCTTGATTGTGTTCATCTTATAGAACACCTTAATTTGTTGTGATTATGCTGTTGCAGGAATCTGTCAAGTCTGAAACTCGGTGGTGAAATTTCTCCAGCTATTGGGGATTTGCGGAACCTACAATCTATGTATAAATGTTCCTCTTAAAAGTCTTACCATCTGTACTAAATGAGTTTCTTTGCTTAATGAAGTTTTTCTGACAGTGATATGCAGGGGAACAAGTTAAATGGACAAATTCCTGACGAGATTGGAAACTGCGCTTCACTTGCATACATGTAATGTTTCTTTGCTTATTGAAAATCTCCATCTGTTATTCAATATTAGGAAGATTGTCCCGGTCGAGAATTTTCAGGATTCTTGACCACTTTCCGAGTTCTGATACACCTAAGGCTTTTGCTGTTTTTCAATGATATTCATTTGAATCAGACTCGTTCTGTTGTTGTGTTTGTGCTAACACAGGGACCTATCTGATAACATGTTGTACGGGGACATACCATTTTCTATATCCAGGCTGAAGCAGCTTGAGTACCTGTAAGTAAATCCACCACTTAGTGATTTTGCTTTCCTGAAATGTTGCTATTTTGGAGTATTAACATTAAATATCTACGTGCAGGAACCTTAAGAACAATCAGTTAACTGGTCCAATACCATCCACACTGACCCAACTTCCCAATCTTAAAACCCTGTAAGCTCTCACCACTTTCAAAAATGCGGTACCTTAGTATTTTGTATGTAGAAACATTTATATTAGTAGGAATGCTTCTATAAAAAGGGCTTGGAGTTTCAAAATTATGTTTCTTAGCACCTGCTCCACTTCTAGGGATCTTGCTCGAAACATGCTGAGTGGTGAAATACCAAGGCTGATCTATTGGAATGAAGTGCTGCAATATCTGTGAGTCTTCTTTTGCAATGACATGTCTTTTTATTTTATCAAATGTCTCTCTCTGTTAGCCTTGCTGTTTAAGATTGTATACTGCACTCTAAAAACTTCTGGAATGGGCTATAATGACACTTCTTGTGGTTTCTCGTTAACTTTTGCTGATTACTAATTTACTATTGTTGATCCCTTCATTTTTCTGGTTTTAGGGGCTTACGTGGAAATTTACTGACTGGAACATTGTCCCCAGATATATGCCAGTTGACGGGGTTGTGGTATTTGTAAGTCATTTTTATTGCATTGGAAATATTGTTACAAGGTTTTTTGGGAACTGAACTGTTTAAATCTCATGCAATGTCTTCTAATATAAATTCCATGGTGGGCATGTTTACAGTGATGTGAGGGGCAACAACTTAACTGGAACCATACCCGACAACATTGGGAATTGCACAAGCTTTGAGATCTTGTAATACTCTTGTTTCCAAGTCATTTATCATGGTTCTCTCAAATATTGTGATTACGATTCCTGATTCTTCCTTGCAACAACTGCAGAGATATATCATACAACCAGATAATTGGAGAGATTCCTTACAATATTGGCTTCTTGCAAGTTGCAACTCTGTAAGTTCATAATTTTGTTTTCAGCATTCTCAGCAGACTATTCTTTGGCATGTGAATCTATGGTTCATTCTGTAAAATTGTATTCTTGAATTGTTTTACAGGTCACTTCAGGGAAATAAGTTAACTGGGAGGATCCCAGAAGTCATTGGTTTAATGCAAGCTCTTGCTGTGTTGTAAGCATAAAGTCCCTGCTTTATGAAGATCTCATTGAGTCATTTATGAAAGTTGCCAAGTCCGATCATGGAAAAAATCATGTTAATGGCATATTTGCAGGGACCTGAGTGATAATGAACTGGTTGGTCCAATTCCACCCATACTGGGAAATCTCTCTTTCACCGGAAAACTGTAAGTTTTGTACAGAATACCCTCATCTTAGTTTCTTCAAAAAGCTCGATTCCTTGAATTTTTACACCCTTGATCATAGGTATCTTCATGGAAACAAGCTGACAGGACCAATTCCCCCTGAATTGGGAAACATGTCAAGACTCAGCTATCTGTGAGTGTTTTTATTAATCTTGTATAAGTCAACAACAAATGAAGCTTTATGCATTATTTAGTGGAAGGTGAAAGTGTTTTATTAATCTTGCAAGCATGTAATACTCAAAATAATATATTGCAGGCAGTTAAATGACAATCATCTCACGGGCACTATTCCCTCTGAACTCGGGAAGCTTGAGCAGCTATTTGAATTGTATGTCAATCTTCTGTTATGCTTCAAAAGAAATGTTACTGTGCTGCCTAGGTTTTTAGTAATGTTTTCATCACTGAGTATTATATATTCTCATTTAATGATGCAGGAATCTTGCAAACAATGACTTTGTGGGGCCCATCCCAGAAAATATTAGCTCATGTACCTCACTGAATCATTTGTAAGCAACCTAAATTCTACATCTTGACTGAAGTTTTCTATGAATAAATTCTGATCTGGGCTGTGTAATGTGTTTCCTAGGAATGTTCATGGGAACAGCTTGAATGGTACCATTCCTTCTGGATTACAGCATCTTGAGAGTCTCACTTACCTGTAAGTACAATACTTCTTATCATTGTCTATTTACCCAACGCATTACTGTATATGATTGACATTGTAAATATTCTTTTCAGGAATCTTTCATCGAACAAGTTCCGAGGCAAGATCCCAGCAGACTTGGGGCGTATTGTCAATCTTGATACATTGTAAGTAAACTGTCTAAAAATTTATGTGATACATACTGTAAGCATTTGCTACTCTAATCAAAATTGCTCTTCCTTACACAGGGATCTTTCCAACAATAACTTTTCTGGGTCTGTTCCTTCCTCGGTCGGTGAGCTTGAACATCTACTGACATTGTAAGACACCGACATAGAAAGTATGATTTGCTTGTATTTCTTTCTTAGGTGTGAATGTATCCGCTGATCTGCAGTTACATTTCGTAATAGGAACTTAAGCAGAAACAATCTTCTTGGTTCGATACCCACTGAACTTGGGAACCTGAGGAGTGTTGTAATCATGTATGTTGTTTTTAGATTCAAGTCATTATATTTGTGAAACAATTCCCCAAGGTGTTCATAAAAAAGCTTATGCCTTTTTTCTCCCAGTGATATGTCCTTCAACAAGCTCTCTGGAGACATTCCACAACAGTTGGGACAACTGCAAAACATTGTGTATTTGTAAGGACTTTGACACCTAGCCCCATTATCTTTCCCCATTAGCTTCAACTTTGTTTTTATGCAAGGTAAATTGATTAATGAAATTGATTGGCAGGTTGCTGAGCAATAACCATCTGTGTGGAGAGATACCTGATCAACTAACTAGTTGTTTCAGCCTCACTACTCTGTGAGTTTGCACTTTAATCTGCGTGAGTTTCTTTGCATCTCCACGTGTTATCAAATTGTTGATCGTGAGTTTACATTTCAGGAATGTGTCGTACAATAACTTATCGGGGTTGCTGCCCCTAAGTGAAACTTTCACACATTTCCCACCTGACAGGTACTTACAAAATATTTACATCGTGCATGATTTTTGTAGCATCTTTGATCTTTTGTCGTACTCATCGGTGCTGTATTTTTCTGTTTGTTATGCAGCTTCATTGGAAACCCATTGTTGTGTGGGAACTGGTCGGGATCAATTTGCAGGCATTTTGTGCCAAAGTCGAAAGGTAGCTTTCTAATTCTGCTTGTCTCTTCTCCTGCTCAGCTTGTTGTTCGAGTTCTGTGACCTGTTTCACTGTTCTACATGGCAGGGTTATTTTCAAGAGCTTCAGTTCTGTGTTTGATGTTGGCCATTGTGATTCTATTCTTGATGGTGGTAATAGCTGTCTACAAAACTAAGAATGCTGATAAAACCATTAAAGCATATGATAGGTCTTTTCAAGGTATTGATTTCTGTTACAATGTACATTTTTGAGGGTTGGTAGAATTTAGTTTGACTTGTGCTTCTCTTCAGGTTTGCCAAAGCTTGTGATTCTTCAGATGGACATGGCAATTCACACCTATGAGGACATCATGAGACTCACAGAGAACTTGAATGAGAAGTACATAATAGGGTATGGTGCATCTAGCACTGTGTACAAGTGTACCCTGAAGAATTCCCGACCACTTGCAATTAAGCGACTCTACAACAAATATCAAAACAATTTAAGAGAGTTCCAGACGGAGCTGGAAACTATCGGAAGCATCAGGCACCGAAACATTGTCAGTCTTCATGGCTACTGTCTGTCTCCTAGAGGAAATCTCCTCTTCTATGATTATATGGAGAACGGTTCATTGTGGGATTTGCTTCATGGTTAGTATTTTATATCTGATAGTTTTTAAGCTGTATATGTTAATACTGAATCTTAGGACTCTGGATATTTAAAATCATGGATAGGTCCGTCGAAGAAAGTGACACTTGATTGGGAATCCCGGTTGAAGATTGCCATAGGAGCTGCTCATGGGCTTGCTTATCTTCACCATGACTGCAGCCCCCAGATCATTCACAGAGATGTCAAGTCTTCAAATATACTTCTAGATGAGAACTTTGAGGCTCACATCTCAGACTTTGGAGTTGCAAAGTGCATATCACCCTCCAAGTCTCATGCTTCAACTTATGTTTTGGGAACGATCGGTTACATTGACCCAGAGTACGCTCGAACATCTAGAGTGACCGAGAAATCAGATGTATACAGCTTTGGGGTTGTCCTTTTGGAATTACTGACTGGGAGGAAAGCTGTGGACAATGAGTCTAACCTGCACCATCTGGTATGCTTCCTAATTTTACAACTAAGTTATAAAAGGGTATTGGGTGTATAATATCTACTAGGGAGTGATGATCGAATGAACATTATTATTGTTGATATGTTTCAGATACTGTCAAAGGTGGAGAGCAACACTGTTATGGAAGCCGTTGATCCGGAGATTGGAGTGACATGCATGGATTTGAACCATGTAAAGAAGACCTTCCAACTAGCTCTGCTGTGCACGAAGCCCCACCCAACGGAGAGGCCCAGCATGCAGGAGGTGGCCAAGATTCTGGTGTCTCTTCTTCCGGCATCTCCTCTCGCTAAGCAGTGCTTCTCTCCTCACAAGAGCGTAGACTTGTCTCAGTTCCTCGTGGACAAGAAGCAGGATGACTTGTCCGATGTTCAGTGGCTTGTCAAGTTCAGCGAAGCAATCTCCAAGAGTAGTCATTGACACATTATTATTATTAGGCCAAGAACAACCATGTTATTTGGTGTGTGACAGTAACATTTACAAAACAAAAGTGGAGCTAGTCTAGACTAGATATAATGTTTTTTTTTGTGCAAAAACCAACCCTCCAAAGAAAAACAAGCCTGTTATTGTGGATCCAACTGAATGAAGGGCTTATGAAGTTATTATGAGTTAAGAAACGTCGCCGTCTTGAGGACGATGGGACAGAGACATTGATTCAAAAGCAGATGCAGAGGGCTGGCTGGTGGGGCCCGGGGGAGGATATTAACACTCCTTCACGGGTCCTCTGCGCTTTCATCAAAAACCCATTTACTTCTTCCAACCATATTTTTGTGCCCTCCGCCTCGCGGCCTCGCCACATTTATTCTCGCTCTCACTTATTTTATGTGCGAATATTCAACTGCTACTTAGTGCGATATTCATTTGGTAATTTCGGACATTAGTCGACAGTGGCATTCATGCCTGGATGGTCCATTTTCATTTATTACGGGTCGTTTTCACTTTTCTTGGGTTTAAGTCAGGGATGTGCATATTTGCTTCGAATTGTCAATAAGCTGTCCATCCAAGCCTCGCAAATATATGTACGTGATTTTTGTTTCTCCGCATTTACTGAAAATATATACAATAAATTTTCCAAAAAAAATTGCATAACTTCTAAATACCTTGTTTCATATTCTGTTTGGTTGGAACGGTAAATTGAAACCAGTTAAAGAGATAACAATGAAATAATTTTCTTATTTTTGTGTGTTAAAAGATTTTAACATTTTATTTTAGTCACGAAACAAACGTAACTTTTTTGACCTCTAACATTTCATCTTAGCAATTGTTGCACATGTGAAGAGAAAGTAAACAGAACCCTGTTTAAGTGAAGTGCATTTAGATATTTTTATGTAATTTACATTTCTATTAAAATAAATAAATAAAGAAAAGAAGTTCATTTGTGTTCTAGTTGCTATTTTTGATTATTTTGGTTTGACGATTGTGTGTTGAGTTTGGACTCCATTGGAGCTGATCTATTCCCACCATTTCTAGCCTATCATTGAGCTTTTTTAAGGCTTCATATTATCTTGACTGAGTGCTAGTTTTTGGTTGGGAAAATAGACCAAATTAGTTATGCTTTTTGGCCTTTATCATCACATATATTTTCTCTCTTTCTATTTGTTGTTTCCTATTTTGAGTTTTTTATTTATACCCGAACCCATTTTCTTTTGAGTTATTGGTACACCTATACTTGCTACATTGTTTTTTATCCATTCAAGGCACAAGACGAGAAGCTTAATAAACTTCGAGGAGGGTGTAAACACACGACACAAACACTATGAGGTGTTTTCACTAACCTGACGTTTTTGAGTGTTTTCTTTGAGTTTTGCCTAGGTCGGGAAGTCAGCACTCGGACCATTGAGATGCATCTACACCTCATTCCATGCTACAAATTTTTGACACCTTAATGGGGTAGAGGTGGATGAAATTAAGCAAACTAGTCACAAGTACCATCGGTCTCACATACCGCCGACACCCTATTCACCGATCAAGGCCATGCCCACCCGGATCTCACCACTACCATTGCATCCCAACCTACACCTAAGCGACCTCGAAGAGAAGTCTTCGTTGAAACTTCATACCCAAGGTGATAATTGGCATTATACTCCTACATTTCCTAATAGCATTCATCCACCTCAAGTACCTCAAGGAGGAAGCCCAGAGCCACCAAGGAATGACAGATTTGAGGAGCATTATGGGCAAGAGGATGAGAGGGAATATCCACCATGGAGGGATCAAATGAGAGGACGTGTTTATGAAACCGAAGCCTTCTCTAAGGTTGAGGTGAAGATTCTACCTTTAAAGGAAAGAGTAATGTGGATGCGTATCTTGCATGGAGACTAAAGTGGATCAAACTTGGAGTTGCCACAACGTCCCGGAGCCTAAGAAGGTACAAGGTACATCCCTTAAATATATTGAATATGCTCTAATTTTGTAGAATAACTTGATGGAAGAAAGGAGGTGAAATCTAGAGCAAATTTATTGAATACCCCGAAGAGGAGTTCTCGTTATCTGTATAACTTGATGTGTCTTGAATGTGTGTCAATCTGAGTTCCGAGTTTTGGTGCTATCGATTCACTCACAAGCCTCCTTCTTGTGCTTGCTAGGTCTTATCTAGGAGTGTGTAAGATCGTAGCGGGAGGGTTTTCTAGGACATTACTATTTATGTGTTAGGTTTAATATACCTAAGGTTGCTCAAGTTGTTACAAGGAGTTTGACCTTGATTAATCCATCTGTTATTTCATCCCCACAACCATATTTTTAATAATTTTTTTTTATCATTTTTTATCCACCTTTGTTGTAGACGATATTTTGGTTTTCAGGACATCCTATGATGTGGGACCATCCTCAACACCACTCATACAAGCATCAATCACAAGATCGAGGGCTAAAAGGATCCGAGGGGAACAACTAACAAAGAAGATCAAGAACGAGTTGCAGAGAAGAAATCTCGGTTGAGCCACAGGAATCTCGGTTGAGATTGTTGACCGAGTTTTGGTTTGTGACACGCCCTTGAAGATCCGGTCAAGATCTATTAATTTTTTTTGTCAACTATCTTTTATATTTTCTTTCCTTAAAGCTCTCAAACAATCTTAATAAAGTTGTTACTTTAATATCCTATCTTTGAGATTATTTTTTTATATCTTTTGAAAAGATATATTTCCTAGATTATCTTTTAAAAGATATCTTTTTTAATTTACATAGAAAGATCTCCTGTATAAATAGCCTTAGAGGGGGATATTATTAGATAGCTTAGTTGTGATTATTGAAATCAACATTATTGTGAGATACTTGTGACTTCGCTTACGGGGTTTGCATTTTATCATTTCTTTTCAATCAAAAGGAGAGTTTTTGATTGAAAAGTTTTGAGTCTTTGCTAGGTTGTTCTTGTGTGTGTCAATCTTTTTGAAGGTTGGTGTTACAAGTCAAGCTGATCTCTCCTTGTGCTTGTCTTATTTAGAAGGCTTGTGTAAGGCTAAAGAAGTAAGGGTGAAAGGTAATTCTTTGTTAAGGGTTTTAATCTAATAGGTCAAGGTTCTTTGCAAGTCTTAACGTAGTCCTATCTTCCTATATTTATCATATATATTTCCATTAATCATCTTCATATCTATCCATATCACTCGTACTTCCGCATTCTGAGTTCTAACAAATCTCGTGTTGTTCTTGAGTAAATCTTGGCCGAGATTTCCTTTGATTCATCCGATATTTTCCTTCTATTGTTCGATTTAAGGACTTTCAATCTAGACCAGGAATTGCGGCTTCAACCCCTCATCAAAGTGGTATCAGAAATAAGCGATTGAAGTCCTTTTCAAGTTTGAGTCAATTTTTATTTTGAGTCTTTTTTTAGTCATATAAAAATTGAGTCTTTTCTTGTTCGCTATCTTTGCAAGATTATGTGAGTTTAACGTGCGTTGACATGTGCAAGTTTGGAAGAGTGAAACGCCATAGCCAAACACAAGCCAACCATTAACCTTGAAAACCTCGCCCAACCCTACGGAAAGTGCGATCAAAGTTTGCGCTTAAAAGTTGAAATCTTATCTAGTAGGTGAGATCTTATCCATTCTTGTCAAAGCAACAATATATACGCTTCTCCAGCAGTTAAAGATCACAAGGCAACCAATGAGTAGCAGCCCCAAAGGTCAATACTGAACATTGACTTTTCAACGATCTCGACCAGGTCATAAAAAATCTCGGCCGAGATGTCACCCGAGATTGCTATTGTTGTCAATTTTTCGAGAAGTTTTGAAGCATAATTTGAAGAGTCAAAGTGTACCTTGTGCAAGAGTACATCAAAAGAAGAGTTTTTGTACCAACCTTGATCCAGTTAAGAGTCCTATCCATACTCAAAAACTAATCCCCGCTATCTCTCTTTCATACTTGCAATATTCTTTCCATCCTTGTATCATTGTGTGAAAAGACCTACAACAAGAATCCTTTCACTATCTTTTAACACAAGAACCTTTCTTCCGAACACAAGCTGACTACTTGAGGCATCCAAGGAAGTTCTAGTGAGAGCTAGTGCATCGATTGGTAAAGGAGCATTAATCCATCCAAGGCAATTACATCAAATTAGTTTGTGATTCACAACAGAGTGTGAGTACAAGAGAAAGTAAGAAACCCTCGTTTTTACTTACACCACGCGTTTGTTGTTCCTTTGTGTGATTGTGCAAGATGTCTAACATCCCAGGAGGCTCACAACGGGGTGACTCCACGAGTCCCATAAACTAGGACATGATGAAGCAAATCATGACGTCCCATACAACATTAATCGAAAAGGTGACAATGCTAGAAACACGCCCCAAAGAACAAATCTCGATCCAAAATCTCGGCCCCCAACTAAGATTCCACCCGAGATTTGCCCCAAAAATGGGTGAAAGCTCACGAAACCCTCCCATACCTCCAACCCCAGATCCAAGGCACACTCAAGGGTTAGGTACACACTATCCGAATCCAAATTTCAATACACCTAACCCTGCATATGTTGTTTATGAATTCCAGAAAATGGAGGAGGAAAATGATGACGACATGTGGAGAGGTTAACCTAGACGCAACCCTCGTCCTAGGAGAGGTCAAGACTTGAAACCCTATAGACCTTACCAAGACAATGATAGAATGGGCAAGGTGAAGGTCAAGATTCCGAGTTTTGAGGGCAAAGTAGATCTAGACGTTTACATGGAATGGGATACCAAAATTGAAAAAAATTTGGTCTTGTCATACTTTTAGTGAGCAAAGAAAGGTCTAACTTTTTGCGTTGGAATTCCAAGAATATGCCCTAGTTTGGTGGGATCACCTTCTCAAAGATAGGAGACGAACACTAGATCCGGAGATCCATACTTGGGCACAAATGAAGGCATTGATGAGAGCAAAATCCATACCTCCATACTATGTTAGGGAAGCAAGGAAAAGGTTGGAGAACTTCAAGTAAGGCACCCAAAGCGTGGAAGAGGCCTACACCACCATGCAAATGGCGATGATTAAGTCCAATGTCCAAGAGGATGAGGAGTCCATTATGGCTCGATTTTTAAGAATTTTTCATCCATCATTAGCTAATGAAATTGATCTATATCCTTACGATAATATGACTAACTTACTGCATTTGGCTATTAAGGTGAAAAAGAAGCTCAAAGGACGGAACCAGGAGACGAACTCATGGTAACAAAACAAATCACGGGCCAATCAGGACAATCTCGGCCGAGATTTGGACCGAGATTCTTTATAGAGAGCCTCGAAGTAGGAACGACATCCAAGGAGTATTGAGAGTTTCATCATCCAATTCCCCACATTCTAAACCTTTGAACGAGCCTTCAAAGGATCCTAAAGGGAGCACTTCTAACTCTATTTTATATTTTAGAGACATAGTGTGTTTTAAATGTCAAGGTAGAGGCCATTATAAAAAAGACTGTCCTAATAATAAGGTTTTATTCATTAATCAACAAGGGGCTTATGAAAGTGAAGAAGACCCTAAAAGTGCTAGTGAAAGTGATGAGAGTTGTGAATTTGAGCATGGAGATTCTTTGATTGCTAGAAGGACCTTGCATGTCAATATTTCAGAAAATCTCTTTCATACTAGATTTCTTGTTAAGGTAAAAGTGTGCAATAATCATTGATGGAGGTAGTTGTTGTAATATTGCTAGTGTTGAATTGACTATTAAATTGCAACATCCTACTTTTTATCACCCTAGGCCCTATAAATTGACATGGATGAATGATTGTGGTACTCTGAAGGTCAACAAGTAAGTTAAGGTGACTATCACATTAGGCCATTGTATTGATGAAATCTTGTGTGATGTAGTACCTATGCAGACTTGTCATATTTTGCTAGGTCGCCCATGGAAATATGATCGGAAAGTGGAGCATGATGCTCATACCAACAAGTACATGTTCACATTCAATGGTAAAAGGATAAAATTAAAACCCATGCCTCCTTTACAAATCATCGAGACCTATGAGAAGTAGAAGACAGAAGGCAAGGATCGAGCATTGGACAAAGATGCAGTCGAAGGACATTCCAATAAAGAATATCGGCTTGTTCCTGAAGAAAACTCGGCCGAGATTCCTGTAACCCACCTTAGTTTTTCTGAAAATCGACCCACTGTAGCCACCAATGCATCATCTGCAAGAGCTCTTTTGGTTGACCAAGAACCACTACAGATTGAGCATAACCCCATGGATTTTCAGGTTATATCATTCATGTCTTTGAGTGTTTTCATTAAGCGGTGTGTGCTTAAGGAATCTAGGAATTATCACGCTTATCTATCTTTCCGTTGTAATGACTATACGGTTAAGTTATTCTCCTTAACTTCTTTTGATCTTATACCGTTGTCTTTTGGGAAGCGAGTAAGTTCTATTGTAGGAAAGTTAGTAGCGGAAAAGGAAGATCGACGTAAACATTGTTGCTTGATCCCGGAGATCCTAAGGAATCGTCACAAGGAGAGGATGAAATTACAGTCCACTCTCAGTTAGCATCATATACAACATCATACAGATACTTAATAGATATTTTGGCCATTCTTGAAGCAAAATCTCGCCGAGATTTTTGTATGATGATTGAGATTCCTTACTGTTGAGTGTTGCACGACTCGTCTTCAAGGCACGAGTTTTACAAACTTCAAGGGATCCTCTAGAAGAGTATTCACTACAGTCTCTACCCCAAAAGGATTTGAGTTCCGATATGATGAGTCACGAGCAAGGTGAAGATTTGAGGTCGAATCTTTTGCAAAAAGGGGAGTATGATGTGAGACCATCCTCGACACCACTCATACAAGGACCAATCACCAGATCGAGGGCTAAAAGGATCCAAGAGTAACAACCAACAAAGAAGGTCAAGAACGAGTTGCAGAGAAGAAATCTCGGTTGAGCCACAAGAATCTCGTCCGAGATTGTTGACCGAGATTTGGTCTCAAACGCGCCCTTGAAGATCCGGTCAAGATCTTTTAATCTTGGCAACCATCTTTTATGTTTTCTTTCCTTAAAAATCTCAAACAATCGGAAGGAAGTTATTAGTTTTTGATCATATTTTTGGTATTAATTTTTTTATATCTTTTGAAAATATATCTTTCCTAGATTATCTTTTAAAAGATATCTTTCTTAGTTTACATAGAAATATCTCCCTTATAAATTGCCTTAGATGGGGAAATTATTAGATAGCTTAGTTGTAATTATTGAATTCCACATTATTGTGAGATAATTGTGACTTCGCTCAGGCGGTTTGCATATTATCATTTCTATTCAATCAAAAGGAGAGATTTTGATTGAAAAGTTGTGTCTTTGCTAGGTCATTCTTGTGTGTGTTAATCTTTTTGAAGGTTGGTGCTACAAGTCAAACTGGTCCCTCCCTATGCTTGTCTTATCTAGAAGACTTGTGTAAGGTTAAAGAAGAAAGGGTGAAAGGTAATTCTTTGTCAAGGTTTTGATCCAATTTAGGTCAAGGTTCTTGCAAGTCTTAACATAGTCATATCTTCCTATATTTATCATATATCTTTCCATTAATCATCTTCTTATCTATCCATATAACTTGTACTTCCGCATTCTGAGTTCTGACAAATCTCGAGATGTTCTTGAGTAAATCTCGGCCGAGATTTCCTTTGATTCATCCGCGATTTTCCTTCTGTTGTTCGATTTAAGGACTTTCAATCTAGATCGGAAACTACAGCCGCAACCCCGCATCATCCTTTGGAATCCAGTAACAAATTGGTATTAGAGTTGAGTTAACAACGCCAAAACAATCTAAAAAATGAAACAAAATCGCCGGAGCAATCACAATTTTGGTCAGTATAATTTTCTCGTTTCTTATTATTTTTCAATTATGATATCTTGTACTTGTGATAGGCTAGTGTGCAACTTGTTTCTGATTTGTAACTCACCATTATATAGCCTTTCTTGATTTATTTTGAATCAAATTTGATGGAAACTACCCTTTGAAACCATCTATTACTACTAGCAAACCATATCCCTTGCACACTAGCCTATCACCGCATCACCACTCGTCGATTGTGTGCCACCCCTTTGACGACTCAACACTAGCCTCACCCCAATTCGACACCCATCGTTGCCGGAAACCCTAATGTAGTACCCCAACTTGCCGCTCTGTTGCCAAAAACTCTAACCCTCTAAACTTGATTACACTTTTAACCCTCTAAACCCTAAACCACCCAAACCCAAACCCGGTTTACCTAACCCTTTCCCATACCGGTCTAGTGAACATGAAACCGAACCCAGTACGGTCCAACCCAAGCAGTTATTGCATATGTGAAGAGAAGTAAACCGAAACCGATGGATATTTTGGTCTTTTTGTGTAGTTTTCATTTCTAGTAAAAACAATAATAATTTATACTCAGATTATTATTTAGTTTAAAAAAAGTTAAGAAAAGAAGAAGTTCGTTTGTGTTCGTGTGCTGAGTTCGGACAACATCGGAGCTGATTTATTCCCACCATTTCTAACCTATCTTTGAACTCTTTTAAGTTTTCATATTATCTTGACCGAGTGCTAGTTTTTGGTTAACAAAATAGACGAGATTAGTTGTGATTTTTTGGCCTTTTTTGATAATGGAAAGCGGTTATGTTGGTGTACCTCCTAAAGGTAGTTCAACCTAAAGCATCCCTGCGGATGAGAGCACAAAGTTCGGAATCATAAAAAAAACTAGTGTTATGTGTCGAAATTTCCAAATGGGTCAACCAATCAACAACACTATTAATTTTTCTTAAAACATGTATGGTCTGAACTTCATCAAAGAAACGAAGATCTAGTCTAGAGTCGGATAATACCAATATGACCTTCCACGGGCAATTCCACACACCTTGGAGTACCTTGGTGACACACAAATTGTATGCTCTTTCTATTTGTTGTTTCCTTTTTTGGCCTTTAGCATCACATTTATTGCCTTCTTTTCTATTTGTCGTTTCCTATTTTGAGTTTCTTATTATACTTGAACACATTTTGTTTTGAGTTATTGGTACATCTATACTTGTTGTATTGTTTTTTATCCATTCAAGGCATAAAACGAAAAGCTTAGTAGACTTCGAGGAGAGTGTAAAGACAAGAGAGATGCACTTTTACTATCTTTGTGTCACACCGTCGATGCCCCATCCACTGATTAAGTCCATGCCCACCCGAATCTCACCACCACCACCACCATTGCATCCCAACCTACACCTACGTGACCCCAAAGAGGAGTATTTGCCAAAACTCGACCTAATGTGAGAATAGACATTATACTCCTACATTTCCTAATAACATTCCTCCACCTCAGGTACCTCAAGGAGGACGCCAAGATTCACCAAGGGATGGTGAATTTGAGGAGCATTATGAGCAAGAGGATGAGAGGGAATATCCACCATGGAAGGATCAAAGGAGAGGACGGGTGAGAAATTATGATACCGAAGCCTTATTTAAGTCTAAGGTGAAGATTCCACCATTTGAAGGAATGGGTAATGTGGATGTTATATTTTATATGTGAGACTAGAGTGAAACAAATTCGGATTTTCCACAAGATTCCACCTTTTGTACTTGTTTATAAGATTCTATCTTATAAATAAGTACAATACGCATCCATTGAATTTATTGTATATGCTCCAATTTGGTGGAATAATTTGATGAAAGAAAGGAGGAATACTCTAAAGCCGAATGTAGCTACTTGAGAGCATATGAAGACCTCTCTTTGGGAGAGGTTTATACATTTCCAATACAATCAGGAACTTCATGAAATGTTGGAAAGCCTTAGACAAGGTTCAATGAGTACGGAAGAGACTTATAGTGCCATGTAAATGGAAATGGTGAAGGTTGTTATCTATGAGGAGGAATAGACTAAGCATGTCCATGGATCGGACCCGCCGGGTCGACGGGTCCGACCCGCCATATCAGGGGTCCGGGAAGTGTGACCCGGACCCGTGTAAACGGCCAACCTGTCGGGTCACGGGTGGGTTGGCCATTTTTTTTGAAACACAACTTAAAAAAAAAGGGAAGAATTGGGCTTGAACCGGAATCCCGGTTGCCTACGTATCCTCTCGGGGAGGAGGAATCAAAGCCCACGTAGTTCTCTTACCTTTGTTTATATCCCCGATTGGCCCTTAACTTAGTTGCCGGACTCTCCTGCCGATACATCCGATGGCGTTTGTTGTCGTTTGTCGTCATCTTTGTCGCCTTCCTCCGCCGATAGGTTGTTTCTTTGTGTTTGCATTTCCACTTTCCTCCAATCGGCTAGTAGGACTTGTGCCTCCAACGTATCGGGCAACATGTTTGATCTCGTCGGATCGAGCACCTTTCCACTCCGGCTAAAGGTTTTCTCAACCGCTACCGTTGAGGCGGGAATGGAGAGAATTTGTGCCGCGATCCTTGAGAGGGTAAGGAACATCATTCTCTCCGATCGGCTCCACCATTCTTATATGTTGAAATCCTCTTCTTCTTCTTCTTCATTGGCAAACTCAAAATAAATGGTTAGATATTCGTCGAGTTCCGAATGGGAACTCGACGTGGTTTTTGCCCTTTTTGGGCCAAACAAATCTCTAGCAATTGATTTAAATTTATATGAAGTTGAAGATGAAGGACGAGGAGGGGGTTGAGAAGATTGACCTTGATTGGAAACACGATATTGAACCAATAATTCATCAAATAATTTTCTAACTCTAGCAATTATGGTAGAAACATGACAATCGGGATGTTGTTGTAAATCTAAAAATTCATAATAACTTTCTAAAATTTTTTTAAACCATCCATTTTACGTCTAGGATCTAACACAAATGCAACAAGAAAAACATCAGGAATAGTTGTATAATAATCTAACCATTTACTTCGCATTGTATAAATAGCTTGTGAAATATTATCAATTAAAAGACCTTGTTGAAGTGCAAATACAATATTAATTGTTACATAACAAAATATGTTTGAAGTTGGTGTATAAACATAACTAAAAGTATTAGTAGCATCATAAAAATATTTAAAAACCTCCATTACATTTCTTGCTAAAACCCAAGATTCACCAAAAACAAAATCACCGTCAATAGTGCGGTAAAACCACTTTAAAGATCTTGATATTCATATAATTCGGAAATCATTTTGTAAGTAGAGTTCCATCTTGTACAAAAATCTTTTGGAAATTTTTTAGGATAAACGCCATTTTGTTTACAATATGCATACCATTTAGTGCGTATACTTTTTTTAGACCAAAGTTCATTAAGAATTTTTCGAATAGGTTGTACTAAATCTCCAACATATGCTAAACCTTCTTGAACACACAAGTTTAAAATATGAGTGGCACACCTAATGTGAAAAATTTACCTCCAATCGTCGGCTTACAATAGTTGGTTAAATCTCTAATGGAAGCCGTGTTAGCGGAGGCGTTGTCAAAACCGATAGAAAAAACTCGTGAAAGTAATCTATATTCTTCCAAAACATTTGAAAACCGTCAGTCCAAATAAATAGAAACTTGAATATCACCATTTTCCATAAAATATTTAATCTATTCTTCTTTACGCATTTTATATTTAAGCATCATATTTCTTTTAGCGGTTTGGCGAGAAATCGGTTTATATGCGGGTTGAGCATGATGTTGCATCCAATCATTAAAACCAAAATTTTGTGCAAAACTAAATGCCAAAGAATCTACGGCTAACATTTCCGAAAATGCATCCATAGATGAAGCATGATCATATGTAAATAAAGAAGGAGGTTGGTTAGAGGTAGATGCGTACCCGGTTAGTTGTGTTTGCCCTCGTGCCAATCCCATTTTTTCGGGATGTTTGTTCCTAATATGCCTCTTGTAATTCCCGTAGCCTTCTCCCTTTTTGTGCTTGTATTGTGCCGAACAAAAATTACATTTGACATAGTAAATCCCGTTGACATCGGGAGCACCTTTTGTGAACCAAAATCGGAAGACCGCCGCCGATAGTTGAGTGTTGTTCAAAAGCTCCTACGGCTCCGGGAATTGGGTCTCGGATTCTTGGGTGTTGAGGAAAGGAGGTGATTCCATGTTGATATCCTCTTCCTCGTGGATCTCGTGATCTCCACTTAATCCCCGCCTTATATCCGAACCGGTTAGAGGACCGCTAACGGAATGACGTCCTCGGCTAACACCTCCGCCGGATGAAGGACCGCTAACGGAACGTCTTCCTCGGCTAGCCATTTTTGTTTGAATTATTGAATGTAGTAGTAAGAGTTGTAAAATGAATAACTAATGACAAAATAAGAGAAGGAGAATATGAGATTAGGAGAGTAATTGAATGTAAGAGTTGGAAATTATGGAGAGATTAAGAGAGTTAATAGATGATTGTATGAGAATTGGTGTGAGATGAAATGAATTGGGTTTGAGTTATTTATAGAAATGCTTTTGGGTTAAATATTATTGTTTTTTTGTTTTTTGTTTTTTTATAAGCTAGCCGTTGGGATTTTTTTTTTAAATGTTACCGTTACCGGGTCGACCCGGCGGGTAAGGATCCCTTGACCCTTACCCGTGACCCGGCGGAACCCGGACCCGTGGTGACCCGGACCCGCCGGGTCAGAACCCTCCGGGTCACGGGTGACCCGTGACCCGTGGACGTCCCTAAAATAGACTACTATGGCTAGTTACCTTCGAATTCTTAACCTATTCTTTCTAACGAGATAAACATGTATCCCTATGAGTCTATGAAAGATTTGTTACACCTCTCCATCAAAGTAAAGAATAAGTTAAGGTGACGATTCAAGAGAGGAGGAGCACATCTGTATGGAGAGGTGGCAACCGAAATTTCGGACCTAATTGGGGGAGTTCCAACGGTGGTTATTCTAGAGATCAAGTGAATATTTACTTCAGACTCTTATGTTCTGTGAAGATCTAATACGTTGCTCCATAGAGATAGTGACGCAAAATCTTAATGGTGTGTAATACTGTTGCTAACTCTAAGTCGTGTGTCGGGTAGATCTCCCTCATAATTCTTCAGCTGTCGAGACGCATACGCTATAACCTTACCCCTCTACATCAAGACACATTCCGTTTCTGGCTTGGAAGCATCAAAGTATATTTCCAAGTCCTTAACACTCTTTGATTATGCTATTAACAAGGAAACTATCAAACTCTTCCTTAACTCTTCAAGATTATGTGGATATGGCTCGGAATCAACAAATCGGTTGGTCTCCCTTATTAGGCAAGTAAGTGGTCTGGCTATCAGGGAAAACCCTTGTCGGATCAACCTTAATCCTCTCAACAGTAACCACATGCCTCTTGAAGTCACTTCAGGCCCCCAAACTGGCACTAGGACCATTTGGCATAAATCTCTTTAGCTGGTGAAATTCTTAGTATCGTCCTCAAATGTCTTACATGCTCTTTGCAACTCTTATAGTATAACAAGATGTCATCAGTACATACTACCTCGCGGCTCTTATAGTATGGCGCATTTCTGAGCCCTAAATTGCCACCACTCGTAGTGGTTATACCGAGTCCGAAATGCCATCTTAGGTACGTCCGGTTCTCTCAATCTCCTTGGTGGTATCCCGACTTTGAATCGATCCTGAAGAATACCGTAGTTCTATGCAACTGGTCCAAAAACGCTTTGATAAAAGTAACGGTACTTATTCTTGATAGTCACTTTATTTAATTCTTTGTAGCCAATGTACGGGCTCATCAACCTTTCCTTCTTTTTCGCAACCAACACCGTTGTGCCTCGTTGGAGAAATGTTAGGGCGTTTAAAGTCCTTCACAACCAATTCTCCTTGTTGTTTCTTCAATTCCAACAGTTAAGTAGGCACCAAGCGGTAGTGCTCTTTCGATATTGGTCTCCTACTAAGCTACGATGACATCGATGTTTCTCCATAGAAGTACGTTTTGTAGGCTCTTAAACACGTCAATGGACTTACATATCACCGGAATCTCCCCCAAAGTTGAACCCTTACTCCTCTTCTTGACATAATATCAGAAGACTTCACCACCTTGTTCTTTCAATCTAACTGTTGTTACTTTGCTGATAACTGCACCAGACCTTCCGAGTTCCCAGCTTTGGAACATCTCTACGTGACTTACATCAGCAGCGACCGTCACCACTACCAATCTCAAATAATGTCATATACTTTGCCAGCCAATTCCTTTCTAATTTAGCTTCCTCATGTACTAGGTATATGACTAAGAGTCCGCAAACCGGTGAATATTTCCCAATGAATGGGACAATCACGGGTCTCTTTAGATCCTTAACCCTACTACCATTCAGTATCCTACAACGATAGACATTCCTTCCATGGTGTCTAAGGCACCTTATTTACGTGTGCGTTAAAATTAAGAGAAATCGTTGTACCCACTTCAAATACTACTTCAATAAGCAAAACTTTAACCTAGATGATACCTGAAGTTGTAGGTGTCGTTGCCAAATCCGCATTCCTCAGTTTAACCACTCGTTCTTGAGTCCGCATATCATAGTACCCACTTCAAATTCTACTTCAAGGTCAAGACGGCTTTGAGATGGGATAGAAAGTTGTCTCACAAGCCATCTGGCTTACATTATTGCTCTTTATCTTCGATTTTGTAATAGAGTGTATTTGGGGGACTTCGTGTTGTTTTTCCTCAGTGTTATAAGGTTTTCTCTTCAGCTATGACTTCAAGGAAGATGTACTTTTGGCACAATTGATGCCGGAATGACTGAAACACAAAACGGCCACGGTAGATGCTGAAATATGAAAAGGGAATGCTTTCTATACAAATAGTGATGTATGAGAGAGAAATAGATGTATGAAATGCATGATTCTAAATCCTATGTGATGTTACATTTGACACTCATCACCCTTCTAAAGATCCCGCTCAAGCTCCCCCACAAACCACTCAAGATAAAATCCTAGAGCAACTTGTGAAGGGACAATAAACACTTTTAGGATCAATTGGAGAGATAAGGAACTCCTTCGGTTTTTTAAGCAAACTTCAACAAGCTAAAAATCACGGTGGATGTCCCAAGTAAAGGACATAAGATGTGGAAAATCAATTCGTCCAATCAAGACATCAAATGGAGAAAGCCGAAGGGAAACACCTTGCAATAACAAAGACTAGTCCTAGAGGAGTTTGCGTCATTACACTAAGGAGCGGAAAAGAGATCATAGATCCCGTAACAATAGAGAATCCTAACAAGAAGAATTTTTAAATACATACCACTTTGGAAGAGTTATACTAGTCATTCCGTAACAACCGGCAAATTCATTCTGGTTACCGACTTCTAGGACTTCTTTCGGGACCACAAGAGTGGTGCCGAAAGGAAGTTCCCGCTCCTTCGGCCTCAGAGGCCCGTGGGCGCAACAACCTGGTGTTGCCGCGGTTGCGGCAAGGCTTTATCGCGGCTGCGGTTTTACACCAAATCACGTTTGATCATTTTGTAACCGTCGCATTTCCTTCCTTTTTGGGAGGACGCGTTCCTTTAGATTAGGTTTCATTCTTCTTTTCTTCTCCAACCGATGTTCTGATGACATGAATTATGAAATAGTATAGACACGTATACATGTAGTTTTTCCCTTTGTTTTTCATGCATAGACATAAATCCCTAACATTTGAGCTTATATTTTGTGACGTCCGGAATTTTTATTCCGGTTAGTGATCGGGTTATCGACCTTCCTGCAGGTGCGGCTCAATCTTTCCACATGCACGAGGTGCTGAGTGACGGGTTTTTATCCAAAAATCCCGTACCGACCCTTCGTTTCCCCGCCTTTGCTTTTGGACCCCTCATTTTCTAGCACAAAGTAGACAAGGTTGGAAGCTGACCACTTGTTCCCCTCCCTCTTGTGCAGCCTTGACTTTCCCCTCTCTCCTCACTCTTTATTCACATTACTCATTTTTCCACTCTTCTTCCTTCTCTTGAGCTCTCTTCTCTCTCTCTCTCTCTTCAACTTGGATCTCTTTGGGTGTGGCCTGCGGTAGAGGAGCTTTGGATCCAGTTTGGTAAGCCTTTCCTCCTTCCTCCCTTCTTCTTCCCTCCTTCACATCTTCTTCTTCTTCTTCTTCTTCTTCTTCTTCTTCTTCTCCATTGTTATGGATAGAGCTTTGGAAGAAGGTTCTTCAGGATTCCTTTGCATGCATGTGTTCCCATCAAGGTTAGGTCGTGGAGAGGAGCTTGGATGATATGGTTGATGTTTAGAGAAGACCCAGCAAGAGAAGGAGGCTATTGTTCGCTCCAAACGATGTGTGCAAGCAATAGTATTTATAACCCAAGAAGTATGCTTGAACAAATATGTGAACCCGCAGTTTACGGGTCAATTGTAATAAAAGCAAGAATTCCAGGGGTCGATCACAGGAACTTAGGTGAAACAAAGCACAAAATCAGGTTGTCAAATATTGCAATTAACTAAAAGCAATTAAAGCAATAAAAGATGATGTAAAGTCAAGTAATGGAAGATACGGATTCTAGGGATTAAAGAATCTAGTTGTGGTTCCGACTCAAGATCTCAAAGGATAACGCGGACAAAGCTGAGATTTGCAAAGGGAAGGTGTTTCTAAGGTGGGAATAGATCACCGGGTAAGTCTCACTACTCACTTTCCCAAACCGAAGCTCCTATCACCGGTTAAGTCTCAAAGTACTAAGGAAAGGAACTATAATCACAAACCAACACACCATCCAAGGGAATAGAATCAACCTTTACCGGGTAAGTCTCAGGCTAACTCACAAAGATGGGATGAAGACACACTTTAAACCCCAATAAAGGATAAACCTTTATTACCTACACTCATGATCTTAGGTAAACAAACAAAGGAATCACCGGGTAAGTCTCATCCTAGGCTTGCATTGAACTAGGAAAGGTGTAATAAGATAGGATTTGGCAAACTTAAACTCTTAACTCAGATAAGGTTCAGGAAAGGTTCAACTCGTTCAATCAGATTCCACCCCGGCCGAGATGTTCAACAACTGAGCGAGGTGTTCTAGGGTTAATGTTAAAGACTCGAGCTTTCAGGGTCCTTCTGGGATTAAGATCATTCTATCATCGCCTTCCCCACAACTTTTAGCCAATCACCCTAGAATCGCATAAGAAACTTAGCCAGCAATCATCATGATAACAATAATCAAATTTATGGAAAAGAAATCAATATTCGAACAAGAAAACCTTAAGAAAAAAGGTCTCAATAACTGAATCAAATAACAAACAAACTGCGTTTCTCAAATCACAAATCAGCAAAGACAACAAACCAAAAGACAATCTAAGAAAGTCTTACAAACTCCTTCGAAAGCTAACTCCAACTATGATTCCTTCCTTCCTTGAACTTCAATCCTTCAATACTTCCTTCAACTCTTCCTTCAAAACCTCTAGAAATTCCCTCAATTGTTGGATGCTCCAAGCATGGTTGAACTTGTGGAAAATCTAACCCTTTATATAGAAAAATTATCTTCCAAAGATAAAATATCTTAAAAAGATAATTTCCTATAAAAATGTATCTCTTTCTCAAAATAAATCAATAAGAAATCATATCTTCCTTCCAGAAATCCAGCCAAAAAAATATAAGATATCTTCTTTCCAAAAATAAAAGATCCCAGCCAAAGATAAAGATCTCGCCGGCGGCAGGGTGTTTGCCTCGGTCGGGACACTCCTCAAGATCACCTCGGTCGAGGTGACACTGTAGCTGACCGAGGTGAATCTCAACTGAATGTGAAATCTCTCGAATCTGGTCCAAAGTCAATCTTCTTAATCATTTCCATGCTTCCTGAGGTCTTTCTTAAGCTCCAGAATGTAGCTCCAATGACTCCTTAGCTTCATTATCTCCATTTTGATGAAAAACGTGCCAGTTTACCTACAATTATAACGAAATTGGGTGTAGACCTCGATTCTCGTAAAGGTAGACAAAAAAACAATATAATCGCAGAATATAAATTCATACATGCAGTTTATTGAAGATAAAACGTCTAAACTAGCCCCAGAATATAGACTATAATACATCTATCAAAATACCCCATACTTTTTCCTTGCTTGTCCCTCAAGCAAGTTCCAAATCTTAGATACAAGATAGAATGGATTATAAGTCAGAAAGATCAATGAAAAGCATTTCAAAACATTTTTTGTGGTGTGCTCCACTCATAGATCATTCTAAGAGAATGCTTCATGGCAAATAAAATCAAGACATGATCAAAACATTTTATAAGTATAAGAAAGTTGTTCATCTTTGCATAAAATCATTAGTATGCATAATAAATCATAATTATTGAAATTAATCATGTATAATCCAGTTTAAACCACCAAGTCAATCAACAAGCTCGAGGTCTCAAGGGCTTCAAAAAGAGGTCAAGAAACGTGTCAGGGTGGGATGTATATAGGGTATGTGGTGCTAGAATCCGGGAAAAGGATCTTACTTCACTTTCTTTAAATCTCAACATCTTCCACCAATAAGCTTTGCTTATTTTTACTTTACTTTTTGGGATTCATGGACATAGGTGCACATAACCGAAGCCTAGGAAATCAGCAATCATCAATTTCTCGAGATTCCTCAAACCCTTGATGCACATACCATGACCCGTTAGGAATATCGCTCAATCCGACTTTGGCAAGACACAAACACCCGGCTATGTGAATGGTGCCGAGTTACTCATCATCATGATTGACTTCCCCAAACCTAATTATTTCTTTCTAACACTTTCAGCCAACATCTCAACTTCACTTTCACTTGCTTTTCTTTGCTTGCTTCCAAATTCCCGGATAGGTAAAGGGAGGCAAATATGTATATGAGGGGCTAAAGCATGATCAAGAAGAAGAAGAAGAAGAGAAGAGAATGAATGCCTTAATCATCCCAGGAAGAATGTGATAGAACTCATCATGTGGTGTCAACCTTTAAATCCAACATAATTTTGATAAAAATAAAGTATTAAACATGCTAAAACTTCAAACAAAGCATTTTGCAACTTAAATATATCATAAAATCTTTCAAACATATACAGATTTCAAAACCAATATGCAAACAGAATCATCACTGAGGTCATATCCAGAGAAGAGGCACAAAATCGTTTCGAAAAACTCTCAGTTAAGAACCTACCTCGGTTGAGGTATTCTGACGTAATCCGAGGTGTCTACCTCATCCAGTCAAGAACATCCCGGCCGAGGTCATAAAAAAAAATTTTCAAACCAGTTTTCGACGTTTTTCTCAAACAAAAACGGTATGTATGCATGTAATGTCAGATAAACACATAAAGCCAAGTAAAGAAGAATAAGATCATAAATATCCGGGAGAGTCATACAAGCATACACACATAATGTCAAATCATACATCCAAATACCCCATACTTGGGACACATTGTCCCAATGGGTCAAATAAAAGTCTAGAGAAATAGGAAACTCATCGGACCTAGTTGAACTGCATAATAAATAAATAAAGAAAATCCAAGCAGCTCTAATCCTCGTCAGTTGGTGGCGGTGGTGGTGGATGTTGAACATAAGGGTGCTGGGATGGATCAAAAGATTAGCCCATCATTTGCTGAAACTGAATCTCCATCATACGACGTTGGTAATGTTGGCTCTCCCCTATCTGATGGAATGTGGGTCACTAAGCCTCCACAACAAATGTCTCCCTTTGACTTGCCCTTTATCCTATGCAAGTCCTCAGCCAGCATCCCTCCAAAGTCAGGAACTCCTCATGTAATCATACAAAACATGCTCAACAACTCCCCCTGTCTGATCTTCTGGGCGTCTCAGTACGCGCTAGAAGAGTCTCGCTGAATATACGGTGAGCAAGGCGGAAGGCTAAGTGAAATATGATGCGCTCTTTGGAGTCTCCAGGTCTCCATCTATCACTATGCTCCACTACATGGGCTATCTCGCCCCAAAAGTCTCGAGCTGCGGCTCAGGAAAAGAAATCAGTCACGGTAGGGGTAGGGAAGCCAAAGATCTCCCTAAACTGGTCCATCGACACTATATAGTTCCGGTTCAGCAACCGGTACTTGATGTTGTTGCGCTCCGGAACGTGAGTAACAGAACTCACAAACTCCATGGTCGGCTCTAAGTAAGCCGGCGCTCTCACCTCCATAAACTCCTCCAGTCCCACCATCGAAATCATCTTCCTCAAGTCCTCCGCCACGTGGAGGCACTCGAAGGCGGCAACATCTAAAATTCGCGGGCAACAATGGGATGCCCGCATATCCTATCAAAGTCAATCTGGTGACGCTCATGGATCACCGGTATAGCAGGATGAGATGCAAAAGAGGGGGAGGAACTACTGGGTCTATCCCTCAAAATAAGCTGGCAATCGGATCTGTTGCTCATGGTTCTGACAGATGAACACCTCGGTTGCTCTGACAATCACCTCGGTCGAGACACAGCCGACTGGACCGAGGCGAAGTGCTGTTCGATTTCACTCTTTGATTTTCAAGTTATTTTTCCCCAAATCACTACCAAATGCTTCCTATAGGGTACTTATATCCTTTTCACCAATAATGAGTGGCAACCAGAGCCAAATTTGTCCTAAATCAGTGAAAGAAAGAAGAGTTAGGGTTTTCGAACGAAATACCCAGATTCTGCAAATTCGGAGCGTTTTTCTCGCTGTTTGATGCTTGAAAACCGATCCTCTTGCTCCTCCGGCGAAATCGAACCAAAAATCGTGGAAAATGAGCAAGAAATGAGGAAACGAGGCTAGGGCATCGCCGCGGTCGAGGCACGATGTAGGAGGGAAAAGTGGGGAGAGAGAAAAACCGTTTCGCCTTTTATACCCCTCGCTGAATTTGATTTCACCTCGGTCAAGGTGGTCCCGACCGAACCGAGGTGTCTGACTGGATTGTCACACCTAGTCGCCTCGGTTGCTCCAAGAACATCTCGGTCGAGGTACTGTGACAGCAACCGAGATGTGTCTCGGTCAAACTTCGTCTTATCAATTTCTCGAACTTCTGTCCTTCCAATGTAGCTCCCGAGTTGTAATCCTTCCTTAGAAAGTACCTGATTTCTGTCTAGAGGACGCCAAAAGCAAAGCAAAGCAAACTATCTAAAACTAAGCTAGAAAAGGGAAAAGAAAGCAGTACCTTGGGTTGCCTCCCAAGAAGCGCTTGATTTAAGGTTGCTAGCTGGACCGTACATCATCCTTAAACAATGTGTAGTGGTGCAATCTCCTCAACCTGGACTTCCGGTCGGTACTTCTTCAGCCTATGACCGTTGACCTTAAAGCTTCCGCTTGTTTCTCTCCAAATCTCAACTGCACCATAGGGGAAAATATTTTTCACAACGTAAGGTCCTGTCCATCTAGATTTCAACTTACCTGGAAAGAGGTGGAGGCGGGAGTTGAAGAGTAGAAATAGATCTCCTTCTTTAAATTCCTTAGGAATGATATGCTTGTCATGCCATCTCTTCGTTCTTTCCTTGTAGATCTTGGCATTCTCATAAGCGTTTAAGCGCAACTCTTCGAACTCATTGATGTCCAATAGTCGCTTCTCTCCGGCTTCCTTGATATCGAAATTCAACCACTTGATTGCCCAATATGCCTTGTGCTCTAGCTCAACGGGTAGATGACAAGACTTCCCGTATACCAAATTATAAGGGGTGGTACAAATGGGAGTCTTGAATGCGGTCCTATAAGCCCAAAGAGCATCGTCCAACTTCATGGACCAATCATTCCTCGTCCTAGAGACGGTCTTCTCCAAACTTTCTTTGATTTCTCTATTTGAGATCTCGACCTGTCCACTAGTTTGAGGGTGATAAGGGGTTGCTACCTTGTGGGTTACCCCATACTTCGATAGAAGTGCCTTAAACTTTTGGTTGATGAAATGTGTCCCTCCATCGCTGATGATGATGGTGGTGTCCCAAAACGTGGAAAGATAGTCCGATTGAAGAACTTTACAACCACCATGGCGTCATTAGTGGGGAGGCGATGGCTTCCACCCATCTAGAGACGTAATCAACAGCTAGAAGAATGTAGAGGTTCCATGCGGATGACGGGAAAGGTCCCATGAAATCGACTCCCCATACATAAAAAATCTCAACCTCCTGAATATTATTGAGTGGCATCTCGTTCCTTCTAGACAAGTTCCTTGTTCTTTGGCATGCATCACAAGAAACAACAAACGTTTGCACATCCTTAAATAATGTAGGCCAAAAGAAACCAGAACGTAATACCTTAGTGCATGTCTTGTGAGCGCCACAAGGAAGAGAGTGACAATGTCGTATAACACTAGAAACTTCATCCTTCGGAATGCATCGTCAAAGCATCCCATCCGGACCTCTCTTAAATAGTAGAGGTTCATTCCAGTAGTAGTGGCGTATATCCTTGAAGAATTTCTTCCTTTGAGCGTACGTCAATCCGGGCGGTATTTCTTGGCAAACAAGGTAATTAACAATATCAACATACCAAGGCTCTTTACCATCAGAAGCTTAGTGGAGCCAATGCTGCACCAACTGTAAATGATTCTCAAAAAAAGGTTTAGAAATTTTGTTGTCCTCAGTTGACAATATCTCGCTTGCTTTCTCGGTCAGTGTCCGAGGTGGGTGGCCGAGATGTTTTTCAGATAAGAACACCTCGCTTGGTCCAGAAAGTGCCTCGGTCGAGGTACTGGAACTGGAACCGAAACTTAAATTGCTCTTCTTCCCCTGAATTAGTCTCTCAATCTTAGCTCTTGGATCTGCTTCCAATACCTTTAAGCTCCGTATATTTATATCACAAGAAACATCTATACCTTCCTTCGTTAAACTAAAACTAAGAACTCTTTCAAGAGGGTCATTAATAAGGATAGAGCTCATCAATTCCCGTGAATCTTCTTCATCATAGATGTTGAAGATGTCATCTTCCAGCGGCTCTTCTTTCATTGCAACAAGCAATGCAAACTCCACTTGATCTCCACCAATGTTGAATTTCAACTTGGCGTTCTTACAATCCATATTGCAACCGAAGTTGCTAGAAAGGGTCTCCCGAGAATGATAGGAACGGGATAATCTGCGGGTATGTCAATTACAACAAAATCTATAAGTAAATAGAAGTTACCTAACTTGACGGGAACGTCTTCCAAAATGCCCACGGGATGGGTAATGGAGCGATATGCCATGTATAGCCTTATCTTAACTAGCCTGGGCTCTCCAAGTCCGATTCTCTCACATAGCTTTAGCGGGATGTTGCTCACGCTGGATCCTAGATCACACAACGCCTCATAAGTTACATCCCCAACTTGAATGAGAATGCAAAATGAACCGGGATCTCTCAATTTGGGTGGAATCTTCTCCTTCATGATTTGAATGAGTTCCGAGGACTTAGATGTCATCCTTACTTCTCCAAAATCTTCCTGTTTCCTCTTTCTTGATAGAATCTGATAGCATGTATTATAGTCTATATTTTGGGACTTGTTTAGACGTTTTATCTTCAATAATCTGCATGTTTGAATGTATATTATGTGATTATATTGTCGTTTCATCTATCTTTATGGGAATCGAGGTTTACACCAAGTTTCTTTGTAAATGTAGGTAAAATGGCACGTTTTGCATCAAAATGGAGCTAAGGAGCAAGGGAGTCATTGGAGCTACATTTAGGAGCTTAAAGAGGAGCTCAGGAAGCATGGAATTAACAAAGAAGATTTACTTTGGACCAGATTTGAGAGATTTCACCTTCAGCTGAGATTCACCTCGGTCAGCTACAATGTCACCTCGACCTAGGTGATCTAGAGGAGCGCCCCGACCGAGGAGAATACCCTAACGCGTCGAGATATATTATATTTGGCTGAGATATTTTATTTTTAGAAGGAGAGATCTTATGTTTATAGGCTGGATTTCTGGAAGGAAGATCATATATTTTGGAGATCTATTTTAGAGATATGGATATATTTTAGGGCAATTTTGGTAACTAGGCCTTTTTGAAAAACTATAGTAGTAACTAGGCTTTTTAATGTTTCAATTAAGTAAATATACCCCAACCTTTTGTATTTATTATCAAACTTTTCACACTCTTCTCTCAAGGGGTACATTTACTAAACACAAAACTAGAAAAAGCCTAGTAAACCAAATTGTTCCTATATTTTATTAGGATATTATCTTTTTAAGATATTATTATCTTTGGAAGATAATTCTCCTATATAAAGGGTTGGATTTTCCACAAGTTCAACCATGCTTAGAGGCTGAGAATAACAAGCAAAGGGAGGATTTTTTTGGAAGCTTTGAAGTAAGGAAGATTGAAGATCAATCTAGGAAAGATTGATAGCTTATTATAGCTTTTTAAGGGGATTTGTAAGACTTTCTTAGATTCTCTTTGGTTTGTTGTTTTTGATTGATTTATGATTCTAAGGAACGCTGATTTGTTTATTTGATTCAGTTATTGAAGCCTTGTTCTTAAAGTTTTTGTGTTCAAATATTCATTCTCTTCCCATATATTTGATTATTGCTTTCATGATGATGAGTGGCTAATTTCCTTGTGCGATTCTAGGGTGATTGGTGAAAGTTGTGGGAAGAACGATGATAGAATAATCTTAAATCCTAGTAGGACCCTGAAAGCTTGAGTCTTTATCCTTAACCCTAGAACATCTCGTTCAGTCTATGAACATCTCGGCCGGGGTGGAACTTGACTGACCGAGGTGACCCTTTCTCATCCGATACTGAGAGTTAAGTGTTAGAGTTTGCCAAATCCTATTCTTATTACACCTTTCCTGGTTCAATGCAAGCCTAGGATGAGACTTACCCGGTGATTCCTTTGTTTGTTTACCTAAGATCATGAGTGTAGGTAATAAAGGTTTATCCTTTATTGGGGTTTGAGTGTGCCTTCATTCCATCTTTGTGAGTTAGACTGAGACTTACCCGGTAAAGGTTGATTCTATTCCCTTAGTTGGTGTGTTGGTTTGAGATTATAATTCCTTTCCTTAGTACCTTGAGACTTACCCGGTAATAGGAGCTTTTGGTTTGGAGCTAGTGAGTAGTGAGACTTACCCGGTGATCTATTCCACTTTTGTGACACCTTCCCTTTGCAAAATCTCACCTTTGTCCGCTTATCTTGAGATCTTGAGTTGGAACCACAATGGATGCTTTAATCCCTAGAATTTGCATATTTCCTTTAATTGACCTTATTATAATCTCTTTGATTGCTTTAATCGCTTTTGTGGTTATTAGTTGCATTGACAACCTATACTTGCTTTGTTTCACCTAAGTCCCTATGTTCGACCCTTGGAATTCTTGCTTTTATTACAATTGATCCTTACACTGCGGGTTCGCATCCTTGTTTTAAGCATATTTCTTGAGATATAAATTTAAATCTTGTACACACCATTTGGAGCGAATAAAATCTCTTTCAGAAACTTCTCATAGGCGGGCATCCCTAAAATGGCATCAAGGAAAGGGATGTTAATGTGTAGTTTATTCATTAGGTCTAGAAACTTACCAAAATGCTAGTCTAGATGTGCTCTGGCCCTTGAATGGGGGAATGGAAGTGGTGGTTTATAAGCAGGAGGTGGAACATAAACTTCAGAATTATCTTTCGCTTTCTGGGGCTCCACCTCGGTTGGCACCTCGACCGAAGTGTTCCTCATTTGATCCTGGATCGAGGTGTTCTTCGTCTTGTCTGGCACCGACCGAGGTACTGGATCTGCAGTTTTCAGTCCACTTCTTGTCGTTATTGTCATAATATGTCCCTTAGGGTTGCTCTCTATTCTTGCTGGGAGCTTCCTTGGATCTCTTTGCGCTTCATTCGCCTTGTTAAGAAATTGTTGCTCTAAGGCTTTTTGTGCCTTCGAAAATAAATTCATTGATGTCTCCATAGTGTTGAGCTTGATCAAAATTGCCTCCAGCACTGCATCTTTCTTTTCTGGCTGGGACGAACTCGATCCAGACTCCTGGTGTAAGAGCCTTAGTCTTTAGGTCCTAGTTGAGCTATGTGTGCCTTGTCTTGACCCTGCTGGCCGCCCCTGCTCACCATCTGGGCCGCCCCAGCGGCTAGGCGCCCCTACGCCCTAGGCTAGCTGCCCTTGTGGCTCTGTATGTGTGCAGCCGCCTTCGTTGACTCTTGACTTGTGCTTTGCGACTGGCTTCTCTTATAAGCCTCCCTTAGCTTCACATGAGGGGTTTGCTACCTCATTCCAGCTTCTTCATCCCCTCCACGTTCTTCATCTTCTCCTTTCTTCTTCCTTGATCTTCTTTGCTTCTCTTGATCTTGTGTGAGTGAGTTCTTGTGAGTTTGACTGTGGCTTTGGCCTTGGATGCTCTTGTGGATGTTGCTGAAGGTTGTTGGTGCTGTGTTGAGGTGATAGATGTGATGATGATCCATAGTTGCAGCCTAGGGCTTGTGTGGTAAGCTCTTCTTCTTCCTCTCTCTTCCTTCCATTATTCTTGCTTCTTTCTTCTTCCTTATAGCTTATGATCACAAGCTGAGCTTGTGTGGATCCTTTCCTAGCCTTTTGATGATCATATATGTGTATATATGTGTATATGTTGATGTGGTATGTTGAAGACGTGAAGAGAGTCGAGAAAGAGGTCGAAGAAAAGTCGGGACCAACTTTCTGCATAGACTTGGGATGTGTGTTGATGCAGAGAGGCAGAGTGATTGCATATGCGTCTCGACAGTTGAAGACGTATGTACCCGACTCATGATCTGGAGTTGACAGCGGTAGTTCATGCTTTGAAGATGTGGAGACATGACCTGTATGGTGCTACATGCCAGATCTTCACAGACCATACGAGTTTGAAGTATAATTTCACGCAGCGAGAATTGAATAACCACCAGCGTCGATGGCTTGAGTTGATCAAGGACTTTGACCTTGAGATTTTATATCATCTTGGCAAGGCGAATGTGGTAGCTGACACCTTGAGCAGGAAGACGCGTCGAGAGAAGGCGATTGCCAGACTTACTGTACAACCTCAGCTTCAGAGGGATCTTGCCTAGCTAGAGATGGACTTCCAGTTTCCTAATGAGGATGCCTAGTTGTTTGCTTTAGAGGTTCTACTTGGTCTGTTGGATGAGATCCAATAGAAGCAAGGGACCTGCCCGACCTTGACGAGGATCAAAGATAGGATATCTCGTGGAGAGGCACCCGAGTTCACTATTGGGGCAAATGGAGTTATGAGGCGACATGATCGTATTTGTGTTCCTGCAGATGCAGAGTTGAGACAACGGATATTACAGGAGGCTCACTGTACACCTTACTCAGTATAGCTTGGTACGATTAAGATGTACCATGATGTGAGACGCTCATTTTGGTGGGGAGGGCTGAAGCTCGATGTAGCCAGATTTGTGGCTCAGTGTGCGACCTGTCAGTAGGTCAAGATAGAGCATTTCAGACCTAGAGGTGAACTCTATCCAGTGCCAGTGCCGCAGTGGAAGTGGGAGGACGTCTCCATGGATTTTGTGACTAGATTTAAGACCAGTAGGAGCTTTGATGCTATCTGGGTGATCATTGACAGATTGACGAAGACGACACGTTCCATTCCTATCACAAAGACGTGGACCGTGAGCAGATTAGCTTAGGAGTACACTAGACAGATAGTGAGACTCCATGGTGTACCGAGAACGATCGTTTCTAATCGTGATGGACAATTCACATCGAGATTCTGGCAGCAGATTCAGGCTGCTTTGGGGACGAGTCTACACTTCACGACTGTGTTTCACCCCCAGATAGATGGTCAGTCAAAGAGGACCATCCAGACCTTAGAGGACATGCTGTGAGCTTGTGTGTTGGATTGGGGACAGGGATGGTCTAATTACCTCCCACTCGTTGAGTTCTCATACAACAATAGCTGGCATGCATCTATAGGGATGGCTCCTTATGAGGCACTGTATGGACGTAGATTCCGTGCACCATTATGCTGGGATGAGCCTAGAAGTATCAGTGGGATAGCACCAGAGCAGATTCAAGATGATATGGCTTGAGTAGCGCTGATCAGAGAGAGGATGCTGGCTGCACAGAGTCGCCAGAAGTTGTATGCAGACAAGAGGCGTCGACCTCTAGAGTTAAGGGTAGGAGCTCATGTCTTGTTGAGAGTATCTCCGATGCGAGGCGTCAGCCGTTTACGCATAAAGGGGAAGCTGAGTCCCCAATATGTCGGTCCTTTCGAGATACTGTATAGAGTTGGACGAGCAGCCTACACATTAGCATTGCCTCCAAGGCTAGAGGGTGTTCACCCTGTGTTTCATGTGTCTCGGCTGAGGGAGTATATACCAGATCCGAGTCACATCGTGAGTTATGATGATCTGGTGGTTGAGCCGGACCACACGTTTGCAGAGCACCCCATTGCAGTCCTAGAGCAAGGAGTGAGACGCTTGCGTTTGAAGGACATTCCTATGCTGAGGATACAGTGGTCTAGACGAGGACCTGATGAGGCTACCTGGGAGACAGAATATAGTATCCAGAGGAACTATCCAAAGTTCTATGCTGAGCTAGATGCACTCATAGGACCCACGAGTAGATCTTAGTGCCTTGTTGGTGAGTGCATGTTATATGCTTATGTGATATACTGTGTTTTCATGCTAGCTGTGATATGTACATATGATCTGTTAGATCTGGTTGCTAGTACGAGATAGGTATAGCTTAAGATGGTTCTTTCCTCCATGCTTTGGTATGTGTGTTAGGATTAGCTGGAGATGGTTCTTTCCTCCATGCTACCTTTGATGGACATAGTGTGAGTGGAGATGGTTTTCCTACACATGGTAGTGATATGTGTACGTTGTGGCTGGAGATGGCTTTCCTCCATGCCAGTGTGATGTGGTTAGTGTTTGGCTAGAGATGATCTCCTCTAGGCCTTGTGTAGAGTTGTTATGTTGGAGTTGTGATTCCTCCATGCTGTGTTGAGGATATAGAATGTTATAGGTTGTGACTTAACGTTCTTGAGGAGAGTGTTTACCTCGGCTTATGGGTCCAAGAGGCTTTGGGAATTTGCAAGTTTCGGGACGAAACTTGTTTTTAGGGGGGTGAGATGTAAGAGCCTTAGTCTTTAGGGCCTAGTTGAGCTATAGTGTGCCTTGTCTTGACCCTGCTGGCCACCCCTGTGTACCATCTGAGCCGCCCCAGCGGCTAGGCGCCCCTGCGGCTCTCTATGTGTGCAGCCGCCTTCGTTTACTCTTGACTTGTGCTTTACGGTTGGCTTCTCTTATAAGCCTACCTTAGCTTCAGATGAGGGGTTTGCTACCTCATTCCAGCTTCTTCATCCCCTCCACGTTCTTCATCTTCTCCTTTCTTCTTCCTTGATCATCTTTGCTTCTCTTGATCTTGTGTGAGTGAGTTCTTGTGAGTTTGAGTGTGGATTTGGCCTTGGATGCTCTTGTGGATGTTGTTGAAGGTTGTTGGTGTTGTGTTGAGGTGATAGACGTGATGATGCTCCATAGTTGCAGCCTAGGGCTTGTGTGGTAAGCTCTTCTTCTTCCTCTCTCTTCCTTCCTTCATTCTTGCTTCTCTCTTCTTCCTTATAGCTTAGGATCACAAGTTGAGCTTGTGTGGATCCTTTCCTAGCCTTTTGATGATCATATATGTGTATATTTGTGTATATGTTGATGTGGTATGTTGAAGACGTGAAGAGAGTCGAGAAAGAGGTCGAAGAAAAGTCGGGACCAACTTTCTGCATAGACAGCCGCCCCTGCGACTGTCTTGAGCCGCACCTGCGCCTGGTGTGTGAGCCGCCCCTGCGCCCTGAGCCATCCGCCCCTGCGCCTGACTGGTTCAGCGTCCTTGCGTCCTTTGTTTCCGCTGGTGCGTCCAGGGCATACCTTGTTGGTATGATTCCTTCTTCCTTTCCTTTGGCCTTGGCTTTAGTTGTAGAGCTAGGCTAGCTTGGTTAGTATGAGTTTGTTGAGGAGCATGATAGAGATGTGCCTTAGGCACTTGTGTTGATGTTAAGGTTATGCCATAGGCATATGTGAACTTGTTGTGATCTTGAGGTAGATCGAGGTTCTAGGTTGGTTCTGGTTATGGAGGCGAGTCTCCTAACCCTTTTCGGTATAAGATGTTGTGTGCCTTGCTATTGCAGGTGTTGGTTTCTTCCCTAAGGGGAAGTTGTGACGTGGTAGTAGATACGAGTGTGACAGGTAAGTCCATAGGACTTACTTAGCGTTCAATTATGGATTTGTATGATTGTGATGGTTGTGTGTTCATATGATTGTGCATTTATAACCTAAACCGGACTAGGACGACCATATATTACATTTAAATGGCCCAAGTGTATTATAACGGGCGGTAACCACTTGCTAGAAGCTCGCCGAAAGGGGAAGGAGGTGCTCGGAAGCCAGTAGCTTAGGGGGGAGGTAGATCTCCATGCAACACCTAGGTTAAAGGGGGAAGAGACGGGGTTCTTTAGGCTCCTCGTGTTAGAAAAGAAGTTGAATTAGTAATGGAATAACGTAATAAAAGATAATAAATGAATGTGTGTGACATTGCATGTATGAGATGTTGATGTGTGTTTGTGTTATTACCTTCATGCTTATCTATTGTTGTAGCTAACGGTGTATATCGTATTGTAGATGATCTGCAGGTTAGGAGGACTACAGAGTAAGCCAGATGTTGTGACCAACCGAGGACTTCTGTACATTAGGATGCGTGGTTTGAGTTTGTAAACTCTTTTGATGTATCTTATACAACTTTTATGTATTTGGTTTTACTCTACTTGTGCCTTGTTTTAAGATCCAGTGAACTTGTTGTCAGGCTAGGGTCAGGATCCATTGTGAGATCCTAGCCAAATGTAGCATCCCGAATCCTGCGGAATCGGGGTGTTACAGAGTTGGTATCAGAGCCTTAGGTTGACAAAAATGGCACTTGCTATCTGCAATAAAGGTAGAGTGGATAAATAAACAAAACCCACATGGGGTCTGACTTTTCAAAAGGTTTTGGTTTTAAAGCGAGTACAGATGTTTTGGGATAGTGTGTACAAAAGTCGTCACCCATTTAAGGATCTCGATAGTATATATATATATATATATATATATATATATATATATATATATATATATATATATATATATATATATATACCTCTTATGTGATGATGTGTATGCATGTATTATTAAGTATTATATATATATATATATATCTATACATATGGCCTATATAGAGCCTTATACGTTAGGTGTGCATACCCCGCAGATGGCTCGGACTAGAGCTACTGCTGCGGCAGGCAGAGGTAGAGGTAGACCACCTCTTCCCAAGAGGGATAGGACAGGGACCAGTGATAACGTGATTTATGACGTTAGTATAGGCATACAATTAGATAGTTTATCCCATTATTCATGCACGGTTTTGGCATTGGTTCACGGCGTTTACAATCATTTCATGCATAATTCTAGAATAGACGTCTACACGAGCCTTTGTCGGTGTTGTAGGTATTTCGGGGGTCTTTTGGACATTAACCGATGCATTCGAGGGTCAAGCCTCATGGTGGTACACATCCAAGCTTTGAAGGAGCATGATTGGAGCAACAAAGGACACAAAGACCACTATTGGTTCAAGCAATGGAGCAACTCATGGCTAAACGATCATAGCATGCTTCTGCTGAAGAAAATCGGACCAACTGCCAGGAAAATCGGCCGATTTATTCCTCTGGGTCGATTTTCCTGCCTTTGACAGCTTAAGCCACGTGTCCCACGATCTCTTGATCCGGCCTTGCTCTTGGTGGAGAATATAAGTGGTCCTACAAGCTGTTGCTGAGCATCTCTCCTCTCCCACATTCTCTCATTCACAGCTCATCCATTGGAGGCAAGATTGGGAGGAAAAGAAAACTCTCAAGGATTGAAGGAAGAAGAGGAACACCATTCTAGGAGTGATAGTGAGGTTTTGAGTGATTTTGAGTTATTTTTGTAGTCTTAGATTGAAGAACTATTGCAAGGATTGTTAGGAACGTTTTGGATCTTCATTTAAGAGTTTGTAAGTCTTGCTACAACTTAGATTCAGCTGAGATTTATTGATTTTACTTGCTTGTCTTTCATTATTCATCTATGAGAACCATGTATGCTTGTATGATGATTTTGGATCTTGATATGCATACTATTGGCTAGTTTATTGTGATTCTGGAGTGATGGATTGATGGTTATGGCTAGGGTGATGATAGAATGGACTTATATGTTAGTTTAGGATGATTTGTATGCACGAAACCCAAACTAGTCAGAAAAATCGCCCTGATCATCAGCAGATCGGCCGATTTAGCTGTAGAATAGCCCGATTTATTCTCCTATTGCTCTTTAAATGATGAATCTGAATGTTAGGGTGTTTGGTTGTTTAAATCCTAGTGTTTATTAAGCCTACTTTAGCTTAGGATCACCTAATGCTATCAACCTAAGTGAGGGAAGACATCTACCCGATGATTTCCGACCTTAGACACCTAAGATGATGAATACTAGGTAGTAGTGAGCCTCATAAGCCGCTATTGGATCGAGTGTGCTAGGATTAGTGCTTGAGACTTCCCTATTCCGAGACTTACCCGGTAAGGAGAGGGTTGCCCTTTAAGTAGTATCCGGTTTGTTTAGAATTCCCTACTTTAACCCCCTTGAGACTTACCCGGTAATAGGAGTTTGATGCGGGACTAGTGAAGTGAGAGACCTACCCGGTAATTACTTCCATTAGTGAAACACTCTTCCCCAACACCGCAGCTTGTCCTTAGAATCCTTAGAACCTTGAGTCCAATGCCATAACCGGAAATCTTGACCTCTAGAATCCATTTTTCTCTCTTGATCATATACTTGTGTTTTGAGTTACTTGTTTGTTTGCTAGTTGAGTTGTTAGATTGTTTTATTGTCTTGCTTGATTTGTGATCCTTGCTTGATCACCACAAAAACCAACCAAAAATATCGAGATTTTCATTTCTTTGTTCCTTGACCTTTCCTTTGATTAGATCCACACTATCTATGACCATTGTTTGACTCGATTTCACCTTAGTCTTTGTGTTCGACCTCGGAATACTATCACTACTACAAACGTCCCGTACACTGTGGGTTCGCTAGGAAATAGGATAAATATAACGAGTATAAATTTAAAGCTTATTGCGTACACACATCAAATATCCTGGGCGTAACAAGTTTTTGGCGCCGTTGTCGGGGACTAGGTCTAGATCGAGTCTATTTGTGATTGTTTATAGTGTAGATCTTTCTTGTTGCTTTTGATCTCTCTTTGGTTTGTGTCTTTGCTTTTCAGGACATCTCTTACTCTTTAGGTGTATGCGAAGATCTCGTGGCAAGGATTTAGCTCCATTCGATCCCGAACCGGAGAAAACCCTTAGATCTAGATCCAAGAGCATTAAAAAGGGAAAAGAGATGGCCGGAAGAGACCTCCAAGCTGAATTGGATGAGGCTTTAGAGCAAATTAGGTTAAGAGATGAGCTCTTGGAGGAAGAGAGGAGGCTTGCCAATGAGAGGCAAGAAGCAACTAGGAGGGAGATTGATGAGATTAGGCAAGCCCTTGTACAAGGAGAGCTTAATCGTCAACAACCTACACCTCCGCCACCACAACCGCAGCCGGCGGCAAATGTTAGGGTTGTACCCATTGCTATTGAAGAGCCACAAACTTTGGGGTGACGTATGGATCCGGCACAAAGAGCACACCGTCCGGGTGTGAACTTAGGAGATCCCGCATCCCACAACTACGAGCTCCGCCCTCAAGTTCTACAAATGATCCGGCATAATCAATTTGGAGGGATGGAAGGAGAGTCTCCTCATCAACACTTGATGAACTATGAGATTTTGATGGAGACTCTTAGACCGCCAAGATTGGAGAGCAACAACCATAAGCTTAGGGCTTTCTCCTTCTCTCTTAAGGACAAAGCCTTAGCTTAGTATCAATCTATTCCACAAGGGCGAGTTGGTACTTGGGAGGAGATGACAACCGAGTTTTTGACTAAGTTCTTCCCACCTTCCAAGACTACCGAATTAAGAGGGAAGATCAATGCCTTCGTGATGAAGGATAGAGAGAGTTTGTTCAAGTCTTGGGAGAGATTCAAAGACCTTCTCCTAGATTGTCCACACCATGGCATACCGGAAATTGAGCTATTAGATATCTACTTCAAGGGACTTGATGAAGATAGCCAATTCAAGCTTCAATCTCTTTCCGGTGGGACTTTCATGGAGAAGCATGTGGATGATGCTTGGGAGTTTATAGAGAAACAAGCTCTAGTGATTGAGAAATACTCCCATAGGAAGAGTGAAGGGAGAAAGGCAGGAGCATATGAGGTGAGTGAAGTCACCATGAGCAATTTCAAGCTTGACGCCATAAACAACGAGCTAAAGTCCTTGAGGGAGTTGTGTGCTACAACTTTAAAGAACCAAGCAACTCCTTAAGTGCTTCCATGATAGCATGAATTATAGTCCATATTTTGGGGTTTGTTTGGACGTCTTATCTTTCATAATCTGCATGTTTGTATGTGCATTATGTGATTTTACTACCATTTCATCTACCTTTGCGAGAATCAAGGTCTACACCTAGTTTTGTTGTAATTGCAGGTAAAATGGTACGTTTTGCATCAAAAAGGAGCGAAAGGAGTCATGAGTCAATTAGAAGCTACATCCAGGGAGCATGGCCATGGATTAAAGATTTACGTTGGAGCAGATTCGAGAGGTTTCACATTCTGTTTTGAATCACCTCGGTTGACCAGAGATTCATCTCGACCGAGGCGATCCAGAGACGCCGACTCGACCGAGGCGAACACCTAGGACGTGGCGAGAATATTTTATTCTTGGATGAGATCTTTTAAACTTGGAAAGTGATCTTATATTTTTGGGCTTGGCTCCTGGAAGGAAGAAGATATGCAGAATCATATATTTTACCTATATTTATGGGAGAATATCTTTCTAAGATTTATTATCTTTGGAGGGTTTATTTTCCTATAAAAAGGGTCGGATTTCCCACAATTCCGACATCCGCATACGGCTGGGACACCCGCTATCAGCGCAAAACAGCCCGCTTACACCCATTACGCAGCAGCAGCAGTATACTCCATTTGGGAGAGAGTTGAAGAACCTTTTTGAAGGTTGAAGGAATATTGAAGATCATAGCTTTTATAGCTTTTTGGAGGGTTTTGTAAGATTATCTTCAATTCCTTCCCTTGTTGTCTTATTTTGTTGGATTGCTATCCAAAGAACGCTTTTTGTCGTGATATTTGATTCAGTTATTGAAGTCTTTTCATTAAATTCTTCTTTGTTCAAATATTCACCTTCTTCCCATACATTTAATACTTTCATAATGATGATGAGTGGCTAATTTCCTTGTGTGATTCTAGGGTGATTGGCTGAAGGTTGTGGGAAAAACAATGATAGAATAATCTTAGATTCCAGTAGGATCCTGAAGGTTCGAGTCTTTAACCTTAAGTGCTTCCACAAGCTAACTTATCTTCCAAGGAGGAGGATGTGAATTACATGGGAAGGGGCAATTACAACAACTATCAAGGCCCAAGGAACTTCAACAACAACCGGCAATTCAACAATTACCGGCCCAACCACAACCATCCCGGGTTTTCCTATTCTAACCCGGATGGGGCCTTGAACCCTCCCGCTTCCACAAGCACAACTCCATCTCCAAAAGCTTCGCAAGAACCTCCACCCGGATTTACTCAACCTCCAAAGGATAGAACCGAGATGATGTTTGAGCAATTGCTTGGAAGGTTGAGTGGTCTTGAGAGCACGGTGACTTCCATTTCTAAGGCTCAAAAAGTGTTGGAAGCACAAGTGTTCCAAAAGGCGGGTGAAGCCCATAGAGATCCGGGAAAGCTTCCCGGAAGAACCGAAGACAACCCAAGAGGCCAAGTGTTGGCCATTACAACAAGGAGTGGGTTGAGTATGAAGGATCCTTTGCCCAAGGAGAATGCTAAGGGAAAGCAAGTAGTGGTAGAAGAAGAGAAGTTGCAAGAAAATGGAGGCAAGAGCAAGGATGTTGAGCCAACATATGTGGCACCGCCTCCATACAAACCACCACTACCGTTCCCTCAATCACGAGCAAGAGCTCGCTTGGACAATCACTTTGGTAAATTCCTTGAACTTATGTCTAAATTGCATATTAACATTCCGTTCATGGATGCTATTTTAGGTATGCCGGCATATGGCAAGTTCTTCAAGGAGATACTCTCCAACAAAAGGAAGTTGGAGGAGTATGGGGAGATAAGGATGACAAAGAGATCCTCGGAGTTGATTCAAACAATGAAGGAGGAGATGCCTCCTAAGCTAAGAGATCCGGGATCCTTTTGTGTGCCAATCGGAGTAGGAGAAGTGAAGTATGACGCCCTATGTGATCTTGGGGCAAGTGTAAGCATCATCCCGCTTGCACTTTGCAACAAGGTTGGGCTAGGAGAGCCAAAGCCGGTCAAGATGACCCTTTACATGGCGGACCGCTCAATCACTCATCCGGTTGGAATCTTGGAAGACATTCCGGTGCAACTAGGGAAGTTCTATGTGCCCATAGACTTCGTTGTTTTGGACATCCCGGCGGACTATCCGGTTCCTATCATCTTGGGGAGACCTTTCCTAGCTACTTCCGGATGTCTAGTAGATTGCAAGAATGGGACCCTCTCCTTCAACATTGGAGAAGAGAACATCAAGTTCAAGCTGTCCACAATGATGAAAGGGCCAACCCTTGATGAAGATGTATTCAACATAGTTGAGGAAGAGGAGTCTAGAGAGATTGTGAGCTCAATCTTGCTCAAGGATCCACTTGAGAAGGTTCTTAGCTCGAGCTTGATGGAGGAAGGAGTTGAGGAGAGTAGCAATGAAGTAATCAAGACTTTGAATGCATTAGACGAGCTACCAAGTGTTGGATTTGAAGTGCTAGAAGAAGAGAGAAACAGGCAGAAAAATCGGACTGGAGGGGCCAGATCGGCCGATTTTTGGCCTTGTGCTGAAATTTCGTCCAGTTCTGCAAAAACAGAAACACAGATCGACCTACCCTCAGGAAAATCGGCCGATTTTTCTGACTGGGCCGATTTTCCTGAGTCTTTTCAGCATCAACCAAGTGTTCATGAGCAATCATCAAGGGACTTCAAGGAGGCTTCCATGGCATTGCAATCATCTCAACCTACATTGTATGGATCGTCTCCAACCGAAAAAGGTCCTCCTCAACTTGATCTTAAACCTCTTCCTTCTCATTTAAAGTATGCTTTCCTTGGTTCAAATTCTACTTATCCGGTGATTGTGAATGCATCTTTGAATGATGATGAACTTGATAGATTGTTGAATGAATTGAAATTGCATAGAAAGGCAATAGGATACACTATTGATGATTTAGTTGGCATTAAGCCCTCTTTGTGCATGCATAAGATAATGATTGAAGATAACCATAAACCCTCTATTGAACATCAAAGAAGATTGAATCCTATGATGAAAGAAGTAGTCAAAAAGGAGATCATTAAGTTGCTAGATGCGGGGATTATCTACCCTATCTCGGATAGTAAGTGGGTTAGTCCCGTTCATGTAGTGCCTAAGAAGGGTGGAATGACCGTAGTGACCAATGAGAACAACAAACTAATCCCAACTAGGACGGTTACGGGGTGGAGAATGTTCATTGATTATAGGAAGTTAAACATGGCTTCTAGGAAAGATCACTTCCCTCTCCCTTTCATTGACCAAATGCTAGAAAGGTTAGCTCAACACTCTCACTTTTGCTACTTAGATGGTTATAGTGGATTCTTCCAAATCCCTATCCACCCCGATGACCAAGAGAAAACCACATTTACATGTCCATGGGGAACTTTTGCATATAGGAGAATGCCATTTGGGTTGTGTAATGCACCCGCCACCTTCCAAAGGTGTATGATGGCTATCTTTTCGGAATACATTGAAAATATCATGGAAGTGTTCATGGATGATTTCTCTGTTTATGGTTCTTCCTTTGATAATTGCTTGGCTAACTTGTCATTAGTATTGCAAAGATGTGAGGAGACAAATCTTGTCTTGAATTGGGAAAAATGCCACTTCATGGTAAGTGAAGGTATTGTGTTAGGACACTTGGTGTATAACCGTGGCATTGAGGTTGATAGGGCCAAGATTGAAACGATAGAGAAGTTGCCACCACCTACCTAGGTGAAAGGGGTAAGGAGCTTTTTAGGGCATGCCGGTTTTTACCGGAGGTTTATTCAAGACTTCTCTAAAATTTCTAAGCCTCTTACTAACCTACTAATGAAGGATGTTGAATTTGTTTTCTCCAAAGATTGCCTTGAGGCTTTTTGTAGGTTGAAGAACGCTTTAATCTCCGCACCTATCATGCAACCTCCGGATTGGAGCCTACCATTTGAGATCATGTGTGATGCAAGCGATGTAGCCGTTGGGGCTGTTTTGGGGCAAAGGAAAGATGGGCGAACTCATGCCATTTATTATGCTAGCAAGACGCTAGATGATGCCCAACTTAACTATGCCACAACCGAGAAGGAGTTGCTAGCGGTAGTGTATGCTTTTGAGAAGTTTCGGTCATACCTTGTTGGAGCGAAAGTCATTGTTTATACGGATCATGCTGCGATCCGTTACCTCCTTACAAAGAAGGATGCCAAACCTAGGTTGATTCGGTGGATCCTTCTTCTTCAAGAGTTTGATTTGGAAATCCGGGACAAGAAGGGATCTGAGAACTCCGTGGCGGATCACCTTAGTAGACTACCTCCACTAGAGATTGAGAGAGATGACATCCCGATTGATGACTCATTCCGGGATGAGCAACTACAAATGGTGGAGGAGTGCTTGTTCCAAGTGTCTAGAGGAAGTGAGCCATGGTATGCCGACATTGTGAACTACCTAGTGTGTGAGGAAGTGCCTCCCGGATTGACATATGCCTAAAGAAAGAAGTTCTTCAAAGATGTGAGGCACTACTATTGGAGTGAACCACTTTTGTTCAAGAGAGGACCGAATGGAATGTTTAGAAGATACATACCGGAGGATGAGGTGGAGAGTGTGATCCGCCATTGTCATTCCTTGCCATGTGGAGGGCATGCTAGCTCACACAAGACATGTGCTAAGGTGTTGCAATCGGGTTTCTTTTGGCCAAGCTTGTTCAAGGATGTGCAAGGCTTTGTGATAGCTTGTGATGCTTGCCAAAGGACGGGCAACATCTCAAGGAGAAATGAGATGCCCTTGAACAACATACAAGAGGTAGAGATATTTGATGTGTGGGGTGTGGACTTCATGGGACCATTCCCTTCCTCATGTGGCAACCTCTACATCCTATTGGCAGTTGATTATGTTTCAAGATGGGTGGAAGCAATCGCCTCTCCCACAAATGATGCCAAGGTGGTGGTGCGGTTCTTCAACCGAGTGATCTTCCCTAGGTTTGGAACACCAAGGGTGATCATAAGTGATGGAGGGAAGCACTTCACTAATAGGAACTTTGGGGCACTTTTGGCTAAGTATGGGGTGACTCATAAGGTGGCAACACCTTACCATCCCCAAACTAGTGGCCAAGTGGAGATCTCCAACCGAGAGATAAAAGGGATACTTGAGAAGACGGTCTCTAGGACGAGAAAAGATTGGGCTATGAAGCTCGATGATGCCTTGTGGGCATATAGAACCGCCTTCAAAACACCCATTGGCACCACTCCTACAAGTTAGTCTATGGCAAGTCTTGCCACCTTCCGGTAGAGATGGAGCATAGAGCATATTGGGCTATAAGGTGGTTAAATTTTGACCTCAAGGAGGCCGGTGAGAAGCGGTTGCTAGACATGAACGCCCTTGAGGAGATCCGGTTGGATGCTTATGAGAATGCCCGGATCTACAAGGAGAGGACCAAGCGTTGGCATGACAAGCGCCTCATCCCAAAGGAGTTGAATGAGGGTGACTTAGTGCTTCTCTTCAACTCGAGGCTGCGACTCTTCCCCGGAAAGCTCAAGTCAAGATGGACGGGTCCCTATGTTGTGAAGAAGGTCTTTCCTCATGGAGCGGTGGAAATAGGAGGAGATCATTGTGGTAACTTCAAGGTGAATGGGCACCGTTTGAAGAAATACATTCCGGAGGCTCCGGTGGAAGTGATTGCCCCACTTCACCTTGAGTGAAACGCTCCTGAATTTGGTCAAGCTAATGACCTTAAAGAAGCGCTTAATGGGAGGCAACCCATTGGTACATATTTTTCCCTTTCGTTTTTCTTGTTTTTGTTTGATCTTACTCTTGGTGTGCTTTGTTTTTCTTTTGTGTTTTTGAGTGCTAGATCTTGTTGATTGTCGTGTGTGATGAGATATTGGAGGTCATGTGAAAACCTCATGGAATTGTTGAAGGTACAAGATCCAAGCACATGGACGAGGAGGAAATCACCCAGAAAAATCGGCCTGTTCTTCAGCCAGATCGGCCGATTTTCCTGGGCAACTGGGCCGATTTTTCCTTCTGTAAAGGGAAGTGATGATCTCCAATCAAGCATGGGTGGAGCGGACGTGAAACTTGGACGGCTTGCGGTACCAAGCACGGGTTCCAACACCATTAATGAACATCAAAGAGCTCTCTACCATCCTTGATCGATCATCCACCATCATCATTCGATGTGAACCGAAATACCAAAGCATCACCAATTTTACATTGTGAGAACTCTCTTTCACTTCTTTATTTAGTTTCCACATTAGGGACAATGTGTTTCTAAGTATGGGGTGGGGTTTTCATGATCACTTGCATGATTAGCATCTAGGATAGTTTAATTTTGCCACATGTTTCATTATGTCTTGCATTGTACATACATATTTCGTAAAATCCAAAAAAATCACAAAATTTAAAAAATTTTAGTGCTTCTAAAGTTTGGGAATGACCCTTATGATGAAAATTGTCTTGTGAATTGGTTATGGATGGCCTTATGTGTCGAATAGATGAATGCATATGTGGACTTGAAGTACTTATCTTGAATCCCATGAATGATTTGTGATCATGAATGTTTGCCTTGGTTGAATTGAGGATTGAAAGTCGAAATTACATGCTAGTTCTTGCACATCATTTAGGAATGAATGAGGCAATTCATCTTTATCTACTTCTCATCTTGATCATGTTGTTTGAGCACCTCAATTGATGAAAAATTTGACCTCTTTTGACCCATCCGGGAATAGGAGCATGCTAGTGTGTTGATGTGTGTGAAAAGCAAGTGTGGGGTGAAGTTGTTGATGAAAGAATGATGTGAATGAAGTGCTGAAATTGTTGTGAAAGTGTAGACAAAAATATAGGATTGGGGACATTGGTTTAAATGACAAGTAACTCGGTACACTTCACATAATCGGGTGTTGGTGCCTTGCCAAAGTCAAATAAACCAATAGTTCTAACGAGTTTTGGTATGTGTGCCCGGTGTGGATGCACCTCGAAAAATAAAAAAACCTGAGGACGGCTAATCACCAAGGTTTCGGCTTTTGTACACCAATGCCATTGTCTCAAAAATAAGTGAAAAAGAAAAGAAAACAAAGAAAAGATGGAGAAAATTATACACTTGTTGGGAAGTTGAGCAAAAACGAGATTGTGGAGTTAGTTCCCTTCCCGGATTAGCTTCACATGACCTAGAAATTCCCACCTAATCACAACGTTTCTTAGCCTTCTCTTTCCTAAGTCCTCGTGACCTAATTGCATATGTGTAAGGCTTAGTGATCTAGATTGGACATGCTCATGATCATCTTGACTTCTTCATTTTCACCTCTCATGCATGCTTTCTAGTTAAGTATAATTGTCTTTCCATGCCTTCATTCATTTAATGCATAATTGATTGTCCTTTGCTATGAAACATGACTATGAAGGTGATCCAATGTTAGAAGCACAATTCCAAAAATATTTTGTTGTTTTTCTGCATGCATAAATCATGTCATCTCTTAGTCTATAGTTGGATCTTGCTCGGGGACGAGCAAATCTTAAGTATGGGGTATTTTGATAACGTGATTTATGACGTTAGTATAGGCATACAATTAGATAGTTTATCCCATTATTCATGCACGGTTTTGGCATTGGTTCACGGCGTTTACAATCATTTCATGCATAATTCTAGAATAGACGTCTACACGAGCCTTTGTCGGTGTTGTAGGTATTTCGGGGGTCTTTTGGACATTAACCGATGCATTCGAGGGTCAAGCCTCATGGTGGTACACATCCAAAGCTTTGAAGGAGCATGATTGGAGCAACAAAGGAAACAAAGACCACTATTGGTTCAAGCAATGGAGCAACTCATGGCTAAACGATCATAGCATGCTTCTGCTGAAGAAAATCGGACCAACTGCCAGGAAAATCGGCCGAATTATTCCTCTGGGTCGATTTTCCTGCCTTTGACAACTTAAGCCACGTGTCCCACGATCTCTTGATCCGGCCTTGCTCTTGGTGGAGAATATAAGTGGTCCTGCAAGCTGTTGCTGAGCATCTCTCCTCTCCCACATTCTCTCATTCACAGCTCATCCATTGGAGGCAAGATTGGGAGGAGAAGAAAACTCTCAAGGATTGAAGGAAGAAGAGGAACACCATTCTAGGAGTGATAGTGAGGTTTTGAGTGATTTTGAGTTATTTTTGTACTCTTGGATTGAAGAACTATTGCAAGGATTGTTAGGAACGTTTTGGATCTTCATTTAAGAGTTTGTAAGTCTTGCTACAACTTAGATTCAGCTGAGATTTATTGATTTTACTTGCTTGTCTTTCATTATTCATCTATGAGAACCATGTATGCTTGTATGATGATTTTGGATCTTGATATGCATACTATTGGCTAGTTTATTGTGATTCTGGAGTGATGGATTGATGGTTATGGCTAGGGTGATGATAGAATGGACTTATATGTTAGTTTAGGATGATTTGTATGCAGGAAACCCAAACCAGTCAGAAAAATCGCCCTGATCATCAGTAGATCGGCCGATTTAGCTGTAGAACAGCCCGATTTATTCTCCTGTTGCTCTTTAAATGATGAATCTGATTGTTAGGGTGTTTGGTTGTTTAAATCCTAGTGTTTATTAAGCCTACTTTAGCTTAGGATCACCTAATGCTATCAACCTAAGTGAGGGAAGAGATCTACCCGATGATTTCCGACCTTAGATACCTAAGATGATGAATACTAGGTAGTAGTGAGCCTCATAAGCCGCTATTGGATCGAGTGTGCTAGGATTAGTGCTTGAGACTTCCCTATTCCAAGACTTACCCGGTAAGGAGAGGGTTGCCCCTTAAGTAGTATCCGGTTTGTGTAGAATTCCCTACTTTAACCCCCTTGATACCTACCCGGTAATAGGAGTTTGATGCGGGACTAGTGAAGTGAGAGACCTACCCGGTAATTACTTCCATTAGTGAAACACTCTTCCCCAACACCGCAGCTTGTCCTTAGAATCCTTAGAACCTTGAGTCCAATGCCATAACCGGAAATCTTGACCTCTAGAATCCATTTTTCTCTCTTGATCATATACTTGTGTTTTGAGTTACTTGTTTGTTTGCTAGTTGAGTTGTTAGATTGTTTTATTGTCTTGCTTGATTTGTGATCCTTCCTTGATCACCACAAAAACCAACCAAAAATATCGAGATTTTCATTTCTTTGTTCCTTGACCTTTTCTTTGATTAGATCCACACTATCTATGACCATTATTTGACTCGATTTCACCTTAGTCTTTGTGTTCGACCTCGGAATACTATCCCTACTACAAACGTCCCGTACACTGCGGGTTCACTAGGAAATAGGATAAATATAACGAGTATAAATTTAAAGCTTATTGCGTACACACATCACATATCCTGAGCGTAACAACCAGCTCCCGCTGCAGATCCACCACTGGTGGAGGAGGCTCCTGAGGAAGTTGCTGAGAGCGTAGTTCCAGCTACGAGGAGTGGTGGGTCCAGGAGACAGTCGGCCCATCCAGACCAGTCTGATGGCTCAGACCGTGTCTCTATGGGTAGATAAGAGTCCAGAGACTATCTTAGGCATTTTGAGGAGGCCATCAGAGCGGGCACACGAGCCCTAGATCTGCCAGGGCATGAGGGATCATCTGAGAGATCCCATTGAGCTACTCAAGTGCTAGCTGCACCAGTTCGTGTAGTTGAGCCAGCTCGAGTTGTGGAGGAGACTAGAGGGCCTCGACCGGATACCTGGTTGAAGGCATTCCATTAGCAGGGAGTACGACACTTCTTTGGGGAGATCGGCCTGGAGACTGAGGTGTGAAATTTGTATGTAGACTCAGCTTTAGAGTCTATTTGATACCTTGAGGACAGACGGATAGAGCTAGTAAAGTCTCTATTCCGTGACCTGGCACACCAATGGTGGAGGACAGTTAGAGCACGAGTCACCACCTATGAGCAAATGAGGACTATGTTGAGAGAGCAGTTCGGCCCTACCTCACCGAGGAGTGAGAAACTGCAGGACTTCGTAGAGGCAGGTTTTGAGGACGTACCTATTATAGACGTCATTCTCCGCTTCCAGACTGAGCTAGCATTGTTGGGTCCAGCTGCACCATCTGAGATGTACCTTTTCGCCCGTCGTCTGAGGGAGAGCACACGCTCATACATGGCGGGATTTCATTGTGACTCATTGGCAGACTACCAGGATCGGGCCTCTTCCTATGAGAGAGAGAGCTAGCCAGATGAGGACTTCTCAGACAGGACGGTCTGAGAAGAGACAGCGTACCGCACCACCTGGTACAGAAGCATCTGGATACGGGCGAGGTCAGACTCAAGGCCGCTCGAGTGTTCCAGTGTCTGCATAGACAGCTGAGAGAGGCCGGCAATATTACAACTACGGGGCCTATGGGCATGTCAGGATTGGTTGCCCTAGAGCACCACTGACTTGCTTCTCGTGTGGGAAGCCAGAACACAGAGCTACGTTTTGCTGTTAGGGCAAGGCGTCATCATAGTAGGGTTCTTCCCCTGCAAGTGCCGTAGGAGGTAGGCAGAGACCGCCTCAACATCAAACACAGGGACAACAAAGAGTCCCAGGCACGCCTGCTACTCAAGGGTCAGCTCCAGGAACGAGTAGAGGTAGAGGTAGAGAGGCTGGTACTAGTGATAGCCGAGGAGCTCGAGGCAGAGTTTTTGAGCTGAGGAGTGTTGAGGAGCCGTCAACACCAGCCGCTACAGGTACCATTCTGTTACATGGTTTACCTGTTAGAGTCTAATTTGATACGGGTGCTACGCATTCATTTATTTCTGCTGCTTGTGTTGAGCGTTTGAGTTTGTCTACCATAGAGGGGATACCCTTTACTATAGGGTTACCTGATGGTAGTAGGGTCAGAGGTACCCAGGAGATACGTAGTTGTCCCATACGTTTAGGGACTCATGTACTACTTGTTGACTTCTTAGTCATGCCTTTGATGCATGAAGAAGACATTTTAGGTATGGATAGGATGCGTAGACACCGTGTGGTGTTAGATGTGGGTAAGAGAACTGTTATAGTCTCTACCGACTTAGGTCCGATAGAGGTCTTCCGGGATTGGGACCTTGGGAAGACAAGATCTGTCATTAGTGTCGTACGAGCAACTAGACTGGTTGTACAGTGTACGGGTCAATTGTAATAAAAGCAAGAATTACAAGGGTCGATCACAGGGACTTAGGTGAAACAAATCACAGAATCAGGTTGTCAAATATTGCAATTAACTAAAAGCAATTAAAGCAATCAAAGATGGTGTAAAGTCAAGTAAGGGAAAATGCGGATTCTAGGGATTAAAGCATCTAGTTGTAGTTCCGACTCAAGATCTCAAAGGATAACGCGGACAAAGCTGAGGTTTTCAAAGGGAAGGTGTTTCTACGGTTGGAATAGATCACCGGGTAAGTCTCACTACTCACTATCCCAAACCGAAGCTCCTATCATCGGGTAAGTCTCAAGGTACTAAGGAAAGGAACTATAATCTCAAACCAACACACCGTCCAAAGGAATAGAATAAACCTTTACCGGGTAAGTCTTAAACTAACTCACACAGATGGGATGAAGGCACACTCAAACCCCAATAAAGGATAAACCTTTATTACCTACACTCATGATCTTAGGTAAACAAACAAATGAATCACCGGGTAAGTCTCATCCTAGGCTTGCATTGAACCAGGAAAGGTTTAATAAGGACAGGATTTGGAAAACTTAAACTCTTAACTCAGATAAGGTTCAAGAAAGGTTCACCTCGTTCAGTCAGATTCCACCCCGGCCGAGATGTTCAAGAACTGAGCGAGGTGTTCTAGAGTTAAGGTTAACGACTCGAGCTTTCAGGGTCTTGCTAGGTATAAAGATCATTCTATCATCGTCTTCCCCACAACTTTCAGCCAATCACCCTAGAATTGCATAAGAAACTTAGCCAACAATCATCATGATAACAATAATCAAATTTATGGAAAAGGAATCAATATTTGAAAAAGAAAACCTTAAAAAAAAATGTCTCAATAACTTAATCAAATAACAAATAAACTGCGTTCCTCAAATCACAAATCAACAAAGACAACAAACCAAAAGACAATCTAAGAAAGTCTTACAAACTCCTTCAAAAGCTAACTCCAACTATTATTCCTTCCTTCCTTGAACTTCAATCCTTCAATACTTCCTTCAACTCTTCCTTCAAAACCTCCAAAAATACCCTCAATTGCTAGATGCTCCAAGTATGGTTGAACTTGTGGAAAATCCAACCCTTTATATAGGAAAATTATCTTCCAAAGATAAAATATCTTAAAAAGATAATTTCCTATAAAATATATCTCTCTCTCAAAGTAAATCAATCAGAAATCATATCTTCCTTCCAGAAATCCAACCAAAAATATAAGATATCTTTTTTCAAAAAATAAAAGTTCTCAGCCAAAGATAAAGATCTCACCGGCGGCAGGGTGTTCGCCTCGGTCGGGACGCTCCTCAAGATCACCTTGGTCGAGTTGACACTATAGTTGACCGAGGTGAATCTCAACTGAATGTGAAATCTCTCGAATCTGATCCAAAGTCAATCTTCTTAATGATTTCCATGCTTCCTAAGGTCTTTCTTAAGCTCCAGAATGTAGCTCCAATGACTCCTTAGCTTCCTTAGCTCCATTTTGATGAAAAACGTGCCATTTTACCTACAAGTACAACAAAACTTGGTGTAGACCTCGATTCCCGTAAAGGTAGACAAAACAACAATAAAATCGCTAATTATACATCCATACATGCAGATTATTGGAGATAAAACGTCTAAACTAGCCTCAGAATACAGACTATAATACATGCTATCAGCCATTGAAGCTCAAGATCATAGTTGAAACGAAGAAGAATCGCTTTCTGCAGTTCGACCACGGGGGAGGCAAAGTAGTGCCACAGGGGCAGACCCAGGCCACCGTAGGGGCGACACCAAGACACCACAAGGGCGGCGCTAGGACCTCCGGCCACCGCAGGGGCGACGCCTAGACCCGTAGGGCGGTGACAGTGTATCCGCAGTCACGCCAGTTTGCTTCCACATGTTCGTTTTTCAACAGTAGGCTCTTCTTGTCCCTTCGTCTTCGTTCCTTCCTTAGTGGTTAGGTTGTTTCATGATAGTAGCATGCCTAGGGTGGACCTAGGGTAGTTGTGAATAACATCTGGTGGTTGTGGACCTAGGAGTTGTTCGCTCCAAATGGTGTGTGCAAGCTTTAAATTTATAACCCAAGATGTATGCTAAAAACAAGGATGCGAACCCGCAGTGTACGGGTCAATCGTAGTAAAAAGCAAGAATTCTAGGGTGTCGATCTCAGGGACTTAGGTGAAACCTAAGCAAGTATAGGTAGTCTATGTAATTACTAACCACAAAAGCGATTAAAACAATCAAAGATGATAAAAAGTCAATTAAAGGAAATATGTAATTCTAGGGATTAAAGCATCTAGTTGTGGTTCCAACTCAAGATCTAAAGAAAAATCGGACAAAGCTGAGATTTTGCAAAGGGAAGGTGTTTCTAAAGTGGAATAGATCACTGGGTAAGTCTCACTACTCACAATCCCAAACCGTAACTCCTATTACCGGGTAAGTCTCAATGAATTAAGGAAAAGGACTATAACCTCAAACCAACACTCCACCTAAGGGAACAGAATCAACCTTTACCAGGTAAGTCTCAGGCTAACTCACAAAGATGGAATGAAAGCACACTCAAACCCCAATAAAGGATAAACCTTTATTACCTACACTTATGATCTTGGGTAAACAAACAAAGGAATTACCGGGTAAGTTTCATCCTAAGCTTGCATTGAACCAGGAGAGGTGTAATAAGAATAGGATTGTGCAAACTCTAACACTTAACTCTCAGTTATGGATCAGAAAGGTCACCTCGGTCAGACGAATTCCACCCTGGCCGAGATGTTCATCGACTGAACGAGATGCTCTAGGGTTAAGGATAAAGACTTGAGCTTTTAGGGTCCTATAGGAATTTAAGATTATTCTATCATTGTTTTTCCCACAACCTTCAGCCAATCACCCTAGAATCACACAAAGAAATTAGCCAATCATCATCATGAAAGCAATAATCAAATATATGGGAAGAAAGTGAATAATTGAACACAAAAACCTTAAGAAAAAGGCTTCAATAACTGAATCAATTATCAAACAAACAAGCGTTCCTTGGATCACAATCCAATAAGACAATCAACAAGAAGGGAATCTAAGAAAGTCTTACAAAACCCTTCAAAAAAGCTATAAAAGCTATCAACTTCCTTCCTTCAATCTTCCTTCCTTCAACCACTATAATGACAACAGTATTTCCGGTGATGCGCCGGTAGTAGCGGGCCTCTTGAATTGTGGAAATCCAGCCCTTTATATAGGAAAACTACCCTCCTAAGATAAAATATCTTGAAAAGATATTTTCCTAATAAAATATATCTATCTCCCATAAATAAATCCCTGAAATATATGATCTTCCTTCCAGAAATCCAGCCTAAAAATATAAGATCTCTCCTTCCAAAAATAAAAGATCTCAGCCAATAACAAAATATATCTCGCCGCGTCCAAGGTGCTCGCCTCGGTCGGGACGCTCCTCTAGATCACCTCGGTCGAGATGGTACTGTAGCTGACCGAGGTGGCTCTAAACTGAATTTGAAATCTCTTAAATCTGGTCCAAAGTGAATCTCTAATCCAATTCCATTCTTCCTGGATTCTTCCTTAAGCTCCTGAATGTAGCTTCAATGACTCCTTAGCTCCTTTAGCTCCATTTTAATGCAAAACGTGTCATTTTACCTACGATTACAAAGAAACTTGGTGTAGACCTCGATTCCCGCAAAGGTAGATGAAACGACAATATAATCACATAATATTCATCCAAACATGCAGATTATTGAAGATAAAACGTCTAAACATGTCCCAAAATATAGACTATAATTCATGCTATCATAATACCCCATACTTGTCCCTTGCTTGTCCCCAAGCAAGTTCCAAATCTTAGATACAAGATAGAATGGATTATAAGTCATAAAGATTAATGAAAAGTATTTCAAAACATTTTTGGTGGTGTGCTCCACTCATAGATCACTTTAAGAGAATGCTTAATGGAATTTAAAATCAAAATATGATCAAAACATTTTATAAATATAAGAAAGTTGTTCATCTTTGCATAAAATCACAGAATGCATAATAAATCATAATCATCGAAATTAATCATGTATAATCCAGTTTAAACCACCAAGTCAATCAACAAGCTCGAGGTCTCAAGGGCTTTTTAAGAGAAGGTCAAGAAACGTGTGAGGGTGGGATGTATATAAAGGGGATGTGGTGCTAGAATCCGGGAAAAGGATATTTACTTCACTTCCTTTGAATTTCAAAATCTTCCACCAATAACCTTTGCTTATTTTACTTTTTACTTTACTTTTTGGGATGCATGGACAGAGGTGCACAATAACCGAAGCCTAGGAGATCAGCAATCATCAATTTCTCAAGATGCCTCAAACTCTTGATGCACATACCATGACCTGTTAGGAATATCGCTCAATCCGACTTTGGCAAGACACAAACACCCGACTATGTGAATGGTGCCGAGTTACTCATCATCATGATTGACTTCCCCAAACCTATTTGTTTCTTTCTAACTTTCAGCCAACATCTCAACTTTTTTTTCACTTGCTTGCTTCCAAATTCCCGGATAGGTAAAGGAAGGCAAATATGTATATGAGGGGCTAAGCATGATCAAGAAGAAGAAGAGAAGAGAATGAATCGCCTTAATCATCCCAAGAAGAAAGTGATAGAACTCATCATGTGGTGTCAACCTTCAAATTCAACATAATTTGGATAAAAACAAAGTATTAAGCATGCCAAAATTTCAAATAAAGCATTTAGCAACTTAAACATATTATAAAACCTTTCAAACATATAAAGATTTTAAAACCAGTCAGCAAACAAAAATCATCACTGAGGTCATATCTAGATAAGAAGCACAAAAATCGTTTCGAAAACTTTCTCAGTTAAGCCACCTCGGTCGAGATGTTCTAAGTCAACCGAGGTATTGTACCTCGATTGGTCAAAGTCACATCGGTCGAGGTTAAAAAAAAATTTTCAAACCAGTTTTTGACGTTTTTCTCAATCAAATAACTAGTATGCATGCATGTAATCTCAAATAAACACATAGAGCAAGATAAAACAATAAATATCCATCAAGAGTCATACAAGCGTACACATAAGTCATATAAATACATACCCGCATACCCCATACTTGGGACACATTGTCCCAATGGGTCAAATAAGTCTAAGAAAACAGAGTACTCACCGGATAAAGCTGAGCTGCATAATAAATAAAGAAAAGAAATCTTGCAAGCTCTAATCCTCTAGTCCCGATCCGGTGGTGGTGGTGGTGGCACGTACGGGTACTGAGATGGGTCAAACGGGTAACCCATGATATGCTGAAACTAAATCTCAGCCATCCTGTGCTGGTAGTGCAGTCTCTCCTGCATCTCTCTCATGTCTAGGGATAAGGCGGCGTAGGAATCTATCATATGATCCGTTAGATCATCGATCCGGTGGTGAGCGATTGGATCCCTCTGTTTGCGTACCCTACGCCTGGCAGGGCATGCTGGTGCTGCAACTGGCTCCTCCTCTATCTCCTCGTTGTCTAGGTCGACGACTGGCACACTAGTCCCAGCTGTATATGTACTTGTGTCGATGGCAGCACCGCCATCCTCATCCTCATCTGCCTCCTCCTCATTAGCCTCATCATCTTCCTGCTCCTAAGCAGCTGCTGCTGCATCTCTGGCGTCATCCATAAGCGGAATCCATGCGGTGTGCCAGTAATGCGGGTCATAAACGAAGAACTGAGCTGACCATCTAATACCCTGAGGTGTAGTATGCTCCCAGGGCATCACCACATACGGCGTAGTAAGTCCGCGAGGAACCAATATCCTCTTAGTGATCATCTCCTGCAGCCCGAGCGGCTTGGCAGCCGCCACCATAGTACAAGCACTCAAGTCCAAGTCCATGTAACTCGCAATGTGAGTCACTATCCCTCCGCAACAGATATCTCCCTTCGCCTTCGCCTTTATCTTGTGCAAATCCTCCGCCAGTATCACTCCAAAATCCGGAACTCCTCCGGTCACCATACGGTAAAGACCTAGCAGCTCACCCTGTCTAATCTTCTGGGGCGTCTCAATACGCGCCAGAAGTGTCTCGCTGAAGATCCGGTGAGCAAGTCTAAAGGCCATGTGGAAGATAATACGCTCCCTGGAGTCTCCAGGTCTCCACCTGTCAGCATGCTCAACTACATGAGCTATCTATCCCCAAAACTCTCGAGCTACAGCTTGAGAAGGAAAATCAGCAACCGTGGGGTCGGGAAGCCGAAGATGTCCCTCCAGTGGTCCATAGGAACTAAGTAGTTCCGGTTCATCAACCGGTACTTGATGGCACGCTCTGTAGGCAAATAAGTGACTGAGCTAACAAACTCCAAGGTTGGCTCAAAGTAGGCCGGAGCTCTAATCTCAGTAAACTGCTCCAACCCCACCATAGATATCATCCGCCTCAGATCATCATCCACGTGGAGGCAGTCAAATGCAGAAATGTCCAAAAGCCGTGGTGCAACCACTGGACGTGCCGCTATGCGGTCATAGTCTACCTAGTGACGCTCATGGATCACCGGTAAGGAGCGGCGTGAAGAAGAAGAAGGAGGAGAAGGAAGGGATCTATCTCGCAAAAACAACTGCCTGTCAGAACTCATCTTTTTCTCCCACTGTCAGACCACCTCGGTTGCCCTGACAACTCTCAAGAACACCTCGGCCGAGGCACAGGCCGACTGGACCGAGGCGAAGTGCTGTTCGATCAAAACTCTCAAAAATCCAGTTCTTTTCCCCCGATATCACTACCAATGGTTCCTATGGGGTACTTAATCCTTTTTCAGCACAATGCAGGGGCAACCAAAGCCCAAATTGATCAAAAACAATGAAGAAGGGAGAGTTAGGGTTTTTGTTCGAATTACCCCAGATTTGGTCGATTTGGAGCGTTTTTGTTGCAGATTGTTGCTTGCAAACCGATCCTCTACCCTTTCCTTGCAGTTTGGAAGCGAGAATCGTCGAAAACGAGCAAAAATCAACGAACGAGGTGATTTGGGGCGTTTCGGTCGAGAGGGTGAGAGAGGGAAGAGAGATAAATCTCAGCCCCCTTTTATACCCTTTTCTGGAACTGATGTCACCTCAGTCGAGATGGTCTCGACTGGACCGAGGTGGTACGGACCGAGGTGGATCTTCAGTAACCCTAGTCGCCTCGGTTGCTCAAGAATCATCTCGGTCGAGGTGCTGTGACAGCAACCGAGATGTGTCTCAGTCAAACTCCGTCTTCTCAAATTTTCGAACTTTTGTCCTTTCAGTGTTGCTCCTGGGTTGTATTCCTTCCTTAGATGTAACTTGTTGTCTGTCTAGGACGCCAAAAACAAAGCAAAGCAAAAGCAAACTATCTAAAGCTAGACTAGAAAAAGGGAAAAAGAAAGCAATACCTTGGGTTGCCTCTCAAGAAGCGCTTGATTTAAGGTCGCTAGCTGGACAGTACGGTATCCCTAAACGTGTTGGGAGGTGTCCTCACCCCATACTTCACCTTCATCATGGGGTGAGATAAGGAAGTCTATCAAACGCTCCAACAAGTGTAAGTGCTCATCGGGGAATGAATCGTCTATGGGTGGTTCGTCCTTCTCGCGTGAAGAGGGAGGTAGCCGGTTGAGGTGATCCGCAACAGAATTTTTGGATCCCTTCTTATCACTGATCTCTAGGTTAAACTCTTGAAGCAAGAGAATCCATCGAATAAGACGTGACTTGGTATCCTTCTTAGCAAGCAAGTAACGAATGGCTGCATGGTCGGTGTAAACAATAACCTTCGCCCCTACTAAGTAAGAACAAAATTTCTCAAAAGCATATACAACCGCCAATGGCGGTGGTCCTGCCATCCTTCTTTTGTCCAAGCACCGCTACTACTGCCACATCACTCGCATCGCACATGATCTCAAAGGGCAATGTCCAATTGGGAGGTTGGATAATGGGAGCGGAGATCAATGCTTCCTTAATCCTATAAAATGCATCAAGACACTCCTGCGAAAACTCAAAAACAACATCTTTATTCAAGAGGTTAGTTAGTGGTTTAGAAATCTTCGAGAAGTCCTTTATGAATCTCCTATAGAAACCTGCATGCTCGAGAAAACTCCTCACACCCTTAACAGAACAAGGGGGATGGAGTTTCTCAATAGTCTCGATCTTAGCGCTATCGAACTCAATACCTCGATTAGAAACGAGGTGTCCTAGCACAATGCCTTCATTAACCATAAAGTGACACTTCTCCCAATTCAAAACAAGATTAGTGTCTTCACATCTTTGTAGCACTAGAGAAAGGTTAGATAGGCAATCATCAAAAGAGGAACCATATACTGAAAAATCATCCATAAATACCTCCATGGTCTCCTCTATATACTCGGAAAAGATAGCCATCATGCATCGCTGGAAGGTAGCGTGTACATTGCATAATCCAAATGGCATCCTCCTATAAGCAAATGTCCCCCATGGACAAGTGAAAGTGGTCTTCTCTTGATTATCCGGATGGATTGGGATCTAAAAGAAGCCACTATAGCCATCTAAATAGCAAAAATGTGAATGTTGGGCAAACCGTTCGAGCATTTGATCGAATGAAGGGAAGTGGGAAATGGTCCTTCCGAGTGGCCACGTTCAGCTTCCTATAATCGATGCACACCCTCCAGCCCGTGACGGTCCTAGTTGGGATTAACTCGTTGTTCTTATTCGTCACAACGGTCATCTCTCCTTTCTTTGGAACTACATGTACCGGGCTCACCCACTTGCTGTCCGAGATAGGAAATATGAAACCTGCATCCAACAACTTAAGAATTTCTTTCTTCATAACCTCTTTCATGATCGGATTTAACCGTCTTTGAGGTTCCCGTGAAGTCTTATGATCGTCATCCATTAGTATTCTATGCATGCAGAAAGAAGGCTTAATGCCAATAAGATCATTAATAGTATAACCTAAAGCCTTTTGATGCTTCCTCAGGACATGTATTAGTTTAGATAATTCAGATTCGGAGAGGGAAGCACTAACGATGACGGGATAAGTAGAATCCGGTCCAAGAAAAACATACCTCAAGTGACTTGGGAGTTGTTTAAGCTCCAAAACTGGGGGTGCTTTCTGAGGTGGATCTTTGCTTCCTCCTTCCAGTGGAGTAGATCGAAGAACTGGACTTTCAGAAGTCTCAGTTGACATCATCTCGCTTTCGACCTCGGTCGAGGTACAGAGAGGGTGACCGAGATGTTCTTCAGTCAAGAACACCTCGCTTGGTCCATAGAGTGCCTCGGTCGAGGTACTGCAACTGGGACCGAAATTGGAGATCTTCTTCTCCTGGATTAGCTTTTCAAATTTAGCTCCTGGATCTTCTTCCAGCGCCTTTAAGCTCCGTATATCTGCATCACAAGAAGCATCTATACCTTCTTCTTCATCATAGATGTTGAAGATATCATCTCCTAGCTGCTCTCCCTTCATTGCCGCAAGCAATGCCAACTCCACTTCATCTCCGCCAATGTTGAATTTTAGCTTGGCGTTCTTACAATCCACATTGCAACCCGAAGTTGCTAGAAACGGCCTCCCGAGAATGATAGGAACGGGATAATCTGCGGGAATGTCAAGTACAACAAAGTCTATAGGTAAATAGAAGTTACCTAACTTAACCGAAACGTCTTCCAAAATGCCCACGGGATGGGTAATGGAGTGGTCCGCCATGTATAACCGTATCTTCACCGGCTTGGGCTCTCCAAGTCCGATCTTCACACATAGCTCCAGCGGGATGATGCTCACGCTGGCTCCTAGATCACATAACGCTTCACAAGTGACATCCCCAACTTGAATGGGAATGCAAAATTAGCCGGGATATCTTAATTTGGATGGCATCTTCTCCTTCATGATTTGAATAAGCTCCGAGGATTTAGATGTCATCCTTACTTCACCAAAGTCTTCCAACTTCCTCTTCCTTGATAGAATCTCTTTTAAGAACTTTCCATAGGCGGGCATCCCTAGAATAGCATCAAGGAAAGGGATATTAATATGTAGTTTATTCATCAAGTCAAGGAACTTACCAAAATGCTTGTCTAGATGTGCTCTGGCTTTTTACTGGGGGAATGGAAGTGGTGATTTATATGCAGGAGGTGGGACATAAACTTCAGTTTTGTCCGACGCTTTATGTGGCTCAACCTCGGTTGGCATCTCGGCCGAAGTGTTCTTCGACTGTGTCTGGACCGAGGTGGTCTTCATCTGTACTAGCATCGACCGAGGCAATGGATCTGCAGTCTTCAGTCCACTTCTCGTCGTTATTTCCATGATCTGTCCCTTGGGGTTGCTTTCCGTCCTTGCTGGAAGCTTCCCTGGATCTCTTGGCGTTTCATTCGCCTTGTTAATGAATTGTTGTTATAAGGCTTTTTGTGCCTTCGAAAATGAAGTCATGGACGTCTCCATAGAGTTGAGCTTGATCAAGATGGCCTCCAACACCGCATCTTTCTTTTCCGGCTGGGACGAACTTGATCCTTGCTTCTGGCTCTTCAATGGAGTAGAAGAAGAAGAAGAAGAAGAAGAAGAGAGGAAAGGATTAGAGGAGTCATTCGAATTAGAGTAAGGGTTACCCGAATTTAGGTTGTTTGCCTTCCAATTATTGTTGTTGGATCCTCTATTGTTGTTGTAGTTGTTGTTCCGGGAACCGTTATTGTTGTTCCGGTAACCGTTGTTCCTTGAATTTTGATATCCTTCCTCCTCTTTCTTTGTTTGAGAAACCAAAAGGTCTTTCAATTGCTTCACATCATTCTTCAAAGAGGTGAGTTGATCATTGTTTGGTGGAGCTTCTTGAAAGTTGACCCTTTTAACTCCACCTTCAGCTCCTTGGTGGGAGTATTTCTCCATGTGCAAAGCTTGCTTCTCTATGAACTCCCAAGCTTCGTCAATCGGCATGTCCATGAACGTGCCGGCGGATAGTAGTTGAAGGTTGAACAGGGTGTTGCCGTCCACTCCATTGAAGTATATCTCCAACAACTCTATCTTTGGAATCCCATGATGTGGGCAATCCAAAAGGATGTCTTTAAATCTCTCCCATGACTTGGACAAACTCTCTTTGTCCTTCATGATGAATGCATTGATCTTCCCTCTCATTTCAGCGGTTTTAGAGGGGGGAAAGAACTTAGTCAAGAACTCCGCCGTCATCTCCTCCCAAGTATTGATTTTTCCTGGAGGAAGAGATTAATACCAAGTAAGAGCTCAATCTTTCAAAGAGAAGTAGAAAGGCCTTAGCTTGTAATTGTTGTTTTCCAGCCTTGAAGGTCTCAAGGTCTCCATCAAAATCTCATAGTTTTGTAGATGTTGATGCGGAGATTCCCTCTCTAGCCCTCCAAACTGGCATTGGCGAATCATGGAAAGAACTTGCGGTCGAAGCTCATAATCATGGTCCGCTGGATCACCTAGGTTGACTCCTGGACGCCTCAGCTGTTGATTAGGGTCCATCCTCTGCCCTAGGGTCTGTGGAATACCTGCAAAAAGAGCATCTCGGACTAGTATCCGAGGTGGAAGTATCTCGGCGGGGCAACTGGACCCTGCCTCGGTCGAGGAGCTGGAGCTGGTCGAGGTAGATATTGGTCCCGTAAAGTCGCCATATCTGCTTCCATCGCTTCCGGTCTTGCGCGAGTTTCCTCCTTTTCCAGTTGCAATTCTTCTTTACTGAGGCGTAGTTGTTCCAATGCCTCCTTCAATTCGGCCTCAAGATCTCGATTCTCTTTATTAGCCATCTTAGCTTCTTTCAAGCGTCTTTTTTACGTCTTTTCTGGTTCGGGATTGTAAGGAACGATTTCCTTCCCAGCGCGGGTTCTTCGCATAAACCTAAGAAAAAGAACCTGCGAAAGTCACTCAAGTAAAGTGGTTATTAGAAACAGGGGCAAGCGCCCCAAAAGATCACCGCAACCGGCTCGGTCTAGACCAAGTCCCCAGCAACGGCGCCAAAAACTTGTTCGCTCCAAATGGTGTGTGCAAGCTTTAAATTTATAACCCAAGATGCATGCTAAAAACAAGGATGCGAACCCGCAGTGTACGGGTCAATCGTAGTAAAAAACAAGAATTTTGGGGTGTCGATCTAAGGGACTTAGGTGAAACCTAAGCAAGTATAGGTAGTCTATGTAATTACTAACCACAAAAGCGATTAAAACAATCAAAGATGATAAAAAGTCAATTAAAGGAAATATGCACTTCTAGGGATTAAAGCATCTAGCTGTGGTTCCTGATAACACGATTTATGACTTAGTTTTAGGTAATCATTTAGATAGATTTCTCACTCATTCATGCATGGTTTAGCACTAGTTCACGACGTTTGCACTCAAATCACGTACTTTGTCGAGATAGACGTCTACACGGACTTGTGCATTGCTTTGTAGGTATTTTGGGAGATTTAGGAGCTAAAACGATACGTTTGAGGATCGTTCATCAAGATGACACACCCTCGGACTCATTAGGATGCAAACTAAGGGCTAAGGAGGACTCATGGAACCTTGCCAACACAAGCCATGCACCAAATCATGGCTTAACGAGCATAGGAAAAGCTTCTGGAGCAAATCACGGTCTAGACCAAGACCACGACCGTGGTTTTACCCGTGGATTTTGCCAGATTCTTGTGACAGCTGTGCCACGACTCTCATGGCCAGCTCATGCAAATTTGTTATAAAAGTGGTCCTTTATTGGCTGAGAAAGGCATCTTGGAGCAGCTCTCCATTTTCCATGATCTTCTAACAAAAATATTCTCTCAACAAGAAGTCTTTCTAGGAAGGAAAGTGCCAAAAAGGAAGAAGAAGAGCTCCATTGAAGAGGAGAAGAAGAACACACACCATTACCACACCTTGATAGTTTTTGTAGTGAAGAATTTCGGATTCTATTTCTAGAGTTGTATGAACCATTTGAACCTTCTTTTGGAAGGGTTGTGAGTCATTCTAATCTCATTTTCAGTTTGGTTTTGTTTACTTCACTTATTCATCTCTTTCTCTTTATTGTCTTGCAAATGGATGCCATGATTTCATGTTTGATTGCTTCGATTTCTATTATGAATGTTGTAAGCTAAATAGATGAGGTTCTAGGGTAAGGAAAGGATGGTTATGGCTAGGGCTATGATAGGATGAACTTAGATTTACCTTTGGATGACTTGTGTGCATGAACGTAGCCTCTGTTAGGAATCACGGTTAGTTCTTGCCAAACCACGGCCGTGGAAAGGTAGAACAGACCGTGATTTTCCCTGGTACGATGGATCTAGTCTTAGATTGTTAGAATGTTGAAATCCTAAGTGTTTGTTGATGTTAAATCTATCCTAGGGTGACCTAGTGTTAGCAACTAAGTGTTAGGAGAGACTTACCCGGTAATCCTCACCCTTAGATTCCAAAGATAACAAACCCTAGGTAGTGGTGAGCTTCATAAGCCGCCATTGGATTAAGTGTGCTAGGATAGTTGTTTAGGACTAGCCCTTCCAAGACTTACCCGGTAAGGAGAGGTTAGGTCTTTAGGTAACAATCCGGTTTGAGTAGAATTCCGTCCCTTAGGTTCTTAGAGACTTACCCGGTGATGAGACCTAGGGAATGGACTAGTGGATCATGAGACTTACCCGGTGATTGATCCCAATCTAGAAACACTTAACCCCAACATAGTCAATCCAAGGAACGAATAAATAGCTTGAGTCCTATGCCATAACCGGAACTTCCAACCCCTAGAATCCGTCTTTCTTTCTTTGATCTATATCTCGTATTTAGCTTGTTTATTTGCGTTGATTCATAGTTTAGTTGATTGTTTACTTTGCATGAATTGTGATCTTTGATTGATCACCAAAAAACAACCAAAACATTTGAGATTTTCATTTCTTTATTTCTTTCTTTTCTAGATCTTTACTAAACTCAATCACAAACCAAATCAATTTCACCTTAGTCTTTGTGTTCGACCTCGGAATACTATCCCTACTACGAACGTCCCGTACACTGCGGGTTTCGCTAGGTAGTTTAGGATTTAGTTCGAGTTATAAATGTAAAGCTTTTTGTGCTATTAATCCTAGCCGTAACAAGTTTTTGGCGCCGTTGCCGGGGACTAGGTCTAGATTGAGTCTATTTTGTGATTGTTTATAGTGTAGATCTTTCTTGTTGCTTTTGATCTCTCTTTGGTGTGTGTTTTTGCTTTTCAGGACATCTTTTACTCTTTAGGTGTATGCGAAGATCTCATGGCAAGGATTTAGCTTCATTCGATCCCGAACCGGAGAAAACCCTTAGATCTAGATCCAAGAGCATTAAAAAGGGAAAAGAGATGGCCGGAAGAGACCTCCAAGTTGAATTGGATGAAGCCTTAGAGCAAATAAGGCTAAGAGATGAGCTCTTGGAGGAAGAAAGGAGACTTGCCAATGAGAGGCAAGAAGCAACTAGGAGGGAGATTGATGAGATTAGGCAAGCCCTTGTACAAGGAGAGCTTAATCGTCAACAACCTCCACCTCCTCCACCACCACAACCGCAGCCGGCGGCGAATGTTAGGGTAGTACCCATTGCTATTGAGGAGCCACAAACCCTAGGGAGACGTATGGATCCGGCACAAAGAGCACACCGTCCGGGTGTGAACTTAGGAGATCCCGCAACCCACAACTATGAGCTCCGCCCTCAAGTTCTACAAATGATCCGGCATAATCAATTTGGAGGGATGGAAGGAGAGTCTCTTCATCAACACTTGATGAATTATAAGATCTTGATGGAGACTCTTAGACCGCCAAGATTGAAGAGCAACAACCTTAAGCTTAGGGCTTTTTCCTTCTCTCTTAAGGACAAAGCCTTAGCTTGGTATCAATCGATTCCACAAGGGCGAGTTGGTACTTGGGAGGAGATGACAACCGAATTTTTAACTAAGTTCTTCCCACCTTCCAAGACTACCGAGTTAAGAGGGAAGATCAATGCCTTCGTGATGAAGGATAGAGAGAGTTTGTTCAAGTCTTGGGAGAGGTTCAAAGATCTTCTCCTAGATTGTCCACACCATGGCATACCGAAAATTGAGCTATTGGAGATCTACTTCAAGGGACTTGATGAAGATAGCCAATTCAAGCTCCAATCTCTTTCCGGTGGGACTTTCATGGAGAAGCATGTAGATGAAGCTTGGGAGTTTGTGGAGAAGCACGCTCTAGTGATTGAGAAATACTCCCATAGGAAGAGTGAAGGAAGAAAGGTGGGAGCATATGAGGTGAGTGAGGTCACCATGAGCAATTTCAAGCTTGACGCCATCAACAATGAGTTGAAGTCCTTGAGGGAGTTGTGTGCTACAACTTTGAAGAACCAAGCAACTCCTCAAGTGCTTCCACAAGCCAACTTGTCTTCCAAGGAGGAGGATGTGAATTACATGGGAAGGGGCAACTACAACAACTACCAAGGCCCAAGGAATTTCAACAACAACCGGCAATTCAACAATTACCGGCCCAACCACAACCATCCCGGGTTTTCCTACTCTAACCCGGATGGAGCCTTGAACCCTACCGCTTCCACAAGCACGACTCCACCACCAAGAGCTTCACAAGAACCTCCACCCATATTTACTCAACCTCCCATGGATAGAACCGAAATAATGTTTGAGCAATTGCTTGGAAGGTTGAGTGGTCTTGAGAGCACCGTGACTTTAATTTCTAAAGCTCAAAAGGTCTTAGAATCACAAGTGTTCCAAAAGGCGGGTGAAGCCCATAGAGATCCGGGAAAGCTTCCCGGAAGAACCGAAGACAACCCGAGAGGCCAAGTGTTGGCCATTACAACGAGGAGTGGGTTGAGTATGAAAGATCCTTTGCCCAAGGACAATTCTAAAGGAAAGCAAGTAGTGGTAGAAGAGGGAAAGTTGCAAGAAGATGGAGGCAAGAGCAAGGATGTTGAGCCAACCTATGTGGCACCGCCTCCATACAAGCCACCACTACAGTTCCCACAATCAAGAGCAAGAGCTCGCTTGGACAATCACTTTGGTAAGTTCCTTGAACTAATGTCCAAATTACATATTAACATTCCGTTCATGGATGCCATTTTAGGAATGCCGGCATACGGCAAGTTTTTGAAAGAAATACTCTCCAACAAAAGGAAGTTGGAGGAGTATGGAGAGATAAGAATGACCAAGAGATCCTCGGAATTGATCCAAACAATGAAGGAAGAGATGTCTCCCAAGCTAAGAGATCCGGGTTCCTTTTGTGTCCCAATTGGAGTGGGAGATGTGAAGTACGAGGCCCTTTGTGATCTTAGAGCGAGTGTAAGCATCATACCGCTTGCACTTTGCAACAAGGTTGGGCTAGGAGAGCCAAAACCGGTCAAGATGACTCTCTATATGGCGGACCGTTCTATCACTCATCCGGTTGGGATTTTAGAGGACATCCCGGTGCAACTAGGAGGATTCTATGTGCCAATTGACTTTGTGGTCTTGGCATTCCGGCGGACTATCCGGTTCCCATCATCTTAGGAAGACCTTTCCTAGCCACCTCCGGATGCCTAGTGGATTGCAAGAATGGAACCCTCTCCTTCAACATTGGAGAAGAGAACATCAAGTTCAAGTTGTCCACAATGATGAAAGGGCCAACCCTTGATGAGGATGTCTTCAACATAGTCGAGCAAGAAGAATCTAGAGAAGTTGTGAGCTCGATCTTGATCAAGGATCCCTTGGAGAAGGTTCTTACCTTAAGTATGATGGAGGAGGGTGTTGAGGAGGCTTGCAATGAAGAGATCAGGGCCTTGGAAGCATTAGAAGAGGAGCCAAGAGTTGGATTTGAAGACCACGAAGAGGAGATGAATAGCTGTGAGTTCCACGGTCGAGATTTACGTTCCACAGCCGTCAAACTCTTTGGACAACTCCGGGAAGCAAGCTTGGCAAGAACCACGGCCGTGGAAGGTGAACCAACCGTGATTTCAGCCGTGGTTTTCCCTGGATCAGCCCATGATGATGATCAAGCTTCTAGGAGCCATGGAGAGTCTTCATTTGCTTTGGATTCATCTCATCCAACCTTGTTTGGATCGTCTCCAACCGATAAAGGTCCTCCTAAACTTGAACTTAAACCCCTCCCCTCTTATTTGAAGCATGCTTTTCTTGGTGAAAATTCTTCATATCCGGTGATTGTTAATGCATGCTTGAGTGATGATGAACTTGCTAAGTTGTTGCATGAACTAAGATTGCACAGGAAAGCCATTGGTTATACTATTGATGATTTGGTTGGCATTAAGCCTTCTTTGTGCATGCACAAGATAATGATGGAAGATAATCATAAACCCTCTATTGAACATCAAAGGAGATTGAATTCTATAATGAAAGAGGTAGTCAAAAAGGAAATCATTAAGTTGCTAGATGGGGGGATAATCTACCCTATTTCGGATAGTAAGTGGGTTAGTCCCGTTCATGTAGTACCTAAGAAGGGTGGGATAACCGTCGTGACTAATGAGAACAATGAACTTATCCCGACTAGGACGGTTACGGGGTGGAGAATGTGCATCGATTATAGGAAGTTGAACATGGCCTCTAGGAAAGATCACTTCCCTCTCCCCTTCATTGACCAAATGCTAGAGAGGTTAGCTCAAGATTCTCACTTTTGCTACCTAGATGGCTATAGTGGATTCTTCCAAATCCCTATCCACCCCGATGACCAAGAGAAAACCACTTTTACATGTCCATGGGGTACTTTTGCATATAGGAGAATGCCATTTGGGTTGTGTAATGCACCCGCCACCTTCCAAAGGTGTATGATGGCTATCTTTTCGGAATACATAGAAAATATCATGGAAGTATTCATGGATGATTTCTCTGTTTATGGTTCTTCTTTCGATAATTGCTTGGCTAACTTGTCATTAGTATTGCAAAGATGTGAGGAGACCAATCTTGTCTTAAATTGGGAAAAATGCCACTTCATGGTAAGTGAAGGCATTGTGTTAGGACACTTGGTGTCTAACCGTGGTATTGAGGTTGATAGGGCCAAGATTGAAACAATAGAGAAGTTGCCACCACCTACCTCGGTGAAAGGGGTAAGGAGTTTCTTAGGGCATGCCGGTTTTTACCGGAGGTTTATTCAAGACTTCTCTAAAATTTCTAAGCCCCTCACTAACCTACTAATGAAGGATGTTGATTTTGTCTTTTCCAAAGATTGTCTCGAGGCTTTTTGTAGGTTGAAGAACGCCTTGATCTCCGCACCTATCATGCAACCTCCGGATTGGAGTCTACCATTTGAGATCATGTGTGATGCAAGCGATGTAGCTGTTGGGGCTGTTTTGGGGCAAAGGAAAGATGGGCGCACTCATGCTATTTATTATGCTAGCAAGACGCTAGATGATGCCCAACTCAATTATGCTACCACCGAGAAGGAGTTGCTAGCGGTTGTGTATGCATTTGAGAAGTTCCGCTCATACCTTGTTGGAGCGAAGGTCATAGTTTATACGGATCATGCTGCGATCCGTTATCTACTTACAAAGAAGGATGCCAAACCAAGGTTGATTCGGTGGATCCTTCTTCTTCAAGAGTTTGATTTGGAAATACGGGACAAGAAGGGATCCGAGAACTCCATGGCGGATCACCTTAGTAGACTCCCACCATTGGAACTTGAAAGAGGTGACATCCCGATAGATGACTCATTCCGGGATGAGCAATTGCAAATGGTGGAGGAATGCTTGTTCCAAGTGTCTAGAGGAAGTGAGCCATGGTATGCCGACATCGTGAACTACTTAGTGTGTGAGGAAGTGCCTCCCGGATTGACATATGCACAAAGAAAGAAGTTCTTCAACGATGTGAGGCACTACTATTGGAGTGAACCACTTCTATTCAAGAGAGGGCCGGATGGGATGTTTAGAAGATGCATACCGGAAGATGAAGTGGAGAGTGTGATCCGGCATTGTCACTCCTTACCATGTGGAGGCCATGCTAGCTCACACAAGACGTGTGCAAAGGTATTGCAATCCGGTTTTTATTGGCCTAACTTGTTTAGAGATGTGCAAGGTTTTGTAGCGGCATGTGATGCTTGCCAAAGGACGGGAAACATCTCAAGGAGGAATGAAATGCCCTTGAACAACATCCAAGAAGTCGAAATATTTGATGTGTGGGGTGTGGATTTTATGGGACCATTCCCTTCTTCATGTGGCAATCTCTACATCCTATTGGCGGTGGACTATGTGTCAAGATGGGTGGAGGCAATCGCCTCTCCTACAAATGATGCCAAGGTGGTGGTGCGGTTCTTCAACCGAGTGATCTTCCCTAGGTTTGGAACACCAAGGGTGATCATAAGCGATGGAGGAAAGAACTTCACCAATAGGAACTTTGGGGCGCTTTTGGCCAAGTATGGGGTGACTCATAAGGTGGCAACACCTTACCATCCCCAAACTAGTGGCCAAGTGGAAATCTCCAACCGGGAGATCAAGGCCATCCTTGAGAAGACGGTGTCTAGGACTAGAAAGGATTGGGCTATGAAGCTCAGTGATGCCTTGTGGGCATATAGGACCGCCTTCAAGACACCAATTGGAACCACTCCTTACAAGTTAGTCTATGGAAAGTCTTGCCATCTTCCGGTGGAAATGGAGCATAGAGCTTATTGGGCCATTAAGTGGCTAAATTTTGACCTCAAGGAGGCGGGAGAGAAGAGGTTGCTTGATATAAACGCCCTTGAGGAGATCCGGTTGGAAGCTTATGAGAATGCCCGGATCTACAAGGAGAGGACCAAAAGATGGCATGACAAGCGCCTCATCCCGAAGGAGTTGAGTGAAGGCGACCTTGTCCTTCTCTTCAACTCAAGGCTGCGGCTCTTTCCCGGAAAGCTCAAATCAAGATGGACCGGGCCATATGTGGTAAAGAAGATCTATTCCCATGGAGCTATTGAGATAGGAGGGGAGCATTGTGGGAATTTCAAAGTGAATGGGCACCGCTTGAAGAAATATATTCCGGGAGCTCCGGTGGACGTGATTGCCCCACTTCACCTTGAATAGACGCCCCCGAGTTCGGTCAAGCTAATGACCTTAAAGAAGCGCTTGGTGGGAGGCAACCCATTGGTAACGTTTTTCCCTTTTCATTTTTCGTTTTCGCTTAGATTTTTTTTTCCTGTTTTTGTGTGTGTTTTGTCTACCTTGTGTGCGTGTGTTAGAGCCTTAGTAGCATTGGAAGCCTTGCTTGGCATATGAATGATGAAGATGAACCCCTCATCAATTATGGGTGGAGCGGACGCGGAACTTGGACGGCTAGCGGTGCCTAGCGCGGGTCCCGACGCCTTGATGAATACTTAGAGCTCTCTACCATTGTTGATAGGACCATCCACCATCAATTCACTTAAGAAATCCCAAATACCATAGCAAACCATTTTTACATTGTGAGAACCTTCTTTCACTCTCTTTACTTCATTTACACATTGGGGACAATGTGTTTCTAAGTATGGGGTGGGGTTTGCATGATCTTTTGCATGATGAGCATCTAGGATAGTTTAATATTTGCACATGTCTTGCATTGTGGATACATATTTCGAAAATCCCATAAAAATCAGAAAATTTAAAAAAAATTTGTGCTTTCTAGGCTTGGATATTATCCTAATGATGAATCTTGTCTTGTGGATTGGCTATGGATGGCCTTGTGTGTTGAATTGATAAATGCATATGTGGACTTGAACTACTTCTCTTAAATTCTATAAATGATTTGTGATCATGATGTTTGCCTAGAATGGATTGAGTATTGAAGGTCGAAATTACATAATAGTTCTTGCGTACCATCTAGGAATGAATGAGGCATTTCATCTTTCTCTACTTCTCATCTTGATCATGATTGCTTGAGCACCTCAATTGATATAAAATTGACATCTTTTAACCCATCCGGTACACTTCACATAAATGACAAGTAACTCGGTACACTTCACATAATCGGGTGTTGGTGCCTTGCCAAAGTCAAATAAACCATTAGCCCTAACGAGCTTTGGTATGTGTGCCCGGTGTGGATGCACCTCGAAAAATAGAAAAAGCCCAAGGATGGCTAATCACCGAGGTTTCGGCTATTGTACACCAATGTCATTGTCTCAAAAATAAGTCAAAGAAAAAGAAAAGAAAGAAAGATAGGGAAAAATATACACTTGAGAGAAGTTGATCGAGGACAAGGATGTGGAGTTAGTTCCATTCCCGGATTAGCATCACATAACCTAGAAAATTCCCCACCTAATCACAACGTTTCTTGGCCTTTTATGTCACAAGACCTTATGACCTACTTGCATGTTTGTAAGACTTAGTAATCTAGATTGGATATACTCTTGATCTTCTTGACCTCTTCATCCTTACATCTCATGCATGCTTTTGAGTTAAGTACAATTGTCTTTCCATGCCTTCATCTATTTGATACATAATTGCTTGCCCATTGCCATGAAACATGACTATGAAGGTGATCCAATAGTAGAAGCACAAACCCAAAAAGATTTTGCCATTTTTTTGCATACATAAATCATGTTATCTTGTAGTTTATAATTGAGAGTTTGCTCGGGGACGAGCAAACCTTAAGTGTGGGGTATTTTGATAACACGATTTATGACTTAGTTTTAGGTAATCATTTAGATAGATTTCTCACTCATTCATGCATGGTTTAGCACTAGTTCACGACGTTTGCACTCAAATCACGTACTTTGTCGAGATAGACGTCTACACGGACTTGTGCGTTGCTTTGTAGGTATTTTTGGAGATTTAGGAGCTAAAACGATACGTTTGAGGATCGTTCATCAAGATGACACACCCTCGGACTCATTAGGATGCAAACTAAGGGCTAAGGAGGACTCATGGAACCTTGCCAACACAAGCCATGCACCAAATCATGGCTTAACGAGCATAGGAAAAGCTTCTGGAGCAAATCACGGTCTAGACCAATATCACGACCGTGGTTTTACCCGTGGATTTTGCCAGATTCTTGTGACAGCTGTGCCACGACTCTCATGGCCAGCTCATGCAAATTTGTTATAAAAGTGGTCCTTCATTGGCTGAGAAAGGCATCTTGGAGCAGCTCTCCATTTTCCATGATCTTCTAACAAAAATATTCTCTCAACAAGAAGTCTTTCTAGGAAGGAAAGTGCCAAAAAGGAAGAAGAAGAGCTCCATTGAAGAGGAGAAGAAGAACACACACCATTACCACACCTTGATAGTTTTTGTAGTGAAGAATTTCGGATTCTATTTCTAGAGTTGTATGAACTATTTGAACCTTCTTTTGGAAGGGTTGTGAGTCATTCTAATCTCATTTTCAGTTTGGTTTTGTTTACTTCACTTATTCATCTCTTTCTCTTTATTGTCTTGCAAATGGATGCCATGATTTCATGTTTGATTGCTTCGATTTCTATTATGAATGTTGTAGGCTAAATAGATGAGGTTCTACGGTAAGGAAAGGATGGTTATGGCTAGGGCTATGATAGGATGAACTTAGATTTACCTTTGGATGACTTGTGTGCATGAACGTAGCCTCTGTTAGGAATCACGATTAGTTCTTGCCAAACCACGGCCGTGGAAAGGTAGACAGACTGTGATTTTCCCTGGTACGATGGATCTAGTCTTAGATTGTTAGAATGTTGAAATCCTAAGTGTTTGTTGATGTTAAATCTATCCTAGGGTGACCTAGTGTTAGCAACTAAGTGTTAGGAGAGACTTACCCGGTAATCCTCACCCTTAGATTCCAAAGATAACAAACCCTAGGTAGTGGTGAGCTTCATAAGCTGCCATTGGATTAAGTGTGCTAGGATAGTTGTTTAGGACTAGCCCTTCCAAGACTTACCCGGTAAGGAGAGGTTAGGTCTTTAGGTAACAATCCGGTTTGAGTAGAATTCCGTCCCTTAAGTTCTTAGAGACTTACCCGGTGATGAGACCTAGGGAATGGACTAGTGGATCATGAGACTTACCCGGTGATTGATCCCAATCTAGAAACACTTAACCCCAACATAGTCAATCCAAGGAACGAATAAATAGCTTGAGTCCTATGCCATAACCGGAACTTCCAACCCCTAGAATCCGTCTTTCTTTCCTTTGATCTATATCTCGTATTTAGCTTGTTTATTTGCATTGATTCATAGTTTAGTTGATTGTTTACTTTGCATGAATTGTGATCTTTGATTGATCACCAAAAAACAACCAAAACATTTGAGATTTTCATTTCTTTATTTCTTTCTTTTCTAGATCTTTACTAAACTCAATCACAAACCAAATCAATTTCACCTTAGTCTTTGTGTTCGACCTCGGAATACTATCCCTACTACGAACGTCCCGTACACTGCGGGTTTCGCTAGGTAGTTTAGGATTTAGTTCGAGTTATAAATGTAAAGCTTTTTGTGCTATTAATCCTAGCCGTAACAGTTCCAACTCAAGATCTAAAGATAAAGCGGACAAAGCTGATATTTTGCAAAGGGAAGGTGTTTCTAAAGTGGAATAGATTACCGGGTAAGTCTCACTACTCACAATACCAAACCGTAACTCCTATTACCGGGTAAGTCTCAAGGAATTAAGGAAAAGAACTATAACCTCAAACCAACACTCCACCTAAGGGAATAGAATCAACCTTTACCGGGTAAGTCTCATGCTAACTCACAAAGATGGAATGAAAGCACACTCAAACCCCAATAAAGGATAAACCTTTATTACCTACACTTATGATCTTGGGTAAACAAACAAAGGAATTACCGTGTAAGTTTCATCCTAAGCTTGCGTTGAACCAGGAAAGGTGTAATAAGAATAGGATTTGGCAAACTCTAACACTTAACTCTCAGTTATGGATCAGAAAGGTCACCTCGGTCAGACGAATTCCACCCCGGCCGAGATGTTCATCGACTGAACAAGATGCTCTAGGGTTAAGGATAAAGACTCGAGCTTTTAGGGTCCTACAGGAATTTAATATTATTCTATCATTGTTTTTCCCACAACCTTCAGCCAATCACCTTAGAATCACACAAAGAAATTAGTCAATCATCATCATGAAAGCAATAATCAAATATCTGGGAAGAAAGTGAATAATTGAACACAAAAACCTTAAGAAAAAGGCTTCAATAACTGAATCAATTATCAAACAAACAAGCGTTCCTTGGATCACAATCCAATAAGACAATCAACAAGAAGGGAATCTAAGAAAGTCTTACAAAACCCTTCACAAAAGCTATAAAAGCTATCAACTTCCTTCCTTCAATCTTCCTTCCTTCAACCACTATAATGACAGCAGTATTTCCGGTGATGCACCGGTAGTAGCGGGCCTCCTGAATTGTGGAAATCCAGCCCTTTATATAGGAAAACTACCCTCCTAAGATAAAATATCTTGAAAATATATTTTCCTAATAAAATATATCTATCTCCCATAAATAAATCCCTAAAATATATGATCTTCCTTCCAGTAATCCAGCCTAAAAATATAAGATCTCTCCTTCCAAAAATAAAAGATCTCAGCCAATAATAAAATATATCTCGCCGCGTCCAAGGTGCTCGCCTCGGTCGGGACGCTCCTCTGGATCACCTCGGTCGAGATGGTACTGTAGCTGACCGAGGTGGCTCTAAACTGAATTTGAAATCTCTTAAATCTGGTCCAAAGTGAATCTCTAATCCAATTCCATGCTTCCTGGATTCTTCATTAAGCTCCTGAATGTAGCTTCAATGACTCCTTAGCTCCTTTAGCTCCATTTTAATGCAAAATGTGCCATTTTACCTACGATTACAATGAAACTTGGTGTAGACCTCGATTCCCGCAAAGGTAGATGAAACGACAATATAATCACATAATATTCTTCCAAACATGCAGATTATTGAAGATAAAACGTCTAAACATGTCCCAAAATATAGACTATAATTCATGCTATCAAGAGTCCTTAGGGCTTGGTGTAGTCTTGTGGAATCCGAGAGTGTGAGCATGATTTCATCTCCTAGTCTAGTGTTTTCTATCTTGGTTGTGACTTTGATTATGTGAGAAGGTGAGCTCTTGGTTTTACATTTCACATGCTTAGTGAGTTTTGGTATGGTGGAGTCTAGGATGCGTTCCTAGATTGAGAGTAAGGTTGATCTTGTAAAGATCATTAGAGTGGAAGTTTAAGACTTCTAGAGTGTGAGCGAGTTGTTGATACGTCTCTTGTTGTGGGCAGGCTGTGAGCATCTTGTTAAGGGAAGAAAGAGTGGTTGTGTGAGTTTAGAGTTGGGACGAGGTAAGTCTCCGGACTTACTTAGCTAACATTCTTTGTATTAGCATCGATGTGTGATTGGTTGTGAGTGTGTTGAGTTATGTTATATAATAACAAAATCGGAAATAGGAAGACCTTTATATATATTGATATTTGGCCCAAGTGTATGATAATGGGTGGTGACAACAATGCCTAGCTCTTGTGAGAGCTAGGAGGTTCTTTGCGACTAGCCCGTGCAGGTAGATGGTCGGATGCATCAGTACCGTTCCTTGCCGGTAAGTTGGGACATACGCGAGTTACGGGGATTCTCGTGTCACAAACCTACGTTGAATTAGTAATGGAATGATGTAAATGAAAAGATAATAATCGGCTTGTGTGTGTTGGAGCATGATGTGTGTTTAAGATGATTTATGTGTGTATGTGCAATTATCATGATTCTAATGCCTTAAATGCTAGCCAACGGTTTTAAACCGGTTGTTGTAGATGCCTTGCAGGTTAGGGATGCCGCCGAGTGAGGTGGAGGAGTGGACAGCCGGGGTCTCCGTACATTATATAGGACGGGGATGGTTTTCTATTTTGTTATGTTGCGGATTTGTACGCTTATGTTATGGAGTTTGTGTCGTTTTGAGGACTCGGCTGAGTTTCCACTTTGTATCTTTACATTTCATATTTCTCGCGTATGCATTAGAACGTTTCCGTATTTGCCTTTATTTGTGCCTTGTTGGAAAGATCCGGTGAAATTGTTGTCAAGCTAAGGGTTAGGACCCATTGTGAGGTCTCCACCCGTAGCGTTCCTAGTCCCGTGGATTTGGGGTGTTATAATATGGTATCAGAGCCCTAGGTTGACAACAATGGCACTCACAATCTTCTAAAGGCCGAATAGAAATAAATAGAACCCTCAAGGGTTCTGAGTTTTGAAAAAAAAGAATTTCGTTTTCCAAATCATGGGCATGAGTCTGTTTGGGATAGAATGTACGGGACCACCACTTCTTCCCCGGACCTCGGCGACGTAGTTTATTGGATTTTGATATATGATATATATAGATATGTATATGTGGACTTAGGATGGTTTTGGACTTGACGTATCGTAGTTATGTTTATGGACCTTGCTTATTAGTATGCTTATACAACTTTCTTTATATATATAAATCGTATCGAGATCATAGTTGTGTGTGTGTGTGTATATATATATATATATATATATTAGTAAACGCCATACGATATCAGATGGCACACACGAGAGCTACCGTGTACGTAGGACCAATAAGGGGTAGACCCTCTATTCCTCCTACTATCCCGAGACGAGGACGAGTAGGGAGACCTCCAGGAGCGAGAGGTCGGGGACGTATCCCCTTTAAGGACCCATCAATTGTGGATCCGCTAGCAGTAGAGGTTCCTGTAGAGGATGTCGTAGAGAGTATAATTCCCGAGGCTAGGGATAGGACCGTTGTGAGGTCCGGGGCGCAGAGTTCTCCATCTACCGAGATTGGAGGAGCATCTATTCGAGCTTCCGTGTTTAGAGAGTATGTTCAGCGGGTTGAGGAGGCGTTTAGGATGGGCGCACCACCTCCCGCACCCCCGTACCTACGAGATCAGTTGAGGTCTCGTAGAGGGTGACCTAGGTCAGGGCTGCACCGGAGATAGTTGCACTAGAGATAGTTTTTGAGGGTGCCAAGGCTAGAGTTGAGCCGAGGTCACCGAGACCGGATTCGTGGTTGAATGCTTTCAACCAGCAACATGTACCCTAATTCGATGGGAAGGTTGGGTTGGAGGTCGAGCACTGGATTGGACACGTAGAGTTTGATTTAGAGGCGATATGATGTCCGGAGGATCGATAGGTTGAGCTGGTCTAGACGCTATTCCGAGACCAGACCAATATTGGTGGAGGACAGTTCGAGGCGGTGTGACCAGTAGATGTTGAGTCTCGTTAGGAAGAGCTTTTGCCGGCTTCACCAAGGAGAGATAGAGTGCAGGACTTCTTGGAGGCGGGATTTGAGGATGTCCCGGTCATTGAGGCTATTAGGCGGTTTCGTGATGAGATGGCTTTGTTGGGTCCCTCCGGTTCTCCGGTAGACCAGCATGTTTATCTACTTTCACGAAGATTGAGGGAGTCCACCCATGCGTACCTTGCGGGATTCCGCTGTGACTCCCTAGCGGAGTACCAGGACCGAGCTTCAGCATACGAGAGAGACCGACCAGGGTCAAGGAGAGTGGCACAGTCCGGAGGGCCGGACAAGAGGTATAGGATAGGATTTGCCGGTACAAGACCTGGAGCGGTAGGGGCAAGACGTAATCAGACTAAGGGATGTTCCGGTCCCCAATAGTCGATGCATGCATCAGATCGGGGACAACAGTGCTTCATTTGTGGGGAGTATGGAAACATTAGGAATGCATGTTGAAAGCCACCCGTGGCTTGTTTCAGTTGTGGACAAATGGGCCACCGAGACGCTTTTTGCCGTCGAGCAAGACACAATCGCAGTAGGGTTCTTCACCTACTAGCTTGGCAGGAGGTGGGCAGAGGTTGCCTCAGTATCAGGCTCAGAGTCACCAACAAAGAGTCCAGGGTTAGGCTCATTCACAGGGATCGGCCTAGGGGCAGAGCGAGGTAGAGGTCGTGGTGGAGGCATCACAGAGACCAGAGGCCTCAGGCTAGGATTTTTTAGTAAAGGAGTGTCGTTGATCCTGCGGCGCCGGTCGCCACAAGTACTATTCATTTTCATGGCCTCCCTATCAGGGTATTATTTGATACGGGTGCTACGCACTCTTTTATATCCGATGATTGTGTAGCTAGATTGTTCTTAGCAACGGTAGACGGGAGACGCTTCATATATGGTTTTCCGACGGGGGTAAGGTTAGTGGTACCCGAAAGGTACATTGTTGTCCCATTCGTTTGGGAAATCGTGATTGGTTAGCCAACTTATATGTCATGCACCTAGTGCATGAAGAAGTCATCTTAGTGATGGATTGGATGGACCGCCATTGAGCCGTTTTAGACATTAGCCGACGGACTGTGACGATCACCATAGAGACGGGACACGAGGTGATTTTCCGAGGTTGGGACCTCGGAAAGGCCGATACAATCATTAGCGCGGTCCGAGTCGCGAGACTTATCGGGAAGGGATCCGAGGCGTTCTAGTGTTATGCCATGAAGGAGGAGACGAGTCAGTCACTAGAAGAGATTCCCGTGACATGCGAGTTTGAGGATGTTTCCGGGGAGCCACCAGGCCTACCACCACATAGGAGTGTAGATTTTTCCATTAAGTTGGAGTCCGGCACGAGGCCGATCTGCAAGGCTCCATACTTTATGACGCCGATCGACATGTTGGAGTTGAAGAAGTAGCTCGAGGAGTTAGCGGATAGGGGTTTCATACGCCTGAGCGTTTCCCCTTAGGGTGCACCGGTCCTCTTCATTAGGAAGAAGGACAGATCGATGAGGTTGTGTATAGACTACCGGGAGCTGAACAAAGTAACAATCAAGAACAAGTACCCGTTACCGCGCATTGATGATATGTTGGACCAATTGCAGGGAGCCACGGGGTTTTCACGTATTGACTTGAGGTCGTAATATCACACACTGAAGGTGAGAGAGGAGGACGTGCCGAAGACGACATTCAAGACAAGATACGACCATTATGAGTTTGTCGTGATGGCCTTCGGGCTCACGAATGCACCCGTCGTCTTCATGGAGTTGATGAACGGCATCTTCATCGACTTCTTGGACTAGTTCGTGGTAGTGATTATTGATGATATCTTAGTTTACTCCCAGAGTATGGAGGAGCATGGGGGACACCTGAGGACGGTGCTTCGAGTAATACAGGATAGAGAACTTTGTGCTAAGCTCTCTAAGTGTGAGTTTTGGATGCCCGAGGTGGCATTCCTTGGTCACATAGTTTCCGCTGAGGGTGTCATGGTTGACCCAGAAAAGATAGAGTCCGTTTCTTCATGGCCGCCTCCTAGGACGATCAAGGGGGTGCACAGTTTCTTGGGCTTAGCGGGTTACTACCGTCGATTTGTTGGGAGTTTTTCCGTGATTGCACGACCACTCACTTCCTTGTTGATGAAGTCTACTAGATTTGTTTGGTCAAAGCCATGACAACGCAACTTTGAAGATTTGAAGAGGAGGTTGATCTCCACTCACGTTTTAGCACAACTTGAGGGCGTAGAGGATTTTGTAGTGTATAGTGACACCTCCAAGCTAGGCTTGTATTGCGTTTTGATGTAGAGGGGTAGTGTTATTGCGTACGCGTCTCCCAGCTGAAGACGTACGAGGAAAATTACCCTACCCACAATCTTGAGCTAGCGACAGTGATTCATGCCTTGAAGATCAGGCAACATTACTTGTACGGGGCCACGTGCCAGATCTTCACAGACCAAAAGAGTTTGAAGTATATATTCACTCAACGGGAGTTGAATAACCAACAGAGGAGATGGTTAGAGTTGATTAAGGACTTCGACTTGAAAATTTTGTACCATCCGAGGAAGGCGAACATAGTCGCCGATGCTTTTAGTAGGAGGACGCCTCAAGAGGAGGTGATAGCTGGGCTTACGGTTCAGCCTCAGTTGTAGAGGGACTTGATATGGTTGGAGGTAGACATTCGGTTTCCGGACTCGGACACCCACTTGTCCGCTTTAGTGGTGTCATCTGATATGTCGGGAGAGATCCAGCAAAATCAAGAGGGTTGTTCCGTTTTGATGATGATCCGGGATAGGATGTCCCGAGGTGAGGCACAACAGTTTACCGTGGGAGCAGATGGGTAATTGAGACGCTAGGGGCATATATATGTATCGTTGGACCGAGATTTGAGAGAACGGATTTTGCATGAGACACATTCCACACCTTACTCGGTGCATCCAAGCACGAGTAAGATGTGAAGGATATTAGGAGATCTTATTGAAGGGGTGGGTCAAGCCCGATGTAGCTAGATATGTGGCCCGATGTGCGACCTACCAACAGGTCAAGATCGAGCAATAGAGACCCGGAGGAGAGCTTCACCCACTGCCTGTACTACAGTGGAAGTGGGAGGACGTATCCATGGATTTCATTACCGGTCTGAGACCGAGTAGGAGCTTTGATGCGATTTGGGTGGTAATAGATCGGATGACGAAGAGCGCGAGTTTCATCCCTATTAGGAAAACGTGGCTGGTGATTCGTTTTTCCGAGGAGTTCACCCGACAAATTATGGGATTACATGGCGTGTAGAGGACCATCATCTCGGATAGGGGCATGCGTTTTACCTCGAGGTTCTAGCAACATGTAGATGCCGCCCTAGGTTCGAGTCTTCATTTCACGACCGCTTAACATCCATAGACAGACGGCCATTCTGAGCGGACTATCCACACAATGGAGGACATGTTGCAAGCATGTGTATTAGATTGGGGGCAAGTATGGCCAGACCACCTCCCGTTGGAGTTTTCATATAATAATAGTTGGCACGCGTTGATTGGGATGACTCCGTATGAGGCAATGTATGGACGGAGATGCCATACCCCATTATGTTGGGACGAGCCAGGGAGTTCTAGCGTTGTAGCTCCAAAGCAGGTACATGACCACATGGCTAGGGTTGCTTTGATCCGAGAGAGGATGTTGGATGCGCAGAGCCGCTAAATGTCGTATACGGATAGGAGGCGTAGGCCCCTAGAGTTCAGGGTAGGAGCTCAGGCTTGGTTTAGGGTATCACCGACGCGGCGCGTCAGGCGATTCGGCATTAAGGGGAAGTTAAGCCCCCGATATGTCGGTCCATTCGAGATTTTGGAGAGAGTTTGTGAGGTGGCGTACAGGTTAGCATTGCCACCGAGGTTGGGGTGTATTCACCCAGCGTTTCATGTATCTCAGCTGAGAGAGTACATACACGACCCGAGGCACATCATTAGCCACAAGGACCTAGTGGTCGAGCCGGACCACACTTTTGCGAAGCATCTGGTAGCAGTATTGGAGCGTAGTACGAGACTCCTTCGGTCGAAGGAGATACCGATGCTGAGAGTGCAGTAGTCGAGACGAAGAGCCGAGGAGGCTACATGAGAGACCGAGGATAGTATCTGGAGTAACTATCTCGAATTTTACGCAGGTTTAGCGACATCTATAGGACCGTCGGGTTAGTCCGAGATCTTTCCTTGGTTGTGCTTATGTGATTTGTGACGTGATATGATATGTGTGCTTCGTATGAGTATGTAAGTGTACCTTGCGAGGTCTTGATGTGATTATACGAGTAGGCTTTTGATTTGATGGCCGATAGTTGGCGTGTTTATGAGTTCCGAGTTGTTATCGTGACGTGTTTGATCGAGAGTGTTGCGTTAGCAAGTTTCGAGACGAAACTTGTTTTTAGGGGGACTAGATGTGACGTCTGGAATTTTTATTCCGGTTAGTGATAGGATTATCGACCTTCCCACATGTGCGGCTCAGTCGTTCTGCAGGCACGAGGTGTTGAGTGACGGGTTTTTATCCAAAAATCCCGTACCGACCCTTCGTTTCCCGGCCTTTGCTTTTGGACCCCTTGTTTTCTAGCACAAAGAAGACAAGGTTGACAACTGACCCCTTGTTCTTCTCCCCCTTGTGCAGGCTTGACTTTCCCATCTCTCCTCACTCTTGATTCACGTTACTCATTTTCAACTCTTCTTCCTTCTCTTGAGCTCTCTTCACTCTCTTCCCCTAGGATCTCTTTGGGTAAGGCTTGCAATAGAGGAGCTTTGGATCCAGTTTGGTAAGTTGTGCGCTCAAAAGTGTGTGCGTCAAAGTCTTAAATTTATATCTAGAACTTATGCAAAGGCAAACCCGTAGTGTACGGATCAGCTGTAGTAAGGCAAGAAATTTCAGAGTCGAACTCAGGGATTTGGTGTGAATAAAATCGATTTTAAAATATATGGCAGGATGCAAAAGCTTTTATAAACATAAAGGAGACAAATGATTCCAATGATTCAAGTATCCGACTGTGGCTTTCGATTCAAGACACTTCTAAAGATCAAAGGACAGAGTTGGCGTTGCCAAGGTTATGTATTTCGAAGGAAGGAATATTGTACGGTGAAGTTTCAACACTCACTTATCCCAACTTAAAAGCTCTAAACCCGAAGGATGTTGAGTCTCATCAAGAAGAGTACTCAAAGGAAGGGTAAACGCTCAAACTAATCACCCAAACCCAAGGATATGACTCTCGAAGGTAAAGATGGGAGGCACACTCAAACCTTAATAGAGGATGTTGAGCCTCTCTATTACCCGAATCTTGCAAACTTTGGCTACCAAGTGTAGAATTAATGATGAAGTATCTTCTTACACTTGGATAGGGGTTAAAAAGGTAAGGCAAGGGTAGGTTTTAGGCAAGGTTTAACTTTGGTTAAAGGATAAAGCAATTAAAGCATGTTAGAAAGAAAACTCGGGTTGTTCTTGATAAAATCGGTCGATTTACTCAAGAACAGGTCGATTTTCCGGTGTCGCAAAGTTAAATCTCAACTCTCAGAGTCCAAATGGTTAAATGAGTTCAGTCTATCATAATCTAAGCCTCAATCATCAATTATTCTCCCTAGAATTACAAGGTTTTTAGCCAACCATTTTCATATAAAAATCAAAATCAAGATTGAATGAAGAAAACCAATTAAAACTCAAACTTTGCATAAAAACCAAAGAATCTCCAAATCTGTAATCAAATCTTAAAATCTTTTAAAGAATCTCTCAAAGCACTCAACAATGTGTTCACAAATCACAAGAATCACAAAGAAAACAAAAGATCTCACAAACTTCCTTTAATATTGACTTCTTGTTTGTTTCCTTCAGTCCTCTCTCCAAGAACCTTCAATTCCGTAAAATCCTTTAAATCTTCCACGCTACAAACTCTCGATTTTCGTTCCTAGGGTTCCAATGTATACTTCCTCACTAATGGGCTGCTTGGCATCTCACTTCTCAAGCCCACAAGTGATGGGCTTTCGATCGTAATATTTTTTAGACGATTACTGAAGAAAATCGTTCGATTTAAGGCAATAGAAACCATCCTATTTTTGCACAGGAAAATCATCCGATTTTTATCCTAAACCACCCGATTTTTGACAACAGAAAGTGCTCGTCTGTTGACTTGTTTCCTCCCTTTCTTTTGTAACTCTTCTACGCACTTTCTTTACTCTTCATGACTCCTCAAAGGTTCCTTAAGCTTCCTTATTGACCTTAGCTACTCCTTGCTCTACTTTTGCTTCCAATTCCATCAGATTTACCTATAATTCAACCAAAACTCGTGTAGACCTCTATTTCCGAAATATGAATGAAATAAACCTTAAAGGTACACAAATCTCTCCGAATGTAAGGGAAATTAAGGTAAAACCTCCACAATATGCATGATTATAATGGCATATAATTCATGTCATCAAAATACCTCATACTTGCCTCTTACTTGTCCCCAAGCAAGGTTCAATTCTAGAATACAAGATGTCATGGATTATACGATGCGAAAAACTCAAAAACTTTTTTAGAAGTGCTTCTTCTTATTGGATCATCCTCAAAGTAATGCTTCAAGACATAGGAAGACAAAGTATGCATCAATAATAACCATATAATGAACAAACCATCAATTCTTGCTCAAAGACACAAATAAAAGACATGATAAAGATGTAAAGATAATCAAAGTCAAACAAATCTAAGCCATGAAGTCTTAAACATGTGCACAAAGCTCTCAAGGTCTTCCAATAAAAAAAAAGTCAAAGAAACGTGCTAAAGGTGGGAAATCTTTAAGGTAATGTGATGCTAATCCGGGAAAGAGGAACAACAAAACAAGAATTTTAAGAACACAACTTCACCACACATGCTTTGCATGTAAAATTTTTGCTTTTCTTTTACTTTACTTTTTGAGAGTATGGACAGCGGTGCACAAAAACCGAAGGCTAGGAGATCGGTGTTTCTCAATTTTCGAGATGCCTCAAACCCTTGATGCACATACCATATCCCGTTAGGACTTGTTGTTCAATCGGACTTTGGCAAGACACAAGCACCCGGCTATGTGAATGGTGCCGAGTTACTCATCCTCATGTTCAACGTCCCCAAACCTAATATTTTCTAAACTTTCACTTAACACTTTCACAATGGCCCTCCCACATCAAACATGCCTTATATAACCACTTATCCTATTTCCCGGATGGTCAAAAGGAGGTCAAATATTTCATTGAGGAGCTAGCATGAACAAGATGTGAACAAGAAAATAAGTGAATTGCCTTGGTCATTCCAACATGATGCAAAAGAACTTATAATATAGCTTCGATCATTATTTCATTCTCCTATCAAGACATCAAGATCATATGATCATACATGTATTCAAGTAAGAAAATCCAATTCATTCATGTTATCATTAAAACATCAACATAGCTAATTCATCTTTTTTCCTTTTCCACATCACAATAATCATCATAGAGGTCATTTCCATCATAAGAAGCACTTAAAATTTTTGAAAAACTCACAAATTTTTTAATGAAAGCATGCAATGCGAATGTCATAGTGGAAAGCGAATAGTGCAAGAGTTATTACAAACCAAGTCATCAAGTGCAACACAAAGTACATAAAGTGCGAAATATGAAATAGATTGTAAGTACCCCCACCCCATACTTAACCTTCACATTGTCCCCAATGTGAAAAGTCAAGCATACGATGGAGAAAAATATTTACAATGTAAAATGAAGTGGAATCTCAATCCTCAGCCGGCGGTGGTAGTGGATATGGGTACCTCGGAGGTCCGTGGTCATAGAATGTACCAAAGGTGTGGTAGTACATGTCCCTCATTTGTCCATCATAGGAGGAGTGTCGTGCCTCTGTCTCTTGACGGTACTCCGTGAACTGAATGTCTAGGGTGGTGTAGTCGGTGTGAAGGGCCTGATAATCAGAACAAAGACCCTGATAGTCAATGTGTAAACTCTGAATGCCAGAAATCAATGCTCCAATCTATTGATGGAGCCTAGATCCGCGCCCGTGTCCTCTCCCACGGTTGAGTGCATGTGCAAAGGAATGACGAGGAGCGTGCATCTCATCCTCAGTCTCCTATGTAACTCTACTCATCTTGCTAGGTCCAGCGCCATGTGTGTCAGTATCTATAGCATCTGTAGCATGGCCGTTGTGAGTGTCACTCTCGAACTCTAGCATGGATCCTTGATATGTTGCAACTCCGTCCTCATAGTCATCCTCATCATCATCGTCCTCTCCATCCTCATCATCATTATAATAAGTGGTCGGAGGGGCCATCTCATCAACTAAATGCTCAAAGGGCTCCTTTCAGTTCCTCCTATTCCGAATAGTGTATTCGGACTTCCACTCAATCTCAGCAAGCTTCCTGGATGGCGTCTTTGCCCATGACATGGACACCTGCAAAGCTCCCATACCTTTGGGAATCAAGACCTGCCGAGCGAACAATCTTTTTGAGCTAAGAGGACGGGCACCCTCAGCCAAGCTGCAATCTGAGAAGTCAAGCTCCAACGCCTTCGCCACATGAGTGACAAGACCTCCAGCACAAATATCACCCCTTGACTTGTTGGCTATCTTCCCAAGATAGTCGGCAAGCATAGTAGTGGTGTCCAGAATAGTGTCGGTGGTCATACAATGAAGGAGATAGAGCTCATCTGCCTTTAGCTTTTGTGGTGTCTCCGTTCTTGCAAACAAAGACTCACTAAAGATCCGGTGAGCTATCTTGAAAGATAGATTGTAGATGCTTTTCTCCTTTGAGTTTCCTGGTCTCCACTTATCTCTTCCTGCTTCCCCAACGGAGATACTCTTCCAGAATGAACTAGCGCTCACACCTCCTGGAAATTTGCATGCAGAAGATGAAGGGAAACCAAACAAGTCTCCAAAAGCAGGAATAAGAATAGCATGATCCTCATTCATGAGTCACCTAAGTCTATCATGGCTTTGTCAAAGCGAGTATCGCCTATGACACAAGGAACACTTACCATACCCGGATCACTACACTTTTCCAGCATTTGGGTTTGGAAAACACCAGACACGTGCTCCCTCTCATTCACCTTCTACTTCCCCTTCATCTTCTACTTCCTCTTAATGGTACACAGTTCCTTCAAGAAGCGAGCATATTTAGGCACACTTTTCACGAATTTAAGGAGAGGAATGTTTACCTCACATTTTTAGAAAGTCTCAAAAAGCTCCTTGTCCTCGATTCTCTTCGTTCCTTGAGTGCCTCAGGGAAAGGGGTTGGTGACTTCTCGGCATAGAGTGGTGGAAAGTTTGGACGGACGTATGGATCTTCTTTGAAGCACCTTCTGTGTGGTTAGCCGCGGAGTCAGGAGGTTGCAGTCGCGGGGGCGGAGTATGTTCAGCCGCTGGGGTGGGGGTCTCAAGACGTAGGGGCGGCTAACCAACAAAAGGTTGGTTAGCTGTCCCTATTTCTTGATTCTTGCTTACAAGCCTCCCACTTCTGAGAATTATGGCGCATACACTTTCCTTTGGATTCACCACTGTTTGGGAAGGCAAATTTCCCGAGGTTTGAGCTTCGATCCTCTGAATTGCTTCCGCCATTTGCCCAACTTGCTTCTCGAGGTTCTTGATAATCGATTTTGGGTTTTGGACATGAGAAGCAAAATGTTTAGTTAAAACATGAATCATCTCTTCGGTTGAGTCAGAGTTACCTTGGCGGGGTTGTTGTTGTTCGTTTTGACGATCTCTCCACTTGAAGTTTTGTTGATCACGCCATCCCGGCATGTAGTTGTGGGCATAAGGATTGTTCCTTTGGCGTTGCTGTTGCTATCCATATCCCATGGCGTTCACCTCAGTAGTAGAGTCATCTTGGACTTGTGGACACAAGTCCGTGGGATGGAAAGGATCGACACATACTCCACAAACCATCAGTTGTTATGGAGTTCCCATCAAGGTAAGTCCATTAACGATCTACTCCAGTTAAGCAATCTCTTGTGATAGTTCCGGTCGGCTATGATTGATGGCATGGACTCCTATCTTGGTAGAAGTCCTACCAAAGTTCCTTGTTCCTTCCGCCATTTCCTGCATTTTCTTCATAGCAATTTCAAGAGTTGAGTTCAAAATATTACCTCCACAAGAGGCGTCCACGATCCTTCTTTTGTTGTCCAGCAACCCATTGTACAAATACAACACAAGGTCTTGTGTGGAGTATCATTGGAAGGGACAACTTGACCTCAGCTTAGCAAATATTTCAAAATACTCGAAAAGAGTTTTGTCCGCTTCTTGCTCGATGTTGCTAATGGCCTTCTTCAAGTTGTTGGCCTTCTTTGCTGCAAAGTATTTTTCCAAGAAGGCCTTGTGGAGATTATCCCATGTGTCGATACTACCGGATGGAATGTGGTAGTACCAACCATCCGCCGCATCCTTGAGAGTGAAATCGAAGGCTCTCATCTTGATTTGCTCTTCGGTCACGTTTGCCGGTTTCATGGTCGTGCAAACGGTATGACAATTCCCCAAGTGATTGATGGGATATTCTCCGCTTAATCTATGGAAGGAAGGTATCAAATGAATCAAGCCCGGCTTGAGCTTGAAGGTGACTCCTCCAATTTCCGGTATGGTCACCGCAAGTGGGTGTTGGGTCAAGTCCGGCTGCGTGAGTTGACGGAGTGTGCGGTTCGCCATTGGTTCTTGATTCCGAAGATGCCTTCTTTGTGTCCTCTCAATTTCTGGATCAAAAGGGGCAAATTCTGAGTTAGTAGCACGGGTTTGAATCATGAAAATGGTCCAAACCAACAATTGATAATAAAAATAAAAGAACTTTAAACACTCAAACTCTCCGGCAACGGCGCCAAATTTGACAAGCGTATTTCCTAAGGTCACTATAATAAACTTATCAAAGTTAAATCCGAACTTAACACTAACCAATGTATAGCGAATAAGAAAGGGTCGAACCCAAGAGAGTGAGAGATGATTGAAGCACAATATAGTTTCAATTATCAATTAATAGTAACCAGGGGGTTTCGGATCGCAATATGTAACAAGAGAAAAGCGTATGTAAGCAAAGCAAAGATGGTGATAATGATATTAAGACAAACACTACACTAGGTTAGATTTCCGCTTTCATATAACTCGGTTGGTTCTTTTTAGAAGCATTCAACAATTGTTCTCATCTTGATCATATATATGCATTAAGCCAACCGGTATTAACACAACTTAAGAAGTTGCTAATGCGTAAACCTACAAGATCAAACAAGAATTTAGCATTCATGCAAAGATAAAGAGATACATAAAAGAGAAACAACCGTTAATCTTGTTATGTAGCTATATTCCTTTACACTTAGATAATCACAACCCATTCATACCTAAGAGTTTGCTACTGTATTAATGACCCGAATCTGGAACCAACTAACCTTAGCCTTTTGCATGCAATTATACAACTTAGGTGACCAAATGAAGTGGAAAACAATCATGCAAACTAAGTTAAACACAAGGAATATAACACAATTGATATACTGAATAATACTTCTATTGAAAAGAACTTACATCGAACTTATTTGAAGCTTCAATCGACCCAATGTAGCTAGGAGACTTAGCACTCCATATAAATGACATTAAACAAAGAGAGGGTTTGTGGGAAAAGAGGATGATTCTAAAATCAACCTAGGACCTCTATTTATACTAGAAATGATAATAAATGGGGATAAATAGGTTGTGTAAACAGCCACCTTAATGGCCATAAAGGTGGGTTAAAACAGCTAGAGTTATGTCGTCTGTTACTACACCGCAGGCGCGGGCATGAAGGCCGCAGGGGCGGTTCGTGCAAAGCGCTTCATCTTCTACTTAGCCGATGGGGAGGTATGGGAGTATCGTGAGGGCGGCGTCATTAATCTTCTTCAACACTTGAGGAATGATCTTCTTGCGTTTCTGCTGTAAATCCGCAGAAGCGGCCCAGTGTCACCGTGGGGGCGGTGACACAAACTCTTAGCATTTTTTGATCCACTGGCATGGGGCACTGGCTCTTGTTCTTTAGGTGGATTCATTGCAGGAGCGGTAACAAGTTCCTTCCGGGCGCTAGCAAAGGCGCTGGGAGCGGCGCCGGAACCGTCGGTCGCCGCAAGGGCGGCTTTACAGCAGATTGTCGTCTTGGTTGTATTCTTCGATCTTCTTTCTCTTCCAAATGTTGCTAACAATTTGGATATCTTCATTTTTTGCTTCTTCATCCGGATTTAGATATTAGCAACAACAAACAACCAATATACTCCATAAACATGCTAAAAATACCTAAATATGACAGTCATTCCATCACTTATCAGCACGCACTAGAGCTACATCTGTCGTAGGACGAGTAGAGGTCGACCACCTCTTCCTCATGCAGTCCGATGATACGGAAGTGCAGGTAGACCTCCTGTAGCTAGAGGTTGGGGCCGAGTCCCCTTTGTTGATCCACCAACGGCAAAGGCTTTTTCCGAGGAGGTTGTTGAGAGCGTTGTTCTCGAGGTCGGGAATAGGACCGTTGCTAGTTCCGGAGCACAAAGAGCACAGTCGGTCGAGTCAGGTCGAGTGTCCATAGGGCTTCTGAGTATCAAAAGTACATCCAAATAATCGAGGAGGCTATTAGGACAGGGGGAACTGCCCTAGCACCGCTAGTACTTGCGAGATCAACTATGGTTTTGCAGAGAGTCACTAGGTGATAGTTGCACCAGTTAGAGTTGTTGAGGCTAACATGGCTCGGGATGAGTCGAGAGCACCGAGACCGGATTCTTGGTTGAAGAGTTTCAACTAGTTGGGAGTACCCCCTTTCGAAGGAAAGGTGGGGTTAGAGGTAGAGACAACATTATAGTCCATCCGTTGCCTAGAGGATCGATGAGTTGAGTTGGTGCAGACCTTGTTCCGAGACCAGGCGGACTAATAGTGGATGACAGTCCGTAGTAGAGTCAAGGGGTATGACCAGATGAGGAGTCTCATCCGGGAGCGCTACTGTCTTGCAGCATTGAGGAGAGAGAGACTACAGGATTTTCTAGAGGCTAGGTTCGAGGATATTCCTATTTTGGTGACGATCAAGAAGTTCTAGGAGGAGTTGGCATTGTTGGGTCCCGCCACACCTCTAGAGGACCAACATGTATATCTATTTTCTCAAAGACTAAGAGAGACTACATGTGCCTATCTTGCGGGTTTTTGCTATTACTACCTGATGTACTATCAGGATCGAGCCTCAACATATGAGCGGGACCTACAAGGTCCAAGGAGGGCAACTAAGACAGGAGGGCCTGAGAAGATACAAAGGCTTAAGCTAGCTAGTACGCGTGTTGGAGTTGCAGGATTTGGGCGTAGTCAGATGCGTGGACGCCCCAATCCTCAACAGTCAGCACAAGCTTCTGATAGAGGACGAAAGTGTCATAACTGCGGAGGTTTTGAACATATGAGAGCCGAGTGTAAAAGTCACTAGTGACTTGCTTTACATGTGGCAAGCCTGGACAAAAAGTTTTATATTACCGTCAGGACAAGGCACCATCACAACATGATTCCTCATTACCAGCGTTGTAGAAGGCGGATAGAGGCCGCCTCAGTATCAGTCACAAGGTCAACAACAGCGGACCCCGGGTTACCCTTCTCCACAAGGTTCTGCTCAGGGACAAGGTAGGGGCAGAGGACGTGGTGGTGGCACCACGGACACGAGAAGTGCTCAAGCCAGAATTTTCAAGCTGAGGAGTGTAGATGAGCCAACAGCACCAACGACCACATGTACCATTCATATTAATTGTTTACCTGTTAGAGTGCATTTAGATACGGGTACTGCGCACTCTTTTATATCTGATGAATGTGTGGATAGATTGGCCGTAGATACAGTAGAGGGGGGAGACCCTTCATTATAGGGTTATTGACGGGGGTAAGATTAGCGTTACTTGAGAGGTTCGCGATTGTCCCATCCGGTTGGGAGGTTGCAATTGACTAGCATTTTATTTGTCATTACTTGGTACATGAGGAGATTTTCCGAGGTTGGGACATCCAAAAGACCGGTACAGTCATCAGCACAGTCCGAGCTGCAAGACTTCTCGGACAGGGTTGTGAGGCCTTCAAGTGTTATGCCATGAAGGATAGTGCGATTCTGGCGCTAGAGGAGATTCCCGTGGCGAGTGAGTTCACAAATGTATTCAGCGAGCCACCCGGGTTACCACCGCAACGGAATGTAGTTTTGGCATCGAGTTAGAGCCCGTGACAAGACCGATCTTGACGGTACCATACCGCATGGTGCCTTTTGAGATGCTTGAGTTAAAAATACAGCTCGAGGAGTTAGTCGATAAAGGTTTCATACGCCCTAGTGTATCTCCTTGGGGAGCGCCAGTACTCTTCGTCAGGAAGAAGGGCGGGTCGATGAGGTTATGAATTGACTACCGAGAGCTAAACAAGGTGACCATCAAGAATAAGTACTCGTTACCCCATATTGACGATTTACTAGACAACCTACATGGAGCTACGGTGTTTTCACGGATTGATCTGAGGTCATCATATGACCAGCTGAGAGTGAGAGTGCAAGATGTGCCTAAGACGACATTTCGAACCAGGTATGGCCACTATGAGTTTGTAGTGATGTTATTCGGGCTCACAAATGCGCCCGTCGTGTTCATGGAGTTGATGAATGGCATTTGCATCGACTTCCTAGACCAGTTTGTGATGGTCTTCATTGATGATATCCTAGTGTACTCTAGGAGCAGAGAAGAGCATGCATGACACTTAAGGATTGTACTCCGAGTCATGTAGGATAGAGAGTTGTACGCTAAGCTCTCTAAGTGTGAGTTTTGGATGCCTGAGGTGGCCTTCCTTGGTCACATAGTTTCCGCCAAGGGGATCAAGGTTGATCCGGAGAAGATTGAGTATGTTGTATAATGGCCACCTCCTAGGAATGTCAAGGAGGTACACAGTTTTCTAGGCTTGGAAGGCTACTACCGTAGGTTTGTGGAAGGGTTTTTCGTGATCGTTCAACCACTCACTTCCTTGTTGAAGAAGTCTACTAGGTTTGTTTGATCTGAGTGGTGCTTGTAGAGTTTCGAGGAGCTGAAGAGGAGGTTAATATCCGCTTCTATCTTAGCACAACCGGAAGGCATTGAGGACTTTGTGGTTTACAACGATGCATCCAAGTTGGCTTGGGATGTGTCTTGATGAAAAGTTGTAGGGTTATAGCATACGCGTCTAGACAGTTGAAAACATATGAGAAGAACTACACTACTCATGACCTTGAGTTAGATGCGGTGATTCACGCTCTAAAGATCTGGCGGCATTATTTGTATGGAGCTACGTGCCAAATTTTCACAGACCATAAGAGTAAAGTACATATGCACTCAGCGGGAGGTGAATAACCATCAGAGGAGATGACTTGAGTTGATCAAGGATTTTGATTTGGAGATATTTTACCATCCGTAGAAGGCGAATGTGATCGCTGATGCCCTTAGTAGGAAGACGCCTCGGGAGAAGGCGATAGCCCGACTGATAGCTCAACCGTAGTTCAGAGGGACCTGGTGTGGATAGATATGGATATCCAGTTTTCTGATATGGACAGCCACCTGGCCACTTTAGAAATGTTACTTGTTGGGGGAGATCCGACAAAAGTTGGAGAGATGCCCAACTTTAACGCTGATCCGGGACAAGATGTCTCGAGAAGAGGCACCATAGTTTACCATCGGTGCCGACGGCTTGTTGAGACGCCAAGAGTGTGTGTGTGTGAGAGAGAGTGTATGTGTGTGTGTGTGCCGTCAGGCAGAGAGCAAAGACAAAGGATCTAACAGGAGGCTCGCGCTACACCTTACTCAATACACTCAGGTACAAGTAAGATGTATCAAGACATTAGACGTTCTTTCCGGTGGGGTAGGTTTAAGCCCGATATAGCTAGGTACGTAGCCTAGTGCGACCTATCAGCAGGTCAAGATTGAGCACCATCGGTCAGGAGGAGAGCTTCATCCACTACCAGTACCCCAATGGAAGTGGGAAGACATCTCCATGGATTTCGTCACCGATTTAAGACCGAGTAGGAGCTTCGACGCTATCTGGGTGGTGGTAGATCGACTAACGAAGACCGCACGTTAGATTCCTATTAAGGAAACATGGCCGGTGAGTCAGGTAGCTAAGGAGCTCACTAGGCAGATAGTGAGACTTCATGGAGTACTGGAGACCATTGTCTTGGATAGAGATGGACGATTTACTTCGCGGTTCTAGAAGCACGTGCACGCCGCCTTAAGAACGAGCCTTCACTTCACAACCGCTTATTATCCTCAGACAGGCGGTAAGCCTGAGAGGACTATACAGACCCTCGAGGACATGTTGAGAGCTTGTGTGCTAGACTAAGGACAGATGTGGCTAGATCACCTCCCTTTGGTTGAGTTTTTGTATAACAACTGGCAAGCGCCGATCAGGATGGCTCTGTATGAGGCGTTGTATGGACAAATATACAGTACACCGCTATGTTATAATGAACTACGTAGTGCTAGTGGAGTAGCTACCGAGCAGGTAATTGATGACATGGCCCGAGTAGCAATGATCCGATAGCGGATATTGGCCGTGCAAATTCGCAAGAAGTCTTATGCTAATAAGAGGCACATACCTCTACAACTTAGAGTGGAAGCTCAGCTATGGTTAAGAGTATCACCGACGCAAGGTGTTAGACATTTCGGCATTAAGGGGAAGTTGAGCCCCCAATATGTTGGACCTTTTAAGATCCTTGAGCGAGTTGGATAGGTGGCATAGAGACTTACATTGCCAACGAGACTAAAGGATGTTCACCAGTTCTTCCATGTGTCTCAGCTACGGAGTACATACTGATGATGAGGGTATCGTGGTCATGATGACCTAGTGATCGATCCGGACCACACATTTGCAAAGCACCCGGTAGATGTCTTGGAGCATGATACGATACGCTTACGATCAAAGGGCATACTGATGATGAGGGTATCGTGGTCGAGACGAGGCGCCGATGAGGCTACTTGGGAGACGGAGGATAGTATCCGGAGGAACTATCTAGAATTCTACGCCGAGCTAGAGGCACCTACAGGAGCGACGGGTGAGACTCAGTTCCTTCTTTTCGTTAATCTTGATTCCCCACTCATTCGTTCTCGTTGATGCCAGCAACATCATTGATCTTCCGTACTCACGTTGAGGCCTTCCACTCAAGCAAAGGACATTTCTTGGGGAATCCTCTGATAATGGTAAGTAGATCTTTTTCTTCCTCTCCTTCTTCTATTCTTCTTCCTCTTCCTTTCTCTTTTGGACTTCCATTGAACCTCTTGTTGTGTTGTGCTTATCCGTATGATGTGTACTGGTGGCGTCTAGCACCTTGTTGGTACCCTAGATTCGAAGGAGACGATTCATAACGGAATCGCTCAAACGAAAGAAGTTCAACCTGTTGTTCTGGAGTTAACCCGCGCCTATGTATCTCTGCACCCGCCTTCCTAAGCCACCGCCCCCGCGGCTAAGTGTCTCCGTGGTCGCGGCGTCTCGAAGTCGGTCTCCGCGCCCGCACCTTCCTATACCGCGGTCGTCCTTGTCTCTAGTGGGTACCAACTTTCTTGGTATGTTGCTTCCTTTCTTGTTTTAGTTACCCTAGTAGTAGAATTATGCTAGGTTGGACCCTATATAACTAGTGAGAATGTGAGTTAGTTGTTTGTGAGTCCTTTGGTGTTGAAAACCTTAGGTGATTGTGGATGATGGATATGGCCTTACAACTTGTTGTTTGAGCTTGTGAGGGTTGAGACTAGGATTTGGATCATCCTAGCACGTTGTTACATGATCTTATAGAGATCATTGAGACTAGAAGTTGTGGACTTCTAGCATACCGGATGGTTGTTGATTGTATGCCTTGTTTAATTAGGCGTAGAGGTTGTTCATGCGGGAAGCTAAGAGTGGTTTATAGCTGGGATTATCTTTGAGACATGTAAGTTCCTTGGGCTTACTTAGTTGACTTTTTTGTGTTAGCTTAGCTGTGATAGTGGTGTGTGCTAGATGTTAATATTAAGAACATGCTAGGACGACCTTTTATGTTGATTGCCCAAAATGTATGATAACCGGGCGGTGAAAACTTGTCCAGTTCTACAGGAGACTGAGAGGTTCTCTACGACTAGTCTAGACAGGTAAACGATGAGATGCATCAGACTCAGTCTTGTTGGTTTAAGGGGACAAAGGCAAGTTTTGGGAGATTCTCGTGTCACAAAAGAAGATAAAATTAGTAAGAGTGTATCACCTAATGAATAATAATAACCGGCTTGAGTGTGAGCAAGTTTATGTGATGTTATAGTTATTCTTATTCATATAATGTTAGCTAATGGTTTATCCGTTGTGTAGATGCATTGCAGGTTAGGGATGTTGTCGAGTGATCCGGTTAGACTAGTCATCCGGGGTTCCCGTACATTATAGGGCGGGTGTTGGGTTTTCTTCTTTATGATGCATGAGATTATGTTTGTATTACTCGGTTGAGAGTCAGTTTTACGTTTTTTGTTAACAGTTGACGTTTTAATATATTTTGGAGTTTTACATTTGTTTGTGCCTTGTTTCAAGATCTGGTGAAATTGCTGTCAAGCTAAGGGTCAGGACCCACTGTGAGGTCCTAACCCGTAGCATACCGAGTTCCTAGAATATGAGGTGTTACAGTTCCACCCCTAAGCTCTATAGACATCCTTTCCTTTTTCCTCAATCTCATATCAAGAAGAAGTTGGACGAGGATTTTGGAAAGTTTATGGAGAGGATGAGCAAGATGTACCTTGAGATTCCACTTGTTGATATATGCGTTAAAATAAATGCTAAAATATTCAAAATTTATTAAGGACATGCTGGCCAACAAGAAGTTTCTCAACAAGGACCATGAAGTCACCAAGGAGTGCATTGCCATGTTAAGGAGAAAAATGCCACTGAAGAGGGGAGGTCTTGTAAGCTTTTTCATCCTCTTTAACTTTGGAGGAAGAAATCATACTTGTTTTTGTGATCTAGGTGCAAGTGTTAAGTGTTATATTACTAAAAATGTGAAAACATTTAGAACCAGGAAAGATCTCACGGGTGAAATTCACCTTGACTTTAGCCGATAAGTCTACTATTAGATTGGCCTGGATGTTATAAAAATGGTTTTGTAATGGTGGACAAGCACAAGATGTTGGTTGATCTTTTGATTGTAGATGTTGATGAAGGTAGCAATGCTCTTGTGATCGTTGGATGCCTCTTCCTCGCTACTATCGGAAATCTTATTGATGTTAGGGATGGATTCATCATCTTCAGATTTGGTGATGAATTAGTGAAGTTCACCCTTCCTAAACTCCCTAAGCATTCTTCTATTGACGATGATATTTGTTTAATCGCTAATATTATTGATGATGAAGAATGCATGATCATTGAAGATCCCTTGCTGGCTTTTGTGAATAATGTGTTGGAATCTACAAGAAAGAGGAATCCCGCACCATGAGAAAGATAAAGAATCTCAACTATCTCTCGGATCTAGCAAAACTCCATGAAGTTGATAGTGGAACAACTACTAAGAGGTCAAGCAGCCATGAAGACACCAATACGAGAATTGACCAAAATTGTGGTTGATCTAAAGGAGAACAATGAAACATTACAATATCAACTCACAGAAATTAGTGAGAGCCATGAGTTTCATGACAACTCATGGGAATGTGTATAATTCTCTCACATCTATTTAGGGTATATAGAAGTTGACGTTGAAACTCAACTAATATGCAATGATCAATAACCGTAATCTTACCAAGGCGTTCTTCATCTCCATTATACAAATTTTCCTACAAGTACAATTATGCATCAACAAGAACTTTATAGGTTGTAACTTGGCCAAATAGTGAACAAGGGTGAGGAGTTTTATTGACTATGTGGTGCAAAAAGATTTGGGTACTAGGAAGTCTCGTAGCTCACGATTGAATTGATTACCGCACCCGATTGATCAAATCATCTTCTTACAAGCCGAATTTATTCACTCTTAATCACAAACACGTTATTTTTCTTCATTTAAGCACTTTATACTTTATTCTTTCTTCTATTTTTGATAGATTCAAGTGGTGCACAATTGTATTTAATTTTTTGATTTGACTTTGTTCTTGTTTACTTTATGCACTTACACCACCACGATCTTTAAACGTTGATACTATTTACCACGCACGACCCCATACTTGAATTTGAATATCTTCCTCCATTGCATGGTGTCACCTCTTAATTTTCGGATGAGCCAAATGAGGCTAACGTTGCAATATATATTTTTATGGGGCTACAAAGAAATGTCAATACATGCCATAAGGGCTAATAAGATGGAGAATTATGCACATGGTAATCAATGAATAATAAGATTAACAAAAAGGCCTAAATCATCTTCATAAATGTGATGCCTCAATTGGTTAAGATGTCAATGCTAGAGAAAGAATGGATCAATAGGTTGTAGATTATACTAAGGTTGTCCGCGTTCAGGCCGAAATGTCTAAGTGAAGTTCACCCTTCCTAAACTCCATAAGCATTCTTCTATTGACGATGCAATTTGTTTAATCACTAATATTATTAAAGATGAAGTATGCATGATCATTGAAGATCACTTGCGGGCTTTGTGAATGATGTGTAAGAATTTACAAGAAATAGGAAATTTCGCACCATGAGGAAAGACAAAGAATCTCAACTATCTCTCGGATCTAGCAAAACTCCAATGGAGTATGATGGAACAACTACTACGAGGTCAAGCAGCCATGAAGACATCAATTAGAGAATTAACCAAAACAGTGATAGATCTAATGGAGAATAATGAAACTTTAGAGTGTCAACTCGCAGAAATTAAAGAGAGACATGTGTTTCATGACAACTCAGGGGAATTGTATAACTCTCTCACATGTGTTTAGGGGATGTACACGTTGTTGAACCCAACGTTATGCCTACATTTTTCTTATAGTGCAACATTGGTTTTCAAGGTTACTTAGTCCAATTTTAATTGGATCTCTCCTATTAATTAGCTTAAGAAAATTAATTTTTATATTAACTCCCTACTTACCTTCCTTAATTAATGAGAGGATATCAACCTCATTTTAATTAACGGTGTAGATAGTTTAAATTTGTTCGTAAAATCTTTTTACTACCCTAGCAAAGCAGAACCAAAGTAAATAAGCTCTAAAGCTATTACAAAAGCTTCGATTACACAAAATGTTAGTGATGAAACGCATGGTTAATCCCGAGGCATGCTTATGATAACTTCAAAAGGGTAGTGTACTATTGTTTGGGTTTGGACGTGTACTTATTGCTTTCAAAATGACATTCTTGTCCACAGTCCACGTATTCCTCCTCACTGGTAGGGGGCTTGGCAGTGAGCAACGATCATTCCACATTCCATATCATTAAGAGCACGTGAAAGAGACGATGGGATTTAAATAATTAACCATGTTTGAAATCTCACTCCTTATATATAATTAAAATAAAAATAAAAATAGCAATCTTGTATACAGGGAAACGGCGTTTTACGGAGAGGAAGCAGGGCCTCTTCCTCACTGAGCTCTGTTTGGCTGTCTTTAATCCATCATTAAACGTCTTTTCACCGCCGTTTACTCCTTCTCCTCTCTCTCTTCTTTAAACACTGTACAGTACATCAGTGTTTTACCTTGCTGCCTACGCCAAAAAGCCTGATCCTCTCTCTCTGCTTTTGTGCAGTGTTAGTAGAAGAAGCTGCTCTGTGCAAAATGGTAGACCCAGCCAGCACCCTACACTCCACATTCATAGACTAAGTGCCGGCAGAGACCAGAGAAAGACTCACATAAAAAGTGTGTTAGAGTGAGACGGGATCATTTCTTTGCTCTTCCTTGTATAGTCTCTTTTTCTTTTACCCACAAAAGCTCAGAAAAGAAGACAATGTCTTTATCATCAGTGCTCTTGTACTTTGGATTTTCCAGCTGTTTCTTTTGATCCCGTTGCATTTTCGTGTTCTGCTTGCGGTTTGTGCGATGGAGTACTCAACCTTCCTCTGCTTAGCTATGGCGGTTCTGTTTCTCTCTTCTTCCTTTGGGTCCTCCTTCCCAAACGAAGGTAATTTCTGTTGATTTCATGTTCATCTCAGATGGGCTTGTTTTTATGCCCTTATTTCATTTTTTATTCAAACACTTGGTTACTTTTTGTTTTTTCCCCTTGTCTCTGTTAAACATAGCTTGTTGATCCAATTTGTTGTTTCGCGTTCACGATGGGGAAATGTTAGGGTTAGCCTTAGTTTTGTTTTTTTGGGGGAGGGGGTCAATGGCGGTTTACTTATGCATCTGGTAAAGGTCTTCTTTTGTTATTTCTGGCAAGACCTGTTTGTGTATTTTAGCTCATGAGTGTTTATGTTGCTTTCTATACTCTACTGTGGGGAAAGTTGCAAGAGTTTTTTTGATTCCTTCGATTTATCATTTGTGGGTTTCCTATCTTCTGATTCGTTGGGCGTTTTTCCTGTGATAATAGTTGATAACTTTTTGGGGTCTTGCAAAGTCAATCATATTTTATTATTTCATGTCTTTCTTCTCCCTTTTCCCAACATGATAAGCAATTTTGAAGCTTCTTGTGGGTTCCTTGTTTGTGATATGATTATTTAATTAATTTTTGGTTTTGCAGCTTTTTCTTAAAAGCTATTTATCCATACGTAAAAGTGGACAAATGGGCCAAATGGCTGCTCAAACTAGTGATTTTTTTTATTAATTGAATATGATGTATCTTGTTGAATAGTTTCATTCTTGTTTAGTTGCTTAAGAATATTCATTACATCTAAGAAAAGGAATTTGGGCATTCTAAGATTCCCACTGTGTACCCGATGATATTCAATTAGCTTTTTAGGTAATGTAAATTTTCACTTCTCTTTGTTGACAGGGAAAGCATTGATGTCTATTAAATCGTTGCTTAGTGATGTGTCAAATTTTCTCGGGGACTGGGATGATGTGCGCAACAGTGACTACTGCTCATGGCGAGGAGTTGTCTGTGACAATGTCAGCTCGTCTGTGCTCGCTCTGTATGTTGCTACTATTCATGACTTTTTATCATGCCTTGGTTCTGTTCATCTTATAGAACACTTTGATTTGTTGTGATGTTGTTGCAGGAATCTGTCAAGTTTGAAACTCGGTGGTGAAATTTCTCCAGCTATTGGGGATTTGCGGAACCTACAATCTATGTATAAATGTTCCTCTTAAAAATCTTAACATTATTCTCTTGTGATGTTCTACACATGTTATGAGATCAAACAATTGCTTTTTTTGTTCAATGATTTGGTTTTATTTGACAGTGATATGCAGGGGAACAAGTTAAATGGACAAATTCCTGACGAGATTGGAAATTGTGCTTCACTTGCTTACATGTAATGTTTCTTTGCTTAGATGGATTTCCGTCTGTTATTCAATATTAGGAAGATTGCCCCAGTTGAGAATTTTCAGGATTCTTGACCACTTTCCAAGTTCTGATACTTGCTTAATTCAATTTAATTTTCTTTTTGCTATTTTTCGATGATATTCATTTAAATCAGGCTCGTTATGTTGTGTTTGTGCTAATACAGGGACCTATCTGATAACATGTTGTACGGGGACATACCATTTTCTATATCTAAGCTGAAGCAGCTTGAATACCTGTAAGTTAATTCACCACTTAGTGATTTTGCTTTCCTGAAATGTTGCTATTGTGGGGTATTAATTAACATTTAATATCTACGTACAGGAACCTTAAGAACAATCAGTTAACTGGTCCAATACCATCCACACTGACCCAACTTCCCAATCTTAAAACCCTGTAAGCTCTCACCTCTTTCAAAAATGCAATACCGTAGTATTTTGTATGTAGAAACATTTATATTAGTAGGAATGCTTCTATAAAAAGTGCTTGGAGATTCAAAATTATGTTTCTTAGCACCTGAACCGCTTCTAGGGATCTTGCTCGAAACATGCTGAGTGGTGAAATACCAAGGCTGATCTATTGGAATGAAGTGCTGCAATATCTGTGAGTCCTCTTTTGCATTGACATGTCTTTTTATTTTATCAAATGTCTCTCTGTTAGCCTTGCTGTTTAAGATTGTATACTGCACTCTAAAAACTTCTGGAATGGGCTATAATGACACTTCTTGTGGTTTCTCGTTAACTTTTGCTGAATACTAATTTACTATTGTTGATCCCTTCATTTTGCTGGTTTTAGGGGCTTACGTGGAAATTTACTGACTGGAACATTGTCCCCAGATATATGCCAGTTGACGGGGTTGTGGTATTTGTAAGTCGTTTTTATTGCATTGGAAATATTGTTACAAGGTGTTTTGGGAACTGAACTGTTTAAATCTCATGCAATGTCTTCTATTATAAATTCCATGGTGGGCATGTTTACAGTGATGTGAGGGGCAACAATTTAACTGGAACCATACCCGACAACATTGGGAATTGCACAAGCTTTGAGATCTTGTAATACTCTTGTTTCCAAGTCATTTATCATGGTTCTCTCAAATATTGTGATTACGATTCCTGATTCTTCCTTGCAACAACTGCAGAGATATATCATACAACCAGATAATTGGAGAAATTCCTTACAATATTGGCTTCTTGCAAGTTGCAACTCTGTAAGTTCATAAGTTTGTCTTCAGACTTCAGCATTCTCTGTAGACTATTCTTTGGCATGTGAATATGTGGTTCATTCTGTAAAATTGTACTCTTGAATTGTTTTACAGGTCACTTCAGGGAAATAAGTTAACTGGGAGGATCCCAGAAGTCATTGGTTTAATGCAAGCTCTTGCTGTGTTGTAAGCACAAAGTCCCCGCTTTATGAAGATCTCATTGAGTCATTTACTAAATTTGCCAAGTCCTATCATGGAAATAATCATTTTAATTGTATATTTGCAGGGACCTGAGTGATAATGAACTGGTTGGTCCAATTCCACCCATATTGGGGAATCTCTCTTTCACCGGAAAACTGTAAGTTTTGTACAGAATACTCTCATCTTAGTTTCCTTGGAAAGCTTGATTCCTTGAATTTTTTCACTCTTGACCATAGGTATCTTCATGGAAACAAGCTGACAGGGCCAATTCCCCCTGAACTGGGAAACATGTCAAGACTCAGCTATCTGTGAGTTACCCTATTGCTCCATCTTATATAAGTCAACAACAAATGGAGCTTTATGCGTTATTTAGTGGAAGGTGAAAGTGTTTTATTAATCTTGCAAGCATTTAATACTCAAAATAATACATTGCAGGCAGTTGAATGACAATCATCTCACGGGCACTATTCCCTCTGAACTCGGGAAGCTTGAGCAGCTATTTGAATTGTATGTTAATCTTCTGTTATGTCAAAGGGAATGTTTCTGTGCTGCCTAGGTATTTAGTAATTTTTTCATCACCCAGTATTAATATATTCTCATTTAATGATGCAGGAATCTTGCAAACAATGACCTTGTGGGGCCTATCCCAGAAAATATCAGCTCATGTACCTCACTGAATCATTTGTAAGCAACCTAAATTCTACATCTAGGCTATAGTTCTCTACGATTAAATTCTGATCTAGGCTGTGTAATGTGGGTCCTAGGAATGTTCATGGGAATAGCTTGAATGGTACCATTCCTTCTGGATTACAGCATCTTGAGAGTCTCACTTACCTGTAAGTACTATACTTGTATCCTTGTCGATTTACCCTCCGCATGACTGCAAATGATTGACATTGTAAATATTCTTTTCAGGAATCTTTCATCGAACAAGTTCCGAGGCAAGATCCCGGCAGACTTGGGGCGTATTGTCAATCTTGATACATTGTAAGTAAACTGTCTTAAAATTTATGTCCATACATATTGTAAGCATTTGTTACTCTAATCAAAATTGCTCTTCCTTACACAGGGATCTTTCCAACAACAACTTTACCGGATCTGTTCCTTCCTCGGTCGGTGAGCTTGAACATCTACTGACATTGTAAGACACCAACATAGAAAGTATGATTTACTTTTATTTCTTTCTTAGGTGTGAATGTATCCGCTGATCTGCAGTTACATTTCGTAATAGGAACTTAAGCAGAAACAATCTTCTTGGTTCAATACCCACTGAACTTGGCAACCTGAGGAGTGTTGTAATCATGTATGTGGTTTTTAGATACAAGTCATTATATTTGTGAAACAATTCCCCAAGGTGTTCATAGAAAAGCTTACCCCTTTTTTCTCCCAGTGATATGTCCTTCAACGAGCTCTCTGGTGACATTCCACAACAGTTGGGACAACTGCAAAACATTGTGTATTTGTAAGGAATTTGACTTGTAGCCCCATTAGCTTCAGCGTTGTTTTTATGCAAGGTAAATTGATTAAAGAAATTGATTGGCAGGTTGCTGAGCAATAATCATCTGCGTGGAGAGATACCTGATCAACTAACTAGTTGTTTCAGCCTTACTACTCTGTGAGTTTGCTCTTTAATCTGTGAGTTCCTTTGCATCTCCACGTGTTTTCAAATTGTTGATCGTGAGTTTACATTTTCAGGAATGTGTCATACAACAACTTATCAGGGTTGCTGCCCCTAAGTGAAACTTTCACACATTTCCCACCTGACAGGTACTTCCAAATTAATTACATAGTGAGTGATTTTTGTAGCATATTTGATCTTTTGTCTTCCTAATGGCTTCTGAAATATCAGTGCTGTATTTTTTCTGTTCGTTATGCAGCTTCATTGGAAACCCATTGTTGTGTGGGAACTGGTCAGGATCAATTTGCAGGCATTTTGGGCTAAAGTCAAAAGGTAGCATTCTAATTCTGCTTGTCCCTTCTCCTGCTCAACATGTTCAAGTTTTGTGACCTGTTTCACTGTTTTACATGGCAGGGTTATTTTCCAGAGCTTCAGTTCTGTGTTTGATGTTGGCCATTGTGATTCTATTCTTGATGGTGGTAATAGCTATCTACAAAACGAAGAATGCTGATCAAACCATGAAAGCATATGATAGGTCTTTTCAAGGTATTGATTTCTGTTACAATGTAAATTTTTGGGGTTGGTAGAATTTAGTTTGACTTTTGCTTCTCTTCAGGTTTGCCAAAGCTTGTGATTCTTCAGATGGACATGGCAATTCATACCTACGAGGACATCATGAGACTCACAGAGAACTTGAATGAGAAGTACATAATAGGGTATGGTGCATCTAGCACTGTGTACAAGTGTACCCTGAAGAATTCCCGACCACTTGCAATTAAGCGACTCTACAACAAATATCAAAACAATTTAAGAGAGTTCCAAACGGAGCTGGAAACTATCGGAAACATCAGGCACCGAAACATTGTCAGTCTTCACGGCTACTGTCTGTCTCCTAGAGGAAATCTCCTCTTCTATGATTATATGGAGAACGGTTCATTGTGGGATTTGCTTCATGGTTAGTATTTTATATCTGATAGTTTTTGAGCTGTATATGTTAATACTGGATCTTAGGACTCTGGATATTTAAAATCATGGATAGGTCCGTCGAAGAAAGTGACACTTGATTGGGAATCCCGGTTGAAGATTGCCATAGGAGCTGCTCATGGGCTTGCTTATCTTCACCATGACTGCAGCCCCCAGATCATTCACAGAGATGTCAAGTCTTCAAATATACTTCTAGATGAGAACTTTGAGGCTCACATCTCAGACTTTGGAGTTGCAAAGTGCATATCACCCTCCAAGTCTCATGCTTCAACTTATGTTTTGGGAACGATCGGTTACATTGACCCAGAGTACGCTCGAACATCTAGAGTGACCGAGAAATCAGATGTATACAGCTTTGGGGTTGTCCTTTTGGAATTACTGACTGGGAGGAAAGCTGTGGACAATGAGTCTAACCTGCACCATCTGGTATGCTTCCTAATTTTACAACTAAGTTATAAAAGGGTATTGGGTGTATAATATTTACTAGGGAGTGATGATCGAATGAACATTATTATTGTTGATATGTTTCAGATACTGTCAAAGGTGGACAGTAACACTGTTATGGAAGCCGTTGATCCGGAGATTGGAGTTACATGCATGGATTTGAACCATGTAAAGAAGACCTTCCAACTAGCTCTGCTGTGCACGAAGCCCCACCCAACGGAGAGGCCCAGCATGCAGGAGGTGGCCAAGATTCTGGTGTCTCTTCTGCTGGCATCTCCTCTCGCTAAGCAGTGCTTCTCTCCTCACAAGTCCGTAGACTTGTCTCAGTTCCTTGTGGACAGGAAGCCGGATGACTTGTCCGATGTTCAGTGGCTTGTCAAGTTCAGCGAAGCAATCTCCAAGAGTAGTCATTGACATCTTATTATTCAAGGCCAAGAACAACTTTGATTTTCCCATATTTGGTGTCACAGTAAATTTGAGAAAACAAAAGTGGAGCTAGTCTAGACTAGATATAATGTTTTTTTGTGCAAAAACTAACCCTCCAAAAGAAAAACAAACATGTTATTGTGTGCTAGATTTCACATTTTCATATATGCTATTTATGTGCCTGTTAAATTTGTTCTGCTTTTCAACGAAGGCAACCATTTATTGATCGAGATTATCAAAAACGGACAGATTCATTCAGCAAAATTTTTTAGGATTAGGGTCAAAACAACCTCTGACCCGTACCTACACCAAATTGGTAGATCTGTGATTCATATCGAAGTCTTATTGACGTGGAGTTGCAATGCTCTCTTCCACTCCAATGCTCTGTACATCACCGCCCTTACAAACCCCAACCAAGCCATACATTTAATAGAGTCAATCATTGCATTTTATAACCCCTCTTATCTGTTCTTGTGGATCAGTCTTCCAGCTGAGCTATCAACAAATAAATTCTCATTACCCAATCAATTTAGAGTTCGCTCATGGTATTATTAGATTCATAATTATATTCCCAACAGTGTTCTCAATGAATTTTCAGACTCCTGCAAAAATTTCACTAATATATTATGAATTTTCACTTTGCCTATCAGCTTCTTTTCGTATTCAGAGCTGATAATATTGTGTACCTGGCAGGGTAGCCACACTGACCACGCTTCATGTTACACCTTGATGATTTACTTGGGCTCATAATCTATACATTAAAGTAACCGCAAAGGACATGAGCTTAGCTAGTTCAGTAAATACTAAATAATCTGAAGTCTTCCAAGGATACCTCATTTGGTGGCAAGCTTTGAGGAAGGTTCTCTTTCAGCTCCTTCAATCAAACCCCCATAACACAACAGCATTTTAGCATATGATTTAAGGAAAACTTCATATGAACATCGGAATGTAGGAGATTTGAATCAACAAAATACCTTCTGAGGCAAAGTTTGCTTTTGGTTTTTCGGTTGGTTGTCTGATGTGAGGGACAGCTGAAGTTTTAACAGAACACAAATGAGCAAGTTTTGTATGTGTCACTCAAGAGTAATGTTGAAACCAAGTTCAAGTCATTGGAAGCTACAAGTATAGAGTTGTTATAGAAGATGCAATAAGGCTCGTGATCACCTTGCTAAACAGTTCCGTAGGCGGATTATGTGAACATTTTTTATTACCAGACGACTTCAACTCCTGCTAAAGAACCAAGGATTATTAGGAAGGTCCTTGAAAGTATAAACGCAAGATGAAGTGTACGTTTTGTAACAAAAAGCACAATCCATTGTACCTTTCTATTTGCAGGCTGAGATTTAAATCTGTAAACTCCATCCTCAGAAAGATTGGCCGAATTTGATGATTTTGGACTACAAGCAAAAGCAACAGCAGAAGACTATTTCAATCTCGGTGAATTTATTTGGATCTTGATAGAAAGCTACAGACCTAGCCATGTGAAAATTGCGGACTTTATCATGAATATGTGTGATTGAGGATCTTAATCAAGTATGCTCTGTAATAATAGACACATTGCATTGTCTGGTATAAGATGACCCAACCAAGATACCTCAGAGGGTTTAGTTTGATAGAAAGAGCGTCCTGCATAATTGACAAAACTAAATTGTCATTATCAAGTGAAATTTTAAGAGCACAAAGTTCCACCTAGGCGCTGAATAACCTACATTATCAGATGAGTTTTGCATTGCTCGCTCCATGGTTCTCAAATGGAATACCTGGAGGAAAATATCATATTGAATGTCAGGAAGAGAATTTTGTGATTTTGTTTGTAAAAAATATTTACCGAATTTAGAGAAGATCAGATAATGAAGTTACTTGAAACTCAGGCAAGCATGGTGAGCTCTTCTTCGGCTGTGCCAACAAAGGAGCTTCAAAAATCTGTTAGCATTGGAAATATTGAGACAAAAGGAATATATTAGCCCCAGTCTTTGCACAGAGGCCTTCAATTAGAAACATTAACAGTATAAATTACACACTTTCTTGTTCAAGGGTCGAGCTTTAAAAAGATTGTTTGATATGGTGTTACTTTGACATGTAGCTCTCACAGACCTGAAAATCATTTGTAGAAAAGACATGTTATTTATGCAACAGAAGAAAACTTTCACTATGACTTTCTTGTGCAACTTTGGAACTCAAAAGCTAATTTACCTATATCTCCTAGCCCTACTGTTCGTTTCCAGGATTGGCCCTTTTGGAACTGTAACCTCAGGTTTTGACGGTGTAGAACCCGATGATTTATGAGCAAAAGAACTTTGATGCCTCAGTTGAGCAGCCTGTTTAAACAACATACGAATGAAGGAAATATGGAGTATTCAATAATATCGAACATGATGATTTATTTTTGTAGTATGTGCATAATAGCAAAACAACGAAATAGCTGTTGCAAAAGATAACAAGCAGATAAAGTATGCAAGGGCTAGTGAACTAGTGTTTTTCCAGTATATGCCATAAAAAAAAATTCGTAGCAAAATAATTTGCTTATAGATTTAACAATAAACACCTAACTTGTTAAAATAAGCTTACAATAAACTGTATGTTTCTAGTAGTAATGTAGTAAATATAAACGAAATGAAACAGTTTCATTTCATTTTCACTATATCACTACTAGAAACATACGGTATATGGTTATGCTTACAAACATGTTAGGTGTTTATTGTTCCATACTGTTTGAAATTGGCTAACGATAAGAAATTATTTACTTCACAGATTATTTGGTTGGTTGATTCTATATATGTGCAGGAGCATAAGAAAATACCATTGTACCAAGATAAGACCTCGTATTATTACCTTTTTCAAGTAACCATTCTCTAGCTTCTGTCTTTTGGTAGTGAAGGTGTCTGCAGAATGATTTAGTGGACTTGCAGGATGCCGAGTTCTAACACATAGAAAATAAGTGAAGAATTCAGAGAGAAGCAGAGAATAATACGTACACAACAAATGCTACTGAGGAGTCATATTACTTCCAGTTCCAGATGTGAAAGCCTAACAGAATCTATGTTGAGACGGGGAAATTTAGGGCAGACTGTATCATTAAGGAGTTATTGTGATGATTGAAAATAAATGTAACATCTGCCCCTGTACCGAAGGCATTTCCTATAAATGTTAGAAAGATAGTAGCAGAAGACTCTTCCTTAGCATTATGATCAAATGATACCTCCCGTTAGATTTGGGTGAAGAGGCTCCTAGTTGATTCATCTTGGCCAGGTGACTTGCAGTGGGCTTCAATAAAGTTGAGCTCCTTGGTAAATATGTTCTCGGTTGGGACTTCACTTTTGACTTTTGTGAGCCATTTCCTATCAATTAAAGATTTGGAAAAACAAAGAAGCAAGATAAATAAAACAGGAAAATAACTACTCCCCTGTACTTTTGGATTTATTTTTCATCTAGGAAATGTAAAACACCCTATATACTCATCAAACTTTAAAGGCTAAAATGCCTTATATACTCGATTGTAGGGAGTACCTAATATGATACTTACATAAAATACTACATCAGTTCCATTTATTTAATAATGGCGAAACAAAAAAAGAACATGGTTTGGTAACCTTAAGTCTTTATATTGTCCATCCCATACCTGGACTTGAGAAATTAATATCTTAAAAGGTTACCAGGGGTGGTATCTTCAGAGGAGATGCTAACATCATATGGAGACTCAGGTTGACAATCCTCTGATTTGCAAGTCGGAGATTCGCCAAACAGAACTTCTTTAGTTCTCCATTTCAACTTTATGACAAGAGCTGATGCCAATAGTTTGATAAGAAACCGGTGTTAACAAATGGAAGAGGGCATTTAAAGAAAGTAAATGAACAAGAAGTTGCTTCATCATTCTGCATATTTTGGGCATGAGCAAGAGGTGATGCAACTGTTAGGTGTTGCCCTTGTTATTAGGCACGGGCATGTTATTCCGTATATTTCAAGTGTCAACTATACTTGCATACATATGTAATGAAATGGGACCAACCTTCAACATAAGCCTATAAGTCTAAATGGATGTTGTTATTTACCAAACCGCTATAAAATTTTACCCAAAGGATACAAACAAAATCGGAGCGGCACAACCCAAAAAAGCTAAAGCTCTTTTGCTTTATGAAACGCTCCCATTTCCCTTTTATAAAAAAGAAAAAGGCAAAGGAGCCTCAAAATCTGCTTGCTTGCTCTCATTGATCATCCTGAAAACGATCGACCCAAAAAAGCGCACTTTCTCGTGTGTAAATAAAGAACGATTTTTCCTAAAAACCCTCGGATGACACCATTTCTGAGAAGAATCTATAAGATGGTGATTTTATGCTCGCATGATAAACTGTTATGTACAGACTGATTTCAAACGTTTGGATCAATATCCCTATGCACATAGGATAGCAACAGATTGAGATTAAATGTAGCTGTTAAACGGGAGATCTTTCTAGCAAAATGGAAGGAAAATGTATGGCGAATTTCTAATGTGCAGTCCAGAAACGAGGAATCAAATGAATAAAAAAAATGGAATCGAATCGGGGATCCTTACGGGAAGGAGAATGGCTCTGGGCGAAGAGGAACCAGCGCTCAGCCTTTTGGGCATGCGATGGCGACTCAGGCGTGTTGAAGTCGAAGAATTTGGGGGCGTCGAACTCGTAATCCAGTTCCAACTGAAATGAATCGTCGTCTTCTCTCTCTCGACAAGAATCGGACGCCATTTCTGCGCTCATGTTGTATAACTCTTTATAATCTGAATAAGGTCTCTAATGGCGTCCTCCTTGCGAAGCCGAATTCGTTGGAAGGCTCCACAGGAGGACGCCACTAGAGAGATACGGAGGCAGGGCTCAAAAAGCAACTCTGCAAATTCCTCCTCTCTACCTCCGTCTGGTATGAATGGGCATTCGAGACGAGAGATGGATAGAGAGGGCGAGAGAATTGTGGGCGACAAATCCGCTTCAGCACCCAAACTTATATATATCGCTATGGGGCTGTGGAGGGAGGGGCCGAGAAACCTTAAAAGGCAGGGAAATTTGAATTGTGGACCCGCTCCCAAAAATATAATAAACTTACTTACTTCACAAATTTAACTTAAAAAATTATTTGATATAAGCCAAATTCACTTAAAATTTTTTCATATTTATTATGTTAGAACTTAGAAGTACTCATAACATAACCTTATTAAATAAATATACTTATATATACCTCAATAGAATAATAATGATAAGTTAATTAGGATGTAAAAATTTGAGGGGTCTACAAAAGAAAATTAAAATAAAATAAAAGAGCCTACTTCACCAAATTTTTTCTATTAAATATGTGTAAGTTGTCGTTTTTTTTTTTTTTTTGGTAATGGTGTAAGTTGTCGTTAATTGTAAATGTCAATAACTGATTGATATTTTTCTCTTAAGTTTTTTTCATTTCTAAAGAGTAGTATTACATAATAAAAATGTAGGTCAAATTAGGTTAAGTAAGCCTTTTTGAGATTTTTTTCTAGTAACTAGGCTCATAGTATAAATATATTTAGTAAATGTACCCCTAATCAAACTCCTTATCTTCCAACTTCAATTTAATGAAATTGCTAAAAATTGAAGGAGTACTCAAACATGATGGAAATAGAAAATGGCCTATTTGGCCAAAATCTTTCAAAAATATATGGATATTGATATTTTTTTAAGGAAAATATATGTATACTGATACTTAGTTCGTGTGACACCCCAAGTTTATAGAACTCAAAGTGTTACGGGCTAGGACCTCACATTGGGTCCCGACCCTCAGAGTAGCAACGACACAAAAAATCTTACAACAAGACACAGACAAATGAAAATCAAACTCAATATAAAACCAAAGGTTTAAACAAAGGGAAGCGTAAAAGACTCGCAGCCGAGTTCAAAACAAAAGGAAAACAAACAACAAAAATATAAACTCGATCTCGTCCTATAATGTATGGGAACCCCGGCTGACCACACCGTCCGGATCACTCAGCAGCATCCCTATCGTGCGAAACATCTACAACACCAGTATAAACCGTTAGCTAACATTTTAGATATCAAAAAGAACGTAATGAGACAAACACACATAAGATAAAGTAAACACATAGCATGCTCGCACTCACCCGGGTATTATCTTTCATTAAGTTATCCATTACTAATTCAACTTCTTTTGTCACACGAGAATCTCCCGAAACTCGTCTTCGCTTCCGTCTACCAACAGGAATAGATCAGTATTATCCGTTACGTGCGGGTCTGGGTTGCAAGAGCACATTCTAGTCTCTTGTAGAACTAGACAAGTGGTCACCACCCGGTTATCATACACTTGGGACAATTACGGTTATAAAGGTCAATCCTAGTCCAATTATCCGTTAACAATAATAATAACAACACAAACAAGCCAATACACTCAAACCAATATACGGAATGAAGCTAAGTAAGTCCAGGAGACTTATTTCACTCGAAGGTAACTCAAACGGTCAGAGAACAACTCAGTTTTCCTCAGGAAAGGAGCAAGGAAAGCTTGTTCACACAAGACATCATGAATCAGGAACGAAATGGGTGCTAGAAGTCTATAACTTCTAGTCTCGATGATCTCTAAGAGATCTCCACAAGCTAAGGTCTCAACCTTAGCCTCACAAAACTCTTAGGGGGTAACAACATCAACAATAACCAAGGAAAGGAACGAGGAAAGCAAAGAAGGAAGCAACTCACGAAAGACGGGGAGACTGTAGGGAAAACCGCAGGGGCGGCTGGAAGAGGCGCAGGGGCGGCAACGTGACATAGGCGCAGGGGCGGCTCTGTGTATGCGCGGGGGCTTTCAGCAATTCACAACCAAGGGATCCAAAGCTCAATCCTTTGATCCACACTCATCAAGACTCAACCAAGGGAGCATGTGAACATTAACATATCAACAACGAAACACTCCACAAGAATCAAGGCTCAAACTTGATTATTGGAGAAGAAGAAAAGAGAAGAACGATAGAAGGAAACGAAACAAAAGGGAATGGCATGCAGCAACACATGAATGTGAGGAAGAAACAAAGGAAGATGAACTTACACGTTCAGCAAGATCACAGGAAGCAAGGGAAACGGCTGCAGCTCTCAAGGGCAAAAAAACGTATGCAAGAAGCGGTAAAAATGCGAAGAAGGCAGGATTATATAGGAAAAGGGTGGAAAGATAGAAGGAAAGACGTTTTAGGGTTAGGAATAAGATAGGAAGGTTGACCCATAAGATAGAAGATCGGATATTCTATCTATGGAATGAAGATAAAACGAACGAAAACAGATCGGGCGCAATTTGTGGCGAATCTGCAGGGGGGTCTCCCTGCCGCAGGGGCGACTCCCTGTCACCGCGGGGCAGTGACAGAAGTCAAAGTCTAAAACTATAGCCTACCGGTGACCGGCTTTCAAAAAGCACCCTTGGGCTCGGTTGCCCTTCTTTCTATGGTTAGCAGTGAATGAGAGTGGGAGTTGGATTTCCTTTTTGACTTTTGCTCCCCTTAAACAGTATTATGAATCTCCCGTGGATTAAGAAAGGAGGAGGTAAAAAAAAGATTTGTTAATTAATAAAAGGTCCAACTAGCTAGATTCACTCGTCTAGCCCGAAAAAGGGGATGACAAGCCAACCGACCAACCCTTAAGAGTGGGCAAAACTTAAAGGAAGAGGGAATTCATTGATAATGACTTTGCCAGGTTCTAGGGGACTACTCTTCTTTTTTGTCGATCGAGCCGCTCCCCCCTCATTCCACCTCTCGCCTATCGAAGTTTTGTTCAAAAACCTCGTCCGAGAACTTGTATAGAGAAAGATTTTTCCGCGGCGCAGCAGTTCTTCCATACCAACTTAGCTGCCCGGCGCTATCTTCCCTGAATAAGTAAGGCCCCGTTCTTTCTAATTTTAAAAAGAAAATAGGGGCAGTTTGACACCCGTGCAAGGCATGTATATTGAATATATATATATATATATATATATATATATATATATATATATATATATATATATATATATATATATATATATATTGACATTGTTATCTATAAAAGTATTTTATTACTTAAAAATGATTCGATATTTTTTTTTATTAAGCTGACATGAATTGTAATTAATGAAAAATATTAATAAAAATAGTTGTTGACTCAATTCGTCATATAAATATGACTATAGTTGAGTGCATGTTAAACCAGGAGTGTTCACTATATTTTATATTTATTACAAATCAAAACAATGCTTGAAAATGAACAAATAAATAAAAATATCTAAAATAAAATTACATAATAATAATAAAAATACATATATAATAATATAAAAATTCTACAACACATCAACCAGATTTAGCCTTTGATTATTTGTGAATCACCTAGTCATAAAAATAGAAACTATAATCAACTTGTAATATAAGTTTTTTTTTATAGCTTTTAGTATCCATATATATAACTATAATCAAAATATAAATAATTTGGAATTATTCAATTTAATATATAAAAATAAGTAACTTAATCAATGCTACGGAACACTTTATAGACCATATTTTTTGAATCTTCTACGACCTTACTTAATGATCTGATCGACTTTACATATAAGAAATATATGGTTTTAAAAGAACTCGGTATTTAATTTAAAAAAATTAATTAATTAAAAAAAAAGTTTTTAGTAATTGAATTTGTTATGAGATACAAAACAATCCGTCTTACAAACAAAAACCTAACTAGTGTATTACCCGCACCTTGTGCGGGTCGAGTTTTAATAAATACTTTATACTTAAAATTTATATGTATACTTTTGTAATAAAAAAATTTGGGGAATGAAATTATAATTGGTATTATTATTTTTTATTTTCTTTTAAATTTTTTCTTATAATTAATTATATATTAAATATAATTAATATAATTAGATCACGTTCTTCTACTTAAAAATTTTATTTATAATTTGTTATGATTACTTATTAGCTTTAATTAAAAATTTATGTGTTTAAAATTTGATTAGAAAATTTACTGAATTTTTAAAAAAATAGTAAGATTTTAAAAAATTATTATAGATTTGGGTATTTGTTTTTTATTTTCTATCAAAAATAACCAAAATAATAACTTTTTAAAAATATTTTTGGAGCTTCGTGAATTGTGGCGTTGACACATGGCAAAGAAGGTCTCTCCTTTAATACATATAAGATAAGATTTAACTTTTGTAATAAAAAAATTTAGGGAATGAAATTATAATTGGTATTATTATTTTTTATTTTCTTTTAAATTTTTTTCTTATAATTAATTATATATTAAATATAATTAATATAATTAGATCACATTCTTCTACTTAAAATTTTTGTTTATAATATAATTTGTTATGATTACTTATTAGCTTTAATTAAAAATTTATATGTTTAAAATTTGATTAGAAAATTTACTGAATTTCTAAAAAAATAGTAAGATTTTAAAAAATTATTATAGATTTGGGTATTTGTTTTTTATTTTCTATCAAAAATAACCAAAATAATTACTTTTTAAAAATATTTTTGGAGTTTCGTGAATTGTGGCGTTGACACGTGGCAAAGAAGGTCTCTCCTTTAATACATACTAGTTTTAATACCCGTGCCCTGCACGTGTTAGACGATAATTGTGTGTCAAAAAAAAGTATGATAATTCACTATGTTTATAATTGTCTCAATTGTTATGTGATACTTGTTGTAAGATTGTATTTTTCACATTATGAATGTAAGTCAAGCAAGAATTCAAATCTTGCAATTACAATCGGGAAAGAGGATTTCACGACAATATCCTTTGAGATACTCGAATGTCGAGTTAGTATCAATCCAAGAAAAAAATCGGATTTTATTATATAAGATAGATAAGAAGTCATTTGTAAAGCATATACTAACAAAAAAGAAGGGTAAAACATATCATTAGATTTAAATTAACAATAATAAGTAATAATATATTAAAATGTAAATGAAAGAAGTTTATGTAATATAAGTAGCATGTCTAAGTCAAAATTTACAATATCAAATAGTTAAATTTAAATAGTGAATTATCTAATCATTAATAAGACTAATAACATATGTCAAGTCACTAATTTTATTTTTCTAATTTTTTAAATACTTTTTGTATTATTTTTTTCTAAAAACTAAATTAATATGTTAAAAGTCATAAATTAAGTAAAATATATTTAAAATAAAAAAAAAATTTGAAACATTTTTTATGATTTTTTAAATACTTTTGTGTAAATGACAAAAACTTTTTAAAAAATATTTGATTTATTTTTAAAAAGCCGATAGCTTTGTTAGAAAAAAAAATTGA